>JAVLSZ010000035.1:2312500-2347500 GCA_032313775.1 Urocyon cinereoargenteus
GTTTAGGGTTAGGGTTAGGGTTAAGGTTCGGGGTAGGGTTAGGGTTAAGGTTCGGGTTAGGGTTAGGGTTAGGGTTAGGGTTAGGGTTCGCGTTAGGGTTCAGGTTAGGTGTCGGGTTAGGGTTAGGGTTAGGGTTCGGGTTAGGGTTAGGGTTAGGGTTAGGGGTTAGCGTTAGGGATAGGGTTCGGGTTAGGGTTAGGGTTACGGTTAGGGTTAGGGTTCGGTCTAGGGTTAGGTTAGGGTTCGGGTTCGGGTAAGGGGTTAGGGTTCGGGTTCGTGGTAGGGTTAGGCTTAGGGTTCCGGGTAAGGTTAGGGTTAGGGTTCAGGTTAGGGTTAGGTTTTGGGTTCGGGTTCGGGTTAGGGTTAGTGTTAGGGTTAGGTTTCGGGTACGGGTTAGGGTTCGGGTTAGGGTTAGGGTTCGGGTTCGGATTAGGGTTAGTGTTAGTGTTAGGTTTCGGGTTAGGGTTAGGGTTCGGGTTCGGGTTAAGGTTAGGGTTAGGGTTCAGTTTCGGGTTAGGTTTAGGGTTAGGGTTAGGGTTAGGGTCAGGGTTCGGGTTAGGGTTAGGGTTAGGGTTAGTGTTCGGGTCGGGTTCGGGTTAGGGTTTGGGTTAGGGTTAGGGTTCGGGTTAGGGTTAGGGTTAGGTTTAGGGTTAGGGTTCGGGTTAGGGTTAGGGTTCTGGTTAGGGTTAGGGTTCGGGTTAGGGTTAGGGTTAGGGTTCGGGTTAGGGTTAGGGTTAGGGTTAGGGGTTAGGGTTAGGGTTACCGTTCGGGTTAGGTTTAGGGTTAGGGTTAGGGTTAGGGTAAGTGTTCGGATTAGGGTTAGGGGTAGAGTTCGGGTTAGGGTTCCGGTTCGGGTTAGGGTTAGGGTTAGGTTTAGGTTTAGGGTTAGGGTTAAGGTTAGGGTTATGGTTAGGGTTCGGGTTAGGGTTAGGGTTAGGGTTCAGGTTAGGGTTCGGGTTAGGGTTAGGTTTAGGGTTCCGGTTAGGGTTAGGATTAGGGTTGGGGTTCGGGTTCGGGTTAGGTTTAGGGTTAGGGTTAGGGTTAGGGTTAAGGTTCGGGGTAGGGTTAGGGTTAAGGTTCGGGTTAGGGTTAGGGTTAGGGTTCGGGTTAGGCTTAGGGTTAGGGTTAGGGTTCGGGTTAGGGTTAAGGTTCGGGTTAGGGTTAGGTTTAGGGTACGGTTTAGGGTTAGGTTTAGGGTTCGGGTTAGGGTTAGGTTTACGGTTAAGGTTAGGGTTCGGGTTAGGGTTAGGGTTAGGGTTCGGGTTAGGGTTAGGGTTAGGGTTATGGTTATGGTTAGGGTTCGGGTTAGGGTTAGGGTTAGGGTTAGGTTTAGGGTTCGGGTTAGGGTTAGGGTTAGGTTTCGGGTTAGGGTTCGGGTTAGAGTTAGGGTTCGGTTTAGGGTTCGGGTTAGGGTGAGGGTTAGGGTTAGGGTTCGGGTTAGGGTTAGGGTTAGGGTTAGGGTTCTGGTTAGGTTTAGGTTTCGGGTTAGGGTTAGGGTTAGGGTTAGGTTTAGGGTTCGGATTAGGGTTAGGGGTAGGGTTTGGGTTAGGGTTCAGGTTCGAGTTTGGGTTAGGGTTAGGGTTAGGTTTCGGGTTCGGGTTAGGGTTAGGGTTAGGGTTAGGGGTTAGGGTTAGGGTTACCGTTCGGGTTAGGGTTAGGGTTAGGGTTAGGGTTAGGTTTCGGTTTAGGGTTAGGGTTAGGGTTAGGGTTAGGGTTAGGGTTAGGGTTAGGTTTCGGTTTAGGGTTAGGGTTAGGGTAAGGGTTCGGGTTAGGGTTAGGGTTATGGTTAGGGTTCAGGTTAGGGTTCGGGTTAGGGTTAGGGTTAGGGTTCCGGTTAGGGTTAGGATTAGGGTTGGGGTTCGGTTTCCGGTTAGGTTTAGGGTTAGGGTTAGGGTTAGGGTTAGGGTTAAGGTTCGGGGTAGGGTTAGGGTTAAGGTTCGGGTTAGGGTTAGGTTTAGGGTACGGGTTAGGGTTAGGGTTCGGGTTAGGGTTAGGTTTAGGGTTCGGGTTAGGGTTAGGGTTAGGGTTCGGGTTAGGGTTAGGTTTACGGTTAAAGTTAGGGTTCGGGTTAGGGATAGGGTTAGGGTTCGGGTTAGGGTTAGGGTTAGTGTTATGGTTACGGTTAGTGTTCGGGTTAGAGTTAGGTTTAGGGTTAGGGTTAGTGTTAGGGTTAAGGTTTGTGTTAGGGTTAGGGTTAATGTTCGGGTTAGGGTTAGAGTTTGGGTTAGGTTTGGGGTTAGGGTTAGGGTATCGTGTTAGGGTTAGGGTTCGGGTTCGGGTTAAGGTTAGGGTTAGGGTTCGGTTTCGGGTTAGGTTTCGGGATAGGGTTAGGTTTCGGGTTAGGGTTAGTGTTCGGGTTCTGGTTAGGGTTAGGGTTCGCGTTCGGTTTAGGGTTCGGGTTAGGGTTAGGGTTAGGGTTAGGGTTAGGGGTTAGGGTTCGGGTTAGTGTTAGGGTTCGGGTTAGGGTTCGGGTTCGGGTTAGGGTTAGGGTTATGGTTCGGGTTCGGGTTAGGGTTAGGGTTAGGATTAAGGTTAGGGTTAGGGTTCGGATTAGTGTTAGGTGTAGGGTTCGGGTTAGGGTTCGGGTTCGGGTTAGGGTTAGGGTTAGGGTTAGGGTTAGGGTTAGGATTAGTGTTAGGGGTTAGGGTTAGGGTTAGGGTTCGGGTTAGGGTTGGGGTTACGGTTAGGGTTAGGGTTCGGGTTAGGTTTAGGGTTCGGGTTAGTGTTAGGGTTAGGGTTCGGGTTAGGGTTAGGGTTAAGGTTATGGTTAGGGTTAGGGTTCGGGTTAGGGTTAGGGTTAGGGTTAGTGTTCGGGTTAGGGTTAGGGTTAGGGTTCGGGTTAGGATTCTGGTTAGGCTTAGGATTAGGTTTAGGGTTCGGTGCAGGGTGAGGGTTAGGGTTAGGGTTCGGTTTAGGGTTAGGGTTAGGGTTAATGTTAGGGTTAGGTTTCGGGTTAGGGTTAGGGTTAAGGTTCGGGTTATGATTAGGGTTAGGGTTAGGGTTAGGGTTCGCGGTAGGTTTCGGGTTAGGGGTCGGGTTAGGGTTAGGGTTAGGGTTCGGGTTAGGGTTAGGGTTAGGGTTAGGGTTCGGGTTAGTGTTAGGGTTTGGGTTAGGGTTAGGGTTAGGGTTCGGGTTCGGGTTAGGGTTAGGGTTTGGGATCGGGTAGGCTTAGGGTTCGGGTTAGGGTTCGGTTTAGGGTTAGGGTTAGGGTTCGGGTTCGGGGTTAGGGTTAGGGTTAGGGTTCGGGTTAGGGTTCGGATTAGGGTTAGGATTCGGGTAAGGGTTTATGGTTCGGGTTCGGGTTAGGGTTAGTGTTAGGGTTCCGTTTAAGGTTAGGGTTAGGTTCGGGTTAGGGTTAGGGTTAGGGTTCGGGTTAGGGTTCGGGTTAGGGTTAGGGTTAGGGTTAGGGTTAGGGTTAGGGTTCCGGTTAGGGTTAGGGTTCGGGTTAGGGTTCGGATTAGGGTTAGGGGTAGGGTTCGGGTTAGGGTTCGGGTACGGGTTAGGGTTAGGGTTAGGGTTAGGGTTAGGGTTCGGGTTAGGGTTCGGTTTAGGGTTAGGGTTAGGGTTAGGGTTAGGGGTTAGGGTTAGGGTAACTGTTCGGGTTAGGGTTAGGGTTAGGGTTAGGGTTAGGGTTAGGGTTCGGGTTAGGGTTAGGTTTAGGGTTGGGGTTAGGGTTAGGGTTAGGGTTAGGGTTCGGGTTAGGGTTAGGGTTAGGGTTAGGGTTCGGGTTCGGGGTTAGGGTTAGGGTTAGGGTTCGGGTTAGGGTTCGGGTTAGGGTTAGGATTCGGTTAAGTGGTTAGGGTTCGGGTTCGGGTTAGGATTAGGGTTAGGGTTCCTGTTAGGATTAGGGTTAGGGTTAGGTTTCGGGTTAGGGTTAGGGTTAGGGGTCAGGTTAGGGTTAGGGTTAGGGTTCGGGTTAGGGTTCGTGTTAGGCTTAGGGTTAGGGTTAGGGTTAGGTTTCGGGTTAGGGTTAGGGTTAGGGTTATGGTTATGTTTAGGGTTCGGGTTAGGGTTAGGGTTAGGGTTAGGTTTAGGGTTCGGGTTAGGGTTAGGGTTAGGGTTCGGGTTAGGGTTCGGGTTAGAGTTAGGGTTCGGTTTAGGGTTCGGGTTAGGGTGAGGGTTAGGGTTAGGGTTCGGGTTAGGGTTAGGGTTAGGGTTAGGGTTCTGGTTAGGTTTAGGTTTCGGGTTAGGGTTAGGATTAGGGTTAGGGTTAGGGTTAGGATTAGGGTTAGGGGTAGGGTTCGGGTTAGGGTTCGGGTTCGAGTTTGGGTTAGGGTTAGGGTTAGGGTTCGGGTTCGGGTTAGGGTTAGGGTTAGGGTTAGGGGTTAGGGTTAGGGTTACCGTTCGGGTTAGGGTTAGGGTTAGGGTTAGGTTTCGGGTTAGGGTTAGGGTTAGGGTTAGGGTTAGGGTTAGGGTTAGGTTTAGGGTTCGGGTTAGGGTTAGGGTAGGGTTAGGGTTAGGGGTTAGGGTTAGGGTTACCGTTCGGGTTAGGGTTAGGTTTAGGGATAGGGTTAGGGTTCGGGTTAGGATTAGGTTTAGGGTTGGGGTTAGGGTTAGGGTTAGGGTTAGGGTTAGGGTTAGGGTTCGGGTTAGGGTTAGGGTTAGGGTTAGAGTTCGGGTTAGGGTTAGGGTTAGGGTTCGGGTTAGGGTTAGGTTTAGGGTACGGGTTAGGGTTAGGGTTCGGGTTAGGGTTAGGGTTAGGGTTCGGGTTAGGGTTAGGTTTACGGTTAAAGTTAGGGTTCGGGTTAGGGATAGGGTTAGGGTTCGGGTTAGGTGTCGTGTTAGGGTTAGGGTAAGGGTTCGGGTTAGGGTTAGGGTTATGGTTAGGGTTCAGGTTAGGGTTCGGGTTAGGGTTAGGGTTAGGGTTCCGGTTAGGGTTAGGATTAGGGTTGGGGTTCGTTTTCCGGTTTGGTTTAGGGTTAGTGTTAGGGTTAGGGTTAGGGTTAAGGTTCGGGGTAGGGTTAGGGTTAAGGTTCGGGTTAGGGTTAGGTTTAGGGTACGGGTTAGGGTTAGGGTTCGGGTTAGGGTTAGGTTTAGGGTTCGGGTTAGGGTTAGGGTTAGGGTTCGGGTTAGGGTTAGGTTTACGGTTAAAGTTAGGGTTCGGGTTAGGGATAGGGTTAGGTTTCGGGTTAGGGTTAGGGTTAGGGTTATGGTTACGGTTAGTGTTAGGGTTAAGGTTCGTGTTAGGGTTAGGGTTAAGGTTCGGGTTAGGGTTAGAGTTTGGGTTAGGTTTCGGGTTAGGGTTAGGGTTCGTGTTAGGGTTAGGGTTCGGGTTCGGGTTAAGGTTAGGGTTAGGGTTCGGTTTCGGTTTAGGTTTCGGGATAGGGTTAGGGTTCGGGTTAGGGTTAGTGTTCGGGTTCTGGTTAGGGTTAGGGTTCGGGTTCGGTTTAGGGTTCGGGTTAGGGTTAGGGTTAGGGTTAGGGTTAGGGGTTAGGGTTCGGGTTAGTGTTAGGGTTCGGGTTAGGGTTCGGGTTAGGGTTAGGGTTAGGGTTAGGGTTCGGGTTCGGGTTAGGGTTAGGGTTAGGATTAAGGTTAGGGTTAGGGTTCGGATTAGTGTTAGGTGTAGGGTTCGGGTTAGGGTTCGGTTTCGGGTTAGGGTTAGGGTTAGGGTTAGGATTAGTGTTAGGGGTTAGGGTTAGGGTTAGGGTTCGGGTTAGGGTTAGGGTTACGGTTAGGGTTAGGGTTCGGGTTAGGTTTAGGGTTCGGGTTAGTGTTAGGGTTAGGGTTCGGGTTAGGGTTAGGGTTAAGGTTATGGTTAGGGTTAGGGTTCGGGTTAGGGTTAGGGTTAGGGTTAGGGTTCGGGTTAGGGTTAGGGTTAGGGTTCGGGTTAGGATTCGGGTTAGGGTTAGGATTAGGGTTAGGGTTCGGTGCAGGGTGAGGGTTAGGGTTAGGGTTCGGTTTAGGGTTAGGGTTAGGGTTAATGTTAGGGTTAGGTTTCGGGTTAGGGTTAGGGTTAAGGTTCGGGTTATGATTAGGGTTAGGGTTAGGGTTAGGGTTCGCGGTAGGTTTCGGGTTAGGGGTCGGGTTAGGGTTAGGGTTAGGGTTCGGGTTAGGGTTAGGGTTAGGGTTAGGGTTCGGGTTAGTGTTAGGGTTTGGGTTAGGGTTAGGGTTAGGGTTCGGGTTCGGGTTAGGGTTAGGGTTTGGAATCGGGTTAGGGTTAGGGTTCGGGTTAGGGTTCGGTTTACGTTTAGGGTTAGGGTTCGGGATCGGGGTTAGGGTTAGGGTTAGGGTTCGGGTTAGGGTTCGGATTAGGGTTAGGATTCGGGTAAGGGGTTATGGTTCGGGTTCGGGTTAGGGTTAGGGGTAGGGTTCGGTTTAGGGTTCGGGTACGGGTACGGGTTAGGGTCAGGGTTAGGGTTAGGGTTCGGGTTAGGGTTAGGGTTAGGGTTAGGGTTAGGTTAGGGTTAGGGGTCGGGTTAGGGTTAGGGTTAGGGTTAGGGTTAGGTTTAGGGTTAGGGGTTAGGGTTAGGGTTAGGGTTCGGGTTAGGTTAGGGATAGGGTTCGGGTTAGGGTTCGGGTTAGGGTTAGGATTAGGGTTAGGGTTCGGGTCAGGGTGAGGTTTAGGGTTAGGGTTCGGTTTAGGGTTAGGGTTAGGGTTAATGTTAGGGTTAGGTTTCGGGTTAGGTTTAGGGTTAAGGTTCGGGTTAGGATTAGGGTTAGGGTTAGGGTTAGGGTTCGCGTTAGGGTTCGGGTTAGGGGTCGGGTTAGGGTTAGGGTTAGGGTTAAGGTTAGGGTTCGGGTTAGGGTTAGGGTTAGGGTTAGGGTTCGGGTTAGTGTTAGGGTTTGGGTTAGGTTTAGGGTTAGGGTGAGGGTTCGGGTTAGGGTTCGGGATCGGGTTAGGGTTAGGGTTCGGGTTAGGGTTTGGGTTAGGGTTAGGGTTAGGGTTCGGGTTAGGGTTAGGGTTAGGGTTAGGGTTAGGGTTCGGGTTAGTGTTAGGGTTTGGGTTAGGGTTAGGGTTAGGGTGAGGGTTCGGGTTAGGGTTCGGGATCGGGTTAGGGTTAGGGTTCGGATTAGGGTTAGGGTAGGGTTCGGGTTAGGGTTCGGGTACGGGTTAGGGTTAGGGTTAGGGTTAGTGTTAGGGTTCGGGTTAGGGTTATGGTAGGGTTAGGGTTAGGGGTTCGGGTTAGGGTTACCGTTCGGTTTAGGGTTAGGGTTAGGGTTAGGTTTAGGGTTCGGGTTAGGGTTAGGTTTAGGGTTGGGGTTAGGGTTAGGGTTAGGGTTAGGGTTCGGGTTAGGGTTAGGGTTAGGGTTAGGGTTCGGTTCGGGGTTAGGGTTAGGGTTAGGGTTCGGGTTAGGGTTAGGATTCGGATAAGGGGTTAGGGTTCGGGTTAGGGTTAGGGTTAGGGTTAGGGTTAGGGTTTAGGGTTAGGGTTACCGTTCGGGTTAGGGTTAGGGTTAGGGTTAGGGTTAGGGTTAGGGTTCGGGTTAGGGTTAGGTTTAGGGTTGGGGTTAGGGTTAGGGTTAGGTTTAGGGTTAGAGTTCGGGTTAGGGTTAGGGTTCGGGTTCGGGGTTAGGGTTAGGGTTAGTGTTCGGGTAAGGGTTCGGGTTAGGGTTAGGATTCGGTTAAGGGGTTAGGGTTCGGGTTCGGGTTAGGATTAGGGTTAGGGTTCCATTTAGGATTAGGGTTAGGTTTAGGTTTCGGGTTAGGGTTAGGGTTAGTGTTAGGGTTCAGGTTAGGGTTAGGGTTAGGGTTCGGGTTAGGGTTCGTGTTAGGCTTAGGGTTAGGGTTAGGGTTAGGGTTCGGGTTAGGGTTAGGGTTCGGGTTAGGGTTAGGGTTAGGGTTAGGGTTAGGGGTTAGGGTTCGGATTAGGGTTAGGGTTCGGGTTAGGGTTAGGGTTTGGGTTAGGGTTAGGGTTAGGGTTCCGATTCGGGTTAGGGTTAGGGTTAAGGTTATGGTTAGGGTTCGGATTAGGGTTAGGGGTAGGGTTCGGGTTAGGGTTCGGGTTCGGGTTCGGGTTAGGGTTAGGGTTCGGGTTAGGGTTCGGGTTAGGGTTAGGATTCGGGTATGGGTTTATGGTTCGGGTTCGGGTTAGTGTTAGTGTTAGGGTTCCGGTTAAGGTTAGGGTTAGGTTTCGGGTTAGGGTTAGGGTTAGGGTTAATGGTTAGTGTTAGGGTTACCGTTCGGGTTAGGTTTAGTGTTAGGGTTAGGGTTAGGGTTCGGGTTAGGGTTAGGTTTAGGGTTCGGGTTAGGGTTCGGGTTAGGGTTAGGGTTAGGGTTAGGGTTCGGGTTAGGGTTATGGTTCGGGTTAGGGTTAGGGTTAGTGTTAGGGTTCCGGTTAAGGTTAGGGTTAGGGTTCGGTTTAGGGTTAGGGTTAGGGTTAGGGTTCGGGTTAGGGTTAGGGTTCGGGTTAGGGTTAGGGTTAGGGTTAGGGTTAGGGTTAGGGTTCCGGTTAGTGTTAGGGTTCGGGTTAGGGTTAGGGTTAGGGTTAGGGTTCGGGTTAGGGTTAGGGTTAGGGTTAGGGTTCGGGTTAGGGTTAGGGTTAGGGTTAGGGTTCGGGTTAGGGTTAGGTTTAGGTTTAGGGTTAGGGTTATGGTTAAGGTTCGGGGTAGGGTTAGGGTTAAGTTTCGGGTTAGGGTTAGGGTTAGGGTTACGGTTCGGTTTAGAGTTACGGTTAGGTCAGGGTTCGGGTTAGGGTTAGGGTTAGGTTTAGGGTTCGGGTTCGGGTTAGGGTTAGGGTTCGGGTTAGGGTTCGGTTTAGGGTTAGGATTCGGGTAAGGGGTTAGGGTTCGGGTTCGTGGTAGGGTTAGGGTTAGGGTTCCGGTTAAGGTTAGGGTTAGGGTTCAGGTTAGGGTTAGGGTAAGGGTTCGGGTTCGGGTTAGTGTTAGTGTTAGGGTTAGGGTTCGGGTACGGGTTAGGGTTCGGGTTAGGGTTAGGGTTCGGGTTCGGTTTAGGGTTAGTGTTAGGGTTAGGTTTCGGGTTAGGGTTAGGGTTCGGGTTCGGGTTAAGGTAGGGTTAGGGTTCAGTTTCGGGTTAGGGTTAGGGTTAGGGTTAGGGTCAGGGTTCGGGTTAGGGTTAGGGTTAGGGTTAGTGTTCGGGTTAGGGTTAGGGTTAGGGTTAGGGTTCGGGTTAGGGTTCGGGTACGGGTTAGGGTTAGGGTTAGGGTTCGGGTTAGGGTTAGGGTTAGGGTTAGGGTTCGGATTAGGGTTAGGGGTAGGGTTCGGGTTAGGGTTCGGGTACGAGGTAGAGTTAGGGTTACGGTTAGGGTTCGGGTTAGGGTTCGGGTTAGGGTTAGGGTTAAGGTTAGGGTTAGGGGTTAGGGTTCGGGTTAGTGTTAGGGTTCGGTTTAGGGTTAGGGTTAGGGTTAGGGTTAGGGTTCGGGTTCGGGTTAGGGTTAGGGTTAGGATTAAGGTTAGTGTTAGGGTTTGGATTAGTGTTAGGTGTAGGGTTCGGGTTAGGGTTCGGGTTCTGGTTAGGGTTAGGTGTAGGGTTCGGGTTAGGTTTAGGGTTAGGGTTAGGGTTCGGGTTAGGGTTAGGGTTAGGGTTCCGGTTAGGGTTAGGGTTCGGGTTAGGGTTAGGGTTAGGTTTAGGGTTAGGGTTAGGGTTCGGGTTAGGGTTAGGGTTAGGGTTCCGGTTAGGGTTAGGTTTCGGGTTAGGGTTAGGGTTAGGGTTAGGGTTAGGGTTCGGATTAGGGTTAGGGGTAGGGTTCGGGTTAGGGTTCAGGTTCGGGTACGGGTTAGGGTTAGGGTTAGGGTTAGGGTTCGGGTTAGGGTTAGGGTTAGGGTTAGGGTTAGGGTTAGGGGTTAGGGTTAGGGTTAGGGTTCGGGTTAGGTTAGGGTTAGGGTTCGGGTTAGGGTTCGGGTTAGGTTTAGGATTAGGGTTAGGGTTCGGGGCAGGGTGAGGGTTAGGGTTAGGGTTAATGTTAGGGTTAGGTTTCCGGTTAGGGTTAGGGTTAAGGTTCGGGTTAGGATTAGGGTTAGGGTTAGGGTTAGGGTTCGCATTAGGGTTCGGGTTAGGGGTCGGGTTAGGGTTAGGGTTAGGGTTAGGGTTAGGGTTCGGGTTAGGGTTAGGGTTAGGGTTAGGGTTCGGGTTAGTGTTAGGGTTTGGGTTAGGGTTCGGGTTAGGGTGAGGGTTCGCGTTAGGGATCGGGATCGGGTTAGGGTTAGGGTTCGGGTTAGGGTTTGGGTTAGGGTTAGGGTTAGGTTTCGGGTTCGGGTTTAGGGTTAGGGTTAGGGTTCGGGTTAGGGTTCGGGTTAGGGTTAGGATTCGGGTAAGGGTTTATGGTTCGGGTTCGGGTTAGGGTTAGTGTTAGGGTTCCGGTTAAGGTTAGGGTTAGGGTTCGGGTTAGGGTTAGGGTTAGGGTTAGGGGTTAGTGTTAGGGTTACCGTTCGGGTTAGGTTTAGGGTTAGGGTTAGGGTTAGGGTTCGGGTTAGGGTTAGGTTTAGGGTTCGGGTTAGGGTGAGGGTTAGGGTTAGGGTTAGGGTTCGGGTTAGTGTTAGGGTTCGGGTTCGGGTTAGGGTTAGTGTTAGGGTTCCGGTTAAGGTTAGGGTTAGGGTTCGGTTTAGGGTTAGGGTTAGGGTTAGGGTTCGGGTTAGGGTTAGGGTTAGGGTTCGGGTTAGGGTTCGGGTTCGGGTTAGGGTTAGGGTTAGGGTTAGGGTTCCAGTTAGGGTTAGGGTTCGGGTTAGGGTTAGGGTTAGGGTTAGGGTTAGGGTTAGGGTTCGGATTAGGGTTAGGGTTAGGGTTCGGGTTAGGGTTCGGGTACGGGTTAGGGTTAGGGTTAGGGTTAGGGTTCGGGTTAGGGTTAGGGTTAGGGTTAGGGTTAGGGGTTAGGGATAGGGTTACCGTTCGGGTTAGGGTTAGTGTTAGGGTTACGTTTAGGGTTCGGGTTAGGGTTAGGTTTAGGGTTGGGGTTAGGGTTAGGGTTAGGGTTAGGGTTAGGGTTAGGGTTCGGGTTAGGGTTAGGGTTAGGGTTAGGGTTCGTGTTCGGGGTTAGGGTTAGGGTTAGGGTTAGGGTTCGGGTTAGGGTTCGGGTTAGTGTTAGGATTCGGGTAAGGCGTTAGGGTTTGGGTTAGGGTTAGGTTTAGGGTTAGGGTTAGGGGTTAGGGTTAGGGTTACCGTTCGGGTTAGGGTTAGGGTTAGGGTTAGGGTTAGGGTTAGGGTTAGGGTTAGGGTTCGGTTTAGGGTTAGGTTTAGGGTTGTGGTTAGGGTTAGGGTTAGGGTTAGGGTTAGGGTTAGGGTTCGGGTTAGGGTTAGGCTTAGGGTTAGGGTTCGGGTTCGGGGTTAGGGTTAGGGTTAGGGTTTGGGTTAGGGTTCGGGTTAGGGTTAGGATTCGGTTAAGGGGTTAGGGTTCGGGTTCGGGTTAGGATTAGGGTTAGGGTTCCGGGTAGGATTAGGGTTAGGGTTAGGTTTCGGGTTAGGGTTAGGGTTAGGGTTAGGGTTAGGGGTCAGGTTAGGGTTAGGGTTAGGGTTCGTGTTAGGGTTCGTGTTAGGCTTAGGGTTAGGGTTAGGGTTAGGGTTCGGGTTAGGGTTAGGGTTCGGGTTAGGGTTAGGGTTAGGGTTAGGGGTTAGGGTTCGGTTTAGGGTTAGGGTTCGGGTTAGGTTTAGGGTTTGGGATAGGGTTAGGGTTAGGGTTCCGGTTCGGTTTAGGGTTAGGGTTAAGGTTATGGTTAGGGTTCGGATTAGGGTTAGGGGTAGGGTTCGGGTTAGGGTTAGGGTTAGGGTTCGTGTTAGGGTTCGTGTTAGGCTTAGGGTTAGGGTTAGGGTTAGGGTTCGGGTTAGGGTTAGGGTTAGTGTTAGGGTTCGGGTTAGGGTTAGGGTTAGGGTTAGGGGTTAGGGTTAGGGTTAGGGTTCGGGTTAGGGTTAGGGTTACGTTTAGGGTTAGGCTTCGGGCTAGGGTTAGGGTAGGGTTCGGGTTAGGGTTAGGGTTAGGGTTATGGTTAGGGTTAGGGTTCGGGTTAGGGTTAGGGTTAGGGTTAGGGTTCGGGTTAGGGTTAGGGTTAGGGTTAGGGTTCGGGTTAGGGTTAGGTTTAGGTTTAGGGTTAGGGTTAGGGTTAAGGTTCGGGGTCGGGTTAGGGTTAAGGTTCAGGTTAGGGTTAGGGTTAGGTTTCGGGTTAGGGTTAGGGTTAGGGTTAGGGTTCAGGTTAGGGTTAGTGTTAGGGTTCGGGTTAGGGTTCGTGTTAGGCTTAGGGTTAGGTTTAGGGTTAGGGTTCGGGTTAGGGTTAGTGTTCGGGTTAGGGTTAGGGTTAGGGTTAGGGTTAGGGGTTAGGGTTCGGTTTAGGGTTAGGGTTCGGGTTAGGGTTAGGGTTTGGGTTAGGGTTAGGGTTATGGTTCCGGTTCGGGTTACGGTTAGGGTTAAGGTTATGGTTAGGGTTCGGATTAGGGTTAGGGGTAGGGTTCGGGTTAGGGTTCGGGTTGGGTTCGGGTTAGGGTTAGGATTAGGGTTAGGGTTAGGGTTCGGGTTAGGGTTAGGGTTAGGGTTAGGGGTTAGGGTTAGGGTTAGGGTTCGGGTTAGGGTTAGGGTTACGGTTAGGGTTAGGGTTCGGGCTAGGGTTAGGGTAGGGTTCGCGTTTTGGTTAGGGTTAGGGTTATGGTTAGGGTTAGGGTTCGGGTTAGGGTTAGGGTTAGGGTTAGGGTTCGGGTTAGGGTTAGGGTTAGGGTTAGGGTTCGGGTTTGGGTTAGGTTTAGGTTTAGGGTTAGGGTTAGGGTTAAGGTTCGGGGTAGGATTAGGGTTAAGGTTCGGGTTAGGGTTAGGGTTAGGGTTAGGGTTAGGGTTCGCGTTAGGGTTCAGGTTAGGTGTCGGGTTAGGGTTAGGGTTAGGGTTCGGGTTAGGGTTAGGGTTAGGGTTAGGGGTTAGCGTTAGGGTTAGGGTTCGGGTTAGGGTTAGGGTTACGGTTAGGGTTAGGGTTCGGTCTAGGGTTAGGTTAGGGTTCGGGTTCGGGTAAGAGGTTAGGGTTCGGGTTCGTGGTAGGGTTAGGTTTAGGGTTCCGGGTAAGGTTAGGGTTAGGGTTCAGGTTAGGGTTAGGGTTTGGGTTCGGGTTCGGGTTAGGGTTAGTGTTAGGGTTAGGGTTCGGGTACGGGTTAGGGTTCGGGTTAGGGTTAGGGTTCGGGTTCGGATTAGGGTTAGTGTTAGGGTTAGGTTTCGGGTTAGGGTTAGGTTTCGGGTTCGGGTTAAGGTTAGGGTTAGGGTTCAGTTTCGGGTTAGGGTTAGGGTTAGGTTTAGGGTTAGGGTCAGGGTTCGGGTTAGGGTTAGGGTTAGGGTTAGGGTTAGGGTTAGGGTTAGGGTTAGGGTTCGGGTTAGGGTTAGGGTTAGGTTTAGGGTTAGGGTTCGGGTTAGGGTTAGCGTTCTGGTTAGGGTTAGGGTTCGGGTTAGGGTTAGGGTTAGGGTTCGGTTAGGGTTCAGGTTAGGGTTAGGGTTCTGGTTAGGGTTAGGGTTCGGGTTAGGGTTAGGGTTAGGGTTCGGTTAGGGTTAGGGTTAGGGTTAGGGGTTAGGGTTAGGGTTACCGTTCGGGTTAGGGTTAGGGTTAGGGTTAGAGTTAGGGTAAGTGTTCGGATTAGGGTTAGGGGTAGAGTTCGGGTTAGGGTTCCGGTTCGGGTTAGGGTTAGGGTTAGGTTTAGGTTTAGGGTTAGGGTTAAGGTTAGGGTTAGGGTTAGGGTTCGGGTTAGGGTTAGGGTTAGGGTTCAGGTTAGGGTTCGGGTTAGGGTTAGGTTTAGGGTTCCGGTTAGGGTTAGGATTAGGGTTGGGGTTCGGGTTCGGGTTAGGTTTAGGGTTAGGGTTAGGGTTAGGGTTAAAGTTCGGGGTAGGGTTAGGGTTAAGGTTCGGGTTAGGGTTAGGGTTAGGGTTCGGGTTAGGCTTAGGGTTAGGGTTAGGGTTCGGGTTAGGGTTAAGGTTCGGGTTAGGGTTAGGTTTAGGGTTCGGCTTAGGGTTAGGGTTAGGGTTCGGGTTAGGGTTAGGTTTACCGTTAAGGTTAGGGTTCGGGTTAGGGTTAGGGTTAGGGTTCGGGTTAGGGTTAGGGTTAGGGTTATGGTTATGGTTAGGGTTCGGGTTAGGGTTTGGGTTAGGGTTAGGTTTAGGGTTCGGGTTAGGGTTAGGGTTAGGGTTCGGGTTAGCGTTCGGGTTAGAGTTAGGGTTCGGTTTAGGGTTCGGGTTAGGGTGAGGGTTAGGGTAAGGGTTCGGGTTAGGGTTAGGGTTAGGGTTAGGGTTCTGGTTAGGTTTAGGTTTCGGGTTAGGGTTAGGGTTAGGGTTAGGGTTAGGGTTCGGATTAGGGTTAGGGGTAGGGTTTGGGTTAGGGTTCAGGTTCGAGTTTGGGTTAGGGTTAGGGTTAGGGTTCGGGTTCGGGTTAGGGTTAGGGTTAGGGTTAGGGGTTAGGGTTAGGGTTACCGTTCGGGTTAGGGTTAGGGTTAGGGTTAGGGTTAGGTTTCGGTTTAGGGTTAGGGTTAGGGTTAGGGTTAGGGTTAGGGTTAGGTTTAGGGTTCGGGTTAGGGTTAGGGTTAGGGTTAGGGTTAGGGGTTAGAGTTAGGGTTACCGTTCGGGTTAGGGTTAGGGTTAGGGATGGGGTTAGGGTTCGGGTTAGGATTAGGTTTAGGGTTGGGGTTAGGGTTAGGGTTAGGGTTAGGGTTAGGGTTAGGGTTCGGCTTAGGGTTAGGGTTAGGGTTAGAGTTCGGGTTAGGGTTAGGGTTAGGGTTCGGGTTAGGGTTCGCGTTAGGGTTCGGGTTAGGTGTCGGGTTAGGGTTAGGGTAAGGGTTCGGGTTAGGGTTAGGGTTATGGTTAGGGTTCAGGTTAGGGTTCGGGTTAGGGTTAGGGTTAGGGTTCCGGTTAGGGTTAGGATTAGGGTTGGGGTTCGGTTTCCGGTTAGGTTTAGGGTTAGGGTTAGGGTTAGGGTTAGGGTTAAGGTTCGGGGTAGGGTTAGGGTTAAGGTTCGGGTTAGGGTTAGGTTTAGGGTACGGGTTAGGGTTAGGGTTCGGGTTAGGGTTAGGTTTAGGGTTCGGGTTAGGGTTAGGGTTAGGGTTCGGGTTAGGGTTAGGTTTACGGTTAAAGTTAGGGTTCGGGTTAGGGATAGGGTTAGGGTTCGGGTTAGGGTTAGGGTTAGGGTTATGGTTACGGTTAGTGTTCGGGTTAGAGTTAGGTTTAGGGTTAGGGTTAGTGTTAGGGTTAAGGTTCGTGTTAGGGTTAGGGTTAATGTTCGGGTTAGGGTTAGAGTTTGGGTTAGGTTTCGGGTTAGGGTTAGGGTTCGTGTTAGGGTTAGGGTTCGGGTTCGGGTTAAGGTTAGGGTTAGGGTTCGGTTTCGGGTTAGGTTTCGGGATAGGGTTAGGGTTCGGGTTAGGGTTAGTGTTCGGGTTCTGGTTAGGGTTAGGGTTCGGGTTCGGTTTAGGGTTCGGGTTAGGGTTAGGGTTAGGGTTAGGGTTAGGGGTTAGGGTTCGGGTTAGTGTTAGGGTTCGGGTTAGGGTTCGGGTTCGGGTTAGGGTTAAGGTTATGGTTCGGGTTCGGGTTAGGGTTAGGGTTAGGATTAAGGTTAGGGTTAGGGTTCAGATTAGTGTTAGGTGTAGGGTTCGGGTTAGGGTTCGGGTTCGGTTTAGGGTTAGGGTTAGGGTTAGGGTTAGGATTAGTGTTAGGGGTTAGGGTTAGGTTAGGGTTCGGGTTAGGGTTAGGGTTACGGTTAGGGTTAGGGTTCGGGTTAGGTTTAGGGTTCGGGTTAGTGTTAGGTTTAGGGTTCGGGTTAGGGTTAGGGTTAAGGTTATGGTTAGGGTTAGGGTTCGGGTTAGGGTTAGGGTTAGGGTTAGGGTTCGGGTTAGGGTTAGGGTTAGGGTTCGGGTTAGGATTCGGGTTAGGCTTAGGATTAGGGTTAGGGTTCGGTGCAGGGTGAAGGTTAGGGTTAGGGTTCGGTTTAGGGTTAGGGTTAGGGTTAATGTTAGGGTTAGGTTTCGGGTTAGGGTTAGGGTTAAGGTTCGGGTTATGATTAGGGTTAGGGTTAGGGTTAGGGTTCGCGGTAGGTTTCGGGTTAGTGGTCGGGTTAGGGTTAGGGTTAGGGTTCGGGTTAGTGTTAGGGTTTGGGTTAGGGTTAGGGTTAGGGTTCGGGTTCGGGTTAGGGTTAGGGTTTGGGATCGGGTTAGGCTTAGGGTTCGGGTTAGGGTTCGGTTTAGGGTTAGGTTTAGGGTTCGGGTTCGGGGTTAGGGTTAGGGTTAGGGTTCGGGTTAGGGTTCGGATTAGGGTTAGGATTCGGGTAAGGGGTTATGGTTCGTGTTCGGGTTAGGGTTAGTGTTAGGGTTCCGTTTAAGGTTAGGGTTAGGTTCGGGTTAGGGTTAGGGTTAGGGTTCGGGTTAGGGTTCGGTTTAAGTTTAGGGTTAGGGTTAGGGTTAGGGTTCCGGTTAGGGTTAGGGTTCGGGTTAGGGTTCGGATTAGGGTTAGGGGTAGGGTTCGGGTTAGGGTTCGGGTACGGGTTAGGGTTAGGGTTAGGGTTAGGGTTCGGCTTAGGGTTCGGTTTAGGGTTAGGGTTAGGGTTAGGGTTAGGGTTAGGGGTTAGGGTTAGGGTAACTGTTCGGGTTAGGGTTAGGGTTAGGGTTAGGGTTAGGGTTAGGGTTAGGGTTCGGGTTAGGGTTAGGTTTAGGGTTGGGGTTAGGGTTAGGGTTAGGGTTAGGGTTAGGGTTCGGGTTAGGGTTAGGGTTAGGGTTAGGGTTAGGGTTCGGGTTCGGGGTTAGGGTTAGGGTTAGGGTTCGGGTTAGGGTTCGGGTTAGGGTTAGGATTCGGTTAAGTGGTTAGGGTTCGGGTTCGGGTTAGGATTAGGGTTAGGGTTCTGGTTAGGATTAGGGTTAGGGTTAGGTTTCGGGTTAGGGTTAGGGTTAGGGTTAGGGGTCAGGTTAGGGTTAGGGTTAGGGTTCGGGTTAGGGTTCGTGTTAGGCTTAGGGTTAGGGTTAGGGTTAGGGTTCGGGTTAGGGTTAGGGTTCGGGTTAGGGTTAGGGTTAGGGTTAGGGGTTAGGGTTCGGTTTAGGGTTAGGGTTCGGGTTAGGTTTAGGGTTTGGGTTAGGGTTAGGGTTAGGGTTCCGGTTCGGTTTAGGGTTAGGGTTAAGGTTATGGTTAGGGTTCGGATTAGGGTTAGGGGTAGGGTTCGGTTTAGGTTTCGGGTTCGGGTTCGGGTTAGGGTTAGGGTTAGGGTTAGGGTTAGGGTTCAGGTTAGGGTTAGGGTTAGGGTTAGGGGTTAGGGTTAAGGTTAGGGTTCGGGTTAGGGTTAGGGTTACGTTTAGGGTTAGGGTTCGGGCTAGGGTTAGGGTAGGGTTCGGGTTAGGGTTAGGGTTAGGGTTATGGTTAGGGTTAGGGTTCGGGTTAGGGTTAGGGTTAGGGTTAGGGTTCGGGTTAGGGTTAGGGTTAGGGTTAGGGTTCGGGTTAGGGTTAGGTTTAGGTTTAGGGTTAGGGTTAGGGTTAAGGTTCGGGGTAGGGTTAGGGTTAAGGTTCAGGTTAGGGTTAGGGTTAGGTTTCGGGTTAGGGTTAGGGTTAGGGTTAGGGTTCAGGTTAGGGTTAGGGTTAGGGTTCGGGTTAGGGTTCGTGTTAGGCTTAGGGTTAGGGTTAGGGTTAGGGTTAGGGGTTAGGGTTCGGTTTAGGGTTAGGGTTCGGGTTAGGGTTAGGGTTTGGGTTAGGGTTAGGGTTAGGGTTCCGGTTCGGGTTAGGGTTAGGGTTAAGTTTATGGTTAGGGTTCGGATTAGGGTTAGGGGTAGGGTTCGGGTTAGGGTTCGGGTTCGGGTTCGGGTTAGGGTTAGGATAAGGGTTAGGGTTAGGGTTCGGGTTAGGGTTAGGGTTAGGGTTAGGGGTTAGGGTTAGGGTTAGGGTTCGGGTTAGGGTTAGGGTTACGGTTAGGGTTAGGGTTCGGGCTAGGGTTAAGGTAGGGTTCGGGTTAGGGTTAGGGTTAGGGTTATGATTAGGGTTAGGGTTCGGGTTAGGGTTAGGGTTAGGGTTAGGGTTCGAGTTAGGGTTCGGGTTAGGCTTAGGGTTAGGGTTAGGGTTCGGGTTAGGGTTAAGGTTCGGGTTAGGGTTAGGTTTAGGGTTCGGTTTAGGGTTAGGGTTAGGGTTCGGGTTAGGGTTAGGTTTACGGTTAAGGTTAGGGTTCGGGTTAGGGTTAGGGTTAGGGTGCGGGTTAGGGTTAGGGTTAGGGTTATGGTTATGGTTAGGGTTCGGGTTAGGGTTAGGGTTAGGGTTAGGTTTAGGGTTCGGGTTAGGGTTAGGGTTAGGGTTCGGGTTAGGGTTCGGGTTAGAGTTAGGGTTCGGTTTAGGGTTCGGGTTAGGGTGAGGGTTAGGGTTAGGGTTAGGGTTAGGGTTAGGGTTAGGGTTCGGCTTAGGGTTAGGGTTAGGGTTAGAGTTCGGGTTAGGGTTAGGGTTAGGGTTCGGGTTAGGGTTCGCGTTAGGGTTCGGGTTAGGTGTCGGGTTAGGGTTAGGGTAAGGGTTCGGGTTAGGGTTAGGGTTATGGTTAGGGTTCAGGTTAGGGTTCGGGTTAGGGTTAGGGTTAGGGTTCCGGTTAGGGTTAGGATTAGGGTTGGGGTTCGGTTTCCGGTTAGGTTTAGGGTTAGGGTTAGGGTTAGGGTTAGGGTTAAGGTTCGGGGTAGGGTTAGGGTTAAGGTTCGGGTTAGGGTTAGGTTTAGGGTACGGGTTAGGGTTAGGGTTCGGGTTAGGGTTAGGTTTAGGGTTCGGGTTAGGGTTAGGGTTAGGGTTCGGGTTAGGGTTAGGGTTAGGGTTAGGGTTCGGGTTAGGGTTAGGGTTAGGGTTAGGGTTCGGGTTTGGGTTAGGTTTAGGTTTAGGGTTAGGGTTAGGGTTAAGGTTCGGGGTAGGATTAGGGTTAAGGTTCGGGTTAGGGTTAGGGTTAGGGTTAGGGTTAGGGTTCGCGTTAGGGTTCAGGTTAGGTGTCGGGTTAGGGTTAGGGTTAGGGTTCGGGTTAGGGTTAGGGTTAGGGTTAGGGGTTAGCGTTAGGGTTAGGGTTCGGGTTAGGGTTAGGGTTACGGTTAGGGTTAGGGTTCGGTCTAGGGTTAGGTTAGGGTTCGGGTTCGGGTAAGAGGTTAGGGTTCGGGTTCGTGGTAGGGTTAGGTTTAGGGTTCCGGGTAAGGTTAGGGTTAGGGTTCAGGTTAGGGTTAGGGTTTGGGTTCGGGTTCGGGTTAGGGTTAGTGTTAGGGTTAGGGTTCGGGTACGGGTTAGGGTTCGGGTTAGGGTTAGGGTTCGGGTTCGGATTAGGGTTAGTGTTAGGGTTAGGTTTCGGGTTAGGGTTAGGTTTCGGGTTCGGGTTAAGGTTAGGGTTAGGGTTCAGTTTCGGGTTAGGGTTAGGGTTAGGTTTAGGGTTAGGGTCAGGGTTCGGGTTAGGGTTAGGGTTAGGGTTAGGGTTAGGGTTAGGGTTAGGGTTAGGGTTAGGGTTCGGGTTAGGGTTAGGGTTAGGTTTAGGGTTAGGGTTCGGGTTAGGGTTAGCGTTCTGGTTAGGGTTAGGGTTCGGGTTAGGGTTAGGGTTAGGGTTCGGTTAGGGTTCAGGTTAGGGTTAGGGTTCTGGTTAGGGTTAGGGTTCGGGTTAGGGTTAGGGTTAGGGTTCGGTTAGGGTTAGGGTTAGGGTTAGGGGTTAGGGTTAGGGTTACCGTTCGGGTTAGGGTTAGGGTTAGGGTTAGAGTTAGGGTAAGTGTTCGGATTAGGGTTAGGGGTAGAGTTCGGGTTAGGGTTCCGGTTCGGGTTAGGGTTAGGGTTAGGTTTAGGTTTAGGGTTAGGGTTAAGGTTAGGGTTAGGGTTAGGGTTCGGGTTAGGGTTAGGGTTAGGGTTCAGGTTAGGGTTCGGGTTAGGGTTAGGTTTAGGGTTCCGGTTAGGGTTAGGATTAGGGTTGGGGTTCGGGTTCGGGTTAGGTTTAGGGTTAGGGTTAGGGTTAGGGTTAAAGTTCGGGGTAGGGTTAGGGTTAAGGTTCGGGTTAGGGTTAGGGTTAGGGTTCGGGTTAGGCTTAGGGTTAGGGTTAGGGTTCGGGTTAGGGTTAAGGTTCGGGTTAGGGTTAGGTTTAGGGTTCGGCTTAGGGTTAGGGTTAGGGTTCGGGTTAGGGTTAGGTTTACCGTTAAGGTTAGGGTTCGGGTTAGGGTTAGGGTTAGGGTTCGGGTTAGGGTTAGGGTTAGGGTTATGGTTATGGTTAGGGTTCGGGTTAGGGTTTGGGTTAGGGTTAGGTTTAGGGTTCGGGTTAGGGTTAGGGTTAGGGTTCGGGTTAGCGTTCGGGTTAGAGTTAGGGTTCGGTTTAGGGTTCGGGTTAGGGTGAGGGTTAGGGTAAGGGTTCGGGTTAGGGTTAGGGTTAGGGTTAGGGTTCTGGTTAGGTTTAGGTTTCGGGTTAGGGTTAGGGTTAGGGTTAGGGTTAGGGTTCGGATTAGGGTTAGGGGTAGGGTTTGGGTTAGGGTTCAGGTTCGAGTTTGGGTTAGGGTTAGGGTTAGGGTTCGGGTTCGGGTTAGGGTTAGGGTTAGGGTTAGGGGTTAGGGTTAGGGTTACCGTTCGGGTTAGGGTTAGGGTTAGGGTTAGGGTTAGGTTTCGGTTTAGGGTTAGGGTTAGGGTTAGGGTTAGGGTTAGGGTTAGGTTTAGGGTTCGGGTTAGGGTTAGGGTTAGGGTTAGGGTTAGGGGTTAGAGTTAGGGTTACCGTTCGGGTTAGGGTTAGGGTTAGGGATGGGGTTAGGGTTCGGGTTAGGATTAGGTTTAGGGTTGGGGTTAGGGTTAGGGTTAGGGTTAGGGTTAGGGTTAGGGTTCGGCTTAGGGTTAGGGTTAGGGTTAGAGTTCGGGTTAGGGTTAGGGTTAGGGTTCGGGTTAGGGTTCGCGTTAGGGTTCGGGTTAGGTGTCGGGTTAGGGTTAGGGTAAGGGTTCGGGTTAGGGTTAGGGTTATGGTTAGGGTTCAGGTTAGGGTTCGGGTTAGGGTTAGGGTTAGGGTTCCGGTTAGGGTTAGGATTAGGGTTGGGGTTCGGTTTCCGGTTAGGTTTAGGGTTAGGGTTAGGGTTAGGGTTAGGGTTAAGGTTCGGGGTAGGGTTAGGGTTAAGGTTCGGGTTAGGGTTAGGTTTAGGGTACGGGTTAGGGTTAGGGTTCGGGTTAGGGTTAGGTTTAGGGTTCGGGTTAGGGTTAGGGTTAGGGTTCGGGTTAGGGTTAGGTTTACGGTTAAAGTTAGGGTTCGGGTTAGGGATAGGGTTAGGGTTCGGGTTAGGGTTAGGGTTAGGGTTATGGTTACGGTTAGTGTTCGGGTTAGAGTTAGGTTTAGGGTTAGGGTTAGTGTTAGGGTTAAGGTTCGTGTTAGGGTTAGGGTTAATGTTCGGGTTAGGGTTAGAGTTTGGGTTAGGTTTCGGGTTAGGGTTAGGGTTCGTGTTAGGGTTAGGGTTCGGGTTCGGGTTAAGGTTAGGGTTAGGGTTCGGTTTCGGGTTAGGTTTCGGGATAGGGTTAGGGTTCGGGTTAGGGTTAGTGTTCGGGTTCTGGTTAGGGTTAGGGTTCGGGTTCGGTTTAGGGTTCGGGTTAGGGTTAGGGTTAGGGTTAGGGTTAGGGGTTAGGGTTCGGGTTAGTGTTAGGGTTCGGGTTAGGGTTCGGGTTCGGGTTAGGGTTAAGGTTATGGTTCGGGTTCGGGTTAGGGTTAGGGTTAGGATTAAGGTTAGGGTTAGGGTTCAGATTAGTGTTAGGTGTAGGGTTCGGGTTAGGGTTCGGGTTCGGGTTAGGGTTAGGGTTAGGGTTAGGGTTAGGATTAGTGTTAGGGGTTAGGGTTAGGTTAGGGTTCGGGTTAGGGTTAGGGTTACGGTTAGGGTTAGGGTTCGGGTTAGGTTTAGGGTTCGGGTTAGTGTTAGGTTTAGGGTTCGGGTTAGGGTTAGGGTTAAGGTTATGGTTAGGGTTAGGGTTCGGGTTAGGGTTAGGGTTAGGGTTAGGGTTCGGGTTAGGGTTAGGGTTAGGGTTCGGGTTAGGATTCGGGTTAGGCTTAGGATTAGGGTTAGGGTTCGGTGCAGGGTGAAGGTTAGGGTTAGGGTTCGGTTTAGGGTTAGGGTTAGGGTTAATGTTAGGGTTAGGTTTCGGGTTAGGGTTAGGGTTAAGGTTCGGGTTATGATTAGGGTTAGGGTTAGGGTTAGGGTTCGCGGTAGGTTTCGGGTTAGTGGTCGGGTTAGGGTTAGGGTTAGGGTTCGGGTTAGTGTTAGGGTTTGTGTTAGGGTAAGGGTTAGGGTTCGGGTTCGGGTTAGGGTTAGGGTTTGGGATCGGGTTAGGCTTAGGGTTCGGGTTAGGGTTCGGTTTAGGGTTAGGTTTAGGGTTCGGGTTCGGGGTTAGGGTTAGGGTTAGGGTTCGGGTTAGGGTTCGGATTAGGGTTAGGATTCTGGTAAGGGGTTATGGTTCGGGTTCGGGTTTGGGTTAGTGTTAGGGTTCCGTTTAAGGTTAGGGTTAGGTTCGGGTTAGGGTTAGGGTTAGGGTTCGAGTTAGGGTTCGGGTTAGGGTTAGGGTTAGGGTTAGGGTTAGGGTTCCGGTTAGGGTTAGGGTTCGGGTTAGGGTTCGGATTAGGGTTAGGGGTAGGGTTCGGGTTAGGGTTCGGGTACGGGTTAGGGTTAGGGTTAGGGTTAGGGTTCGGGTTAGGGTTCGGTTTAGGGTTAGGGTTAGAGTTAGGGTTAGGGTTAGGGGTTAGGGTTAGGGTAACTCTTCGGGTTAGGGTTAGGGTTAGGGTTCGGGTTAGGGTTAGGGTTCGGGTTAGGGTTAGGGTTAGGGTTAGGGGTTAGGGTTCGGTTTAGGGTTAGGGTTCGGGTTAGGTTTAGGGTTTGGGTTAGGGTTAGGGTTAGGGTTCCGGTTCGGTTTAGGGTTAGGGTTAAGGTTATGGTTAGGGTTCGGATTAGGGTTAGGGGTAGGGTTCGGTTTAGGTTTCGGGTTCGGGTTCGGGTTAGGGTTAGGGTTAGGGTTAGGGTTAGGGTTCAGGTTAGGGTTAGGGTTAGGGTTAGGGGTTAGGGTGAGGGTTAGGGTTCGGGTTAGGGTTAGGGTTACGTTTAGGGTTAGGGTTCGGGCTAGGGTTAGGGTAGGGTCCGGGTTAGGGTTAGGGTTAGGGTTATGGTTAGGGTTAGGGTTCGGGTTAGGGTTAGGGTTAGGGTTAGGGTTCGGGTTAGGGTTAGGGTTAGGGTTAGGGTTCGGGTTAGGGTTAGGTTTAGGTTTACGGTTAGGGTTAGGGTTAAGGTTCGGGGTAGGGTTAGGGTTAAGGTTCAGGTTAGGGTTAGGGTTAGGTTTCGGGTTAGGGTTAGGGTTAGGGTTAGGGATCAGGTTAGGGTTAGGGTTAGGGTTCGGGTTAGGGTTCGTGTTAGGCTTAGGGTTAGGGTTAGGGTTAGGGTTCGGGTTAGGGTTAGTGTTCGGGTTAGGGTTAGGGTTAGGGTTAGGGTTAGGGTTAGGGGTTAGGGTTCGGTTTAGGGTTAGGGTTCGGGTTAGGGTTAGGGTTTGGGTTAGGGTTAGGGTTAGGGTTCCGGTTCGGGTTAGGGTTAGGGTTAAGTTTATGGTTAGGGTTCGGATTAGGGTTAGGGGTAGGGTTCGGATTAGGGTTCGGGTTCGGGTTCGGGTTAGGGTTAGGATTAGGGTTAGGGTTAGGGTTCGGGTTAGGGTTAGGGTTAGGGTTAGGGGTTAGGGTTAGGGTTAGGGTTCGGGTTAGGGTTAGGGTTACGGTTAGGGTTAGGGTTCGGGCTAGGGTTAAGGTAGGGTTCGGGTTAGGGTTAGGGTTAGGGTTATGATTAGGGTTAGGGTTCGGGTTAGGGTTAGGGTTAGGGTTAGGGTTCGGGTTAGGGTTCGGGTTAGGCTTAGGGTTAGGGTTAGGGTTCGGGTTAGGGTTAAGGTTCGGGTTAGGGTTAGGTTTAGGGTTCAGTTTAGGGTTAGGGTTAGGGTTCGGGTTAGGGTTAGGTTTACGGTTAAGGTTAGGGTTCGGGTTAGGGTTAGGGTTAGGGTGCGGGTTAGGGTTAGGGTTAGGGTTATGGTTATGGTTAGGGTTCGGGTTAGGGTTAGGGTTAGGGTTAGGTTTAGGGTTCGGGTTAGGGTTAGGGTTAGGGTTAGGGTTAGGGTTCGGGTTAGAGTTAGGGTTCGGTTTAGGGTTCGGGTTAGGGTGAGGGTTAGGGTTAGGGTTCGGGTTAGGGTTAGGGTTAGGTTTAGGGTTCTGGTTAGGTTTAGGTTTCGGGATAGGGTTAGGGTTAGGGTTAGTGTTAGGGTTCGGATTAGGGTTAGGGGTAGGGTTCGGGTTAGGTTTCGGGTTCGAGTTTGGGTTAGGGTTAGGGTTAGGGTTCGGGTTCGGGTTAGGGTTAGGGTTAGGGTTAGGGGTTAGGGTTAGGGTTACCCTTCGGGTTAGGATTAGGGGTAGGGTTAGGGTTAGGTTTCGGGTTAGGGTTAGGGTTAGGGTTAGGGTTAGGGTTAGGTTTAGGGTTCGGGTTAGGGTTAGGGTTAGGGTTAGGGTTAGGGGTTAGGGTTAGGGTTACCGTTCGGGTTAGGGTTAGGGTTAGGGATAGGGTTAGGGTTCGGGTTAGGATTAGGTTTAGGGTAGGGTTAGGGTTAGGGTTAGGGTTAGGGTTAGGGTTCGGGTTAGGGTTAGGGTTAGGGTTAGAGTTCGGGTTAGGGTTAGGGTTAGGGTTCGGGTTAGGGTTAGGTTTAGGGTACGGGTTAGGGTTAGGGTTCGGGTTAGGGTTAGGTTTAGGGTTCGGGTTAGGGTTAGGGTTAGGGTTCGGGTTAGGGTTAGGTTTACGGTTAAAGTTAGGGTTCGGGTTAGGGATAGGGTTAGGGTTCGGGTTAGGTGTCGGGTTAGGGTTAGGGTAAGGGTTCGGGTTAGGGTTAGGGTTATGGTTAGGGTTCAGGTTAGGGTTCGGGTTAGGGTTAGGGTTAGGGTTCCGGTTAGGGTTAGGATTAGGGTTGGGGTTCGGTTTCCGGTTAGGTTTAGGGTTAGGGTTAGGGTTAGGGTTAGGGTTAGGGTTAAGGTTCGGGGTAGGGTTAGGGTTAAGGTTTGGGTTAGGGTTAGGTTTAGGGTACGGGTTAGGGTTAGGGTTCGGGTTAGGGTTAGGTTTAGGGTTCGGGTTAGGGTTAGGGTTAGGGTTAGGGTTCGGGTTAGGGTTAGGTTTACGGTTAAAGTTACGGTTCGGGTTAGGGATAGGGTTAGGGTTCGGGTTAGGGTTAGGGTTAGGGTTATGGTTACGGTTAGTGTTAGGGTTAAGGTTCGTGTTAGGGTTAGGGTTAAGGTTCGGGTTAGGGTTAGAGTTTGGGTTAGGTTTCGGGTTAGGGTTAGGGTTCGTGTTAGGGTTCAGGTTCGGGTTCGGGTTAAGGTTAGGTTTAGGGTTCGGTTTCGGGTTAGGTTTCGGGATAGGGTTAGGGTTCGGGTTAGGGTTAGTGTTCGGGTTCTGGTTAGGGTTAGGGTTCGGGTTCGGTTTAGGGTTCGGGTTAGGGTTAGGGTTAGGGTTAGGGGTTAGGGTTCGGGTTAGTGTTAGGGTTCGGGTTAGGGTTCGGGTTAGGGTTAGGGTTAGGGTTAGGGTTCGGGTTCGGGTTAGGGTTAGGGTTAGGATTAAGGTTAGGGTTAGGGTTCGGATTAGTGTTAGGTGTAGGGTTCGGGTTAGGGCTCGGGTTCGGGTTAGGGTTAGGGTTAGGGTTAGGGTTAGGATTAGTGTTAGGGGTTAGGGTTAGGGTTAGGGTTCGGGTTAGGGTTAGGGTTACGGTTAGGGTTAGGGTTTGGGTTAGGTTTAGGGTTCGGGTTAGTGTTAGGGTTAGGGTTCGGGTTAGGGTTAGGGTTAAGGTTATGGTTAGGGTTAGGGTTCGGGTTAGGGTTAGGGTTAGGGTTAGAGTTCGGGTTAGTGTTAGGGTTAGGGTTCGGGTTAGGATTCGGGTTAGGGTTAGGATTAGGGTTAGGGTTCGGTGCAGGGTGAGGGTTAGGGTTAGGGTTCGGTTTAGGGTTAGGGTTAGGGTTAATGTTAGAGTTAGGTTTCGGGTTAGGGTTAGGGTTAAGGTTCGGGTTATGATTAGGGTTAGGGTTAGGGTTAGGGTTCGCGGTAGGTTTCGGGTTAGGGGTCGGGTTAGGGTTAGGGTTAGGGTTCGGGTTAGGGTTAGGGTTAGGGTTAGGGTTCGGGTTAGTGTTAGGGTTTGGGTTAGGGTTAGGGTTAGGGTTCGGGTTCGGGTTAGGGTTAGGGTTTGGGATCGGGTTAGGGTTAGGGTTCGGGTTAGGGTTCGGTTTAGGGTTAGGGTTAGGGTTCGGGTTCGGGGTTAGGGTTAGGGTTAGGGTTCGGGTTAGGGTTCGGATTAGGGTTAGGATTCGGGTAAGGGGTTATGGTTCGGGTTCGGGTTAGGGTTAGTGTTAGGGTTCCGTTTAAGGTTAGGGTTAGGTTCGGGTTAGGGTTAGGGTTAGGGTTCGGGTTAGGGTTCGGGTTAGGGTTAGGGTTAGGGTTAGGGTTAGGGTTAGGGTTCCGGTTAGGGTTAGGTTTCGGGTTAGGGTTCGGATTAGGTTTAGGGGTAGGGTTCGGGTTAGGGTTCGGGTACGGGTTAGGGTTAGGGTTAGGGTTAGGGTTAGGGTTAGGGTTCGGGTTAGGGTTAGGGTTAGGGTTAGGGTTAGGGTTAGGGTTAGGGTTCCGGTTAGGGTTAGGGTTTGTGTTAGGGTTAGGGTTCGGTTTAGGGTTAGGTTTAGGGTTCAGGTTAGGGTTAGGGTTAGGGTTAGGGTTAGGGATCGGTTTAGGGTTAGGGTTAGGGTTAGTGTTCGTGTTACGGTAAGGGTTAGGGTTCGGGTTGGGTTCGGGTTAGGTTTAGGTTTAGGGTTCGGGTTCAGGTTCGGGTTAGGGTTCGGGTTAGTGTTCGGGTTAGGATTAGGGTTCGGGTTAGGGTTAGGGTTCGGTTTAGGGTTAGTGTTAGTGTTAGGAGGTAGGGTTAGGTTTTGGTGTCGGGTTAGGGTTAGGGTTAAGGTTAGGGTTAGGGCTTAGGGTTCGGGTTAGTGTTAGGGTTCCGTTTAAGGTTAGGGTTAGGAACGGGTTAGGGTTAGGGTTAGGGTTCGGGTTAGGGTTCGGGTTAGGGTTAGGGGTTAGGGTTAGGGTTAGGGTTCGGGTACGGGTACGGATTAGGGTCAGGTTTAGGGTTAGGGTTCGGGTTAGGGTTAGGGTTAGGGTTAGGGTTAGGTTTAGGGTTAGGGGTTTGGGTTAGGGTTAGGGTTCGGGTTAGGTTAGGGATAGGG
This sequence comes from Urocyon cinereoargenteus, assembly GCA_032313775.1. Classification (NCBI taxonomy): domain Eukaryota; kingdom Metazoa; phylum Chordata; class Mammalia; order Carnivora; family Canidae; genus Urocyon; species Urocyon cinereoargenteus. The sequence goes on from JAVLSZ010000035.1 coordinate 2,339,576, forward strand.
TTCGGGTTAGGGTTCGGGTTAGGGTTAGGATTAGGGTTAGGGTTCGGGGCAGGGTGAGGTTTAGGGTTAGGGTTCGGTTTAGGGTTAGGGTTAGGGTTAATGTTAGGGTTAGGTTTCGGGTTAGGGTTAGGGTTAAGGTTCGGGTTAGGATTAGGGTTAGGGTTAGGGTTAGGGTTCGTGTTAGGGTTCGGGTTAGGGGTCGGTTAGGGTTAGGGTTAGGGTTAGGGTTAGGGTTCGGGTTAGGGTTAGGGTTAGGGTTAGGGTTCGGGTTAGTGTTAGGGTTTGGGTTAGGTTTAGGGTTAGGGTGAGGGTTCGGGTTAGGGTTCGGGATCGGGTTAGGGTTAGGGTTCGGGTTAGGGTTTGGGTTAGGGTTAGGGTTAGGGTTAGGGTTCGGGTTAGGGTTAGGGTTAGGGTTAGGGTTCGGGTTAGTGTTAGGGTTTGGGTTAGGGTTAGGGTTAGGGTGAGGGTTCGGGTTAGGGTTCGGGATCGGGTTAGGGTTAGGGTTCGGATTAGGGTTAGGGTTAGGGTTCGGGTTAGGGTTCGGGTACGGGTTAGGGTTAGGGTTAGGGTTAGTGTTAGGGTTCGGGTTAGGGTTAGGGTAGGGTTAGGGTTAGGGGTTAGGGTTAGGGTTACCGTTCGGGTTAGGGTTAGGGTTAGGGTTAGGTTTAGGGTTCGGGTTAGGGTTAGGTTTAGGGTTGGGGTTAGGGTTAGGGTTAGGGTTAGGGTTAGGGTTCGGGTTAGGGTTAGGGTTTGGGTTAGGGTTAGGGTTCGGGTTCGGGGTTAGGGTTAGGGTTAGGGTTCGGGTTAGGGTTAGGATTCGGATAAGGGGTTAGGGTTCGCGTTAGGGTTAGGGTTAGGGTTAGGGTTAGGGTTTAGGGTTAGGGTTACCGTTCGGGTTAGGGTTAGGGTTAGGGTTAGGGTTAGAGTTAGGGTTAGGGTTCGGGTTAGGGTTAGGTTTAGGGTTGGGGTTAGGGTTAGGGTTAGGTTTAGGGTTAGAGTTCGGGTTAGGGTTAGGGTTAGGGTTCGGGTTCGGGGTTAGGGTTAGGGTTAGGGTTCGGGTTAGGGTTCGGGTTAGGGTTAGGATTCGGTTAAGGGGTTAGGGTTCGGGTTCGGGTTAGGATTAGGGTTAGGGTTCCAGTTAGGATTAGGGTTAGGTTTAGGTTTCGGGTTAGGGTGAGGGTTAGGGTTAGGGTTCAGGTTAGGTTTAGGGTTAGGGTTCGGGTTAGGTTTCGTGTTAGGCTTAGGGTTAGGGTTAGGGTTAGGGTTCGGGTTAGGGTTAGGGTTCGGGTTAGGGTTAGGGTTAGGGTTAGGGTTAGGGGTTAGGGTTCGGATTAGGGTTAGGGTTCGGGTTAGGGTTAGGGTTTGGGTTAGGGTTAGGGTTAGGGTTCCGATTCGGGTTAGGGTTAGGGTTAAGGTTATGGTTAGGGTTCGGATTAGGGTTAGGGGTAGGGTTCGTGTTAGGGTTAGGGTTCGGGTTCGGGTTAGGGTTAGGGTTAGGGTTAGGGTTAGGGTTCGGGTTAGGGTTAGGGTTAGGGTTAGGGGTTAGGGCTAGGGTTAGGGTTCGGGTTAGGGTTAGGGTTACGGTTAGGGTTAGGGTTCAGGCTAGGGTTAGGGTAGGGTTCGGGTTAGGGTTAGGGTTAGGGTTATGGTTAGGGTTATGGTTCGGGTGAGGGTTAGGGTTAGGGTTAGGGTTCGGGTTAGGGTCAGGGTTAGGGTTACGGTTCGGGTTAGGGTTAGGTTTAGGTTTAGGGTTAGGGTTAGGGTTAAGGTTCGGGGTAGGGTCAGGGTTAAGGTTCGGGTTAGGGTTAGGGTTAGGTTTCTGTTAGGGTAGGGTTAGGGTTAGGGTTCAAGTTAGGGTTAGGGTTAGGGTTCGGGTTAGGGTTTGTGTTAGGCTTAGGGTTAGGGTTAGGGTTAGGGTTCGGGTTAGGGTTAGGGTTCGGGTTAGGGTTAGGGTTAGGGTTAGGGTTAGGGGTTAGGGTTCGGTTTAGGTTTAGGGTTCGGGTTAGGGTTAGGGTTTGGGTTAGGGGTTAGGGTTACGGTTAGGGTTCGGGTTAGGGTTAGGGTTACGGTTAGGGTTAGGGTTCGGGCTAGGTTTAGGGTAGGGTTCGGGTTAGGGTTAGGGTTAGGGTTATGGTTAGGGTTAGGGTTCGGGTTAGGGTTAGGGTTAGGGTTAGGGTTCGGGTTAGGGTTAGGGTTAGGGTTAGGGTTAGGGTTCGGGTTAGGGTTAGGTTTAGGTTCAGGGTTAGGGTTAGGGTTAAGGTTCGGGGTAGGGTTAGGGTTAAGGTTCGGGTTAGGGTTAGGGTTAGGGTTAGGGTTAGGGTTCGCGTTAGGGTTCGGGTTAGGTGTCGGGTTAGGGTTAGGGTTACGGTTCGGTTTAGAGTTACGGTTAGGTCAGGGTTCGGGTTAGGGTTAGGGTTAGGTTTAGGGTTCGGGTTCGGGTTAGGGTTAGGGTTCGGGTTAGGGTTCGGTTTAGGGTTAGGATTCGGGTAAGGGGTTAGGGTTCGGTTTCGTGGTAGGGTTTGGGTTAGGGTTCCGGTTAAGGTTAGGGTTAGGGTTCAGGTTAGGGTTAGGATAAGGGTTCGGGTTCGGGTTAGGTTTAGTGTTAGGGTTAGGGTTCGGGTACGGGTTAGGGTTCGGGTTAGGGTTAGGGTTCGGGTTCGGTTTAGGGTTAGTGTTAGGGTTAGGTTTCGGGTTAGGGTTAGGGTTCGGGTTCGGGTTAAGGTTAGGGTTAGGGTTCAGTTTCGGGTTAGGGTTAGGGTTAGGGTTAGGGTTAGGGTCAGGGTTCGGGTTAGGGTTAGGGTTAGGGTTAGTGTTCGGGTTAGGGTTAGGGTTAGGGTTAGGGTTCGGGTTCGGGTTAGGGTTCGGGTACGGGTTAGGGTTAGTGTTAGGGTTAGGGTTAGGGTTAGGGTTAGGGTTCGGGTTAGGGTTAGGGTTAGGGTTAGGGTTCGCGTTAGGTTTCGGGTTAGGGGTCGGGTTAGGGTTAGGGTTAGGGTTAGGGTTCGGGGACGGGTTAGGGTTAGGGTTAGGGTTAGGGTTAGGGTTAAGGTTCGGGTTATGATTAGGGTTAGGGTTAGGGTTAGGGTTAGGGTTAGGGTTAGGGTTCGGGTTCGGGTTAGGGTTTGGGATCGGGTTAGGGTTAGGGTTAGGGTTAGGGTTCGGGTTAGTGTTAGGGTTTGGGTTAGGGTTAGGGTTAGGGTTCGGGTTCGGGTTAGGGTTAGGGTTTGGGATCGGGTTAGGGTTAGGGTTCGGTTTAGGGTTCGGGTTAGGGTTAGGGTTAGGGTTCGGGTTCGGGGTTAGGGTTAGGGTTAGGTTTCGGGTTAGGGTTCAGATTAGGGTTAGGATTCGGGTAAGGGGTTATGGTTCGGGTTCGGGTTAGGGTTAGTGTTAGGGTTCCGTTTAAGGTTAGGGTTAGGTTCGGGTTAGGGTTAGGGTTAGGGTTCGGGTTAGGGTTCGGGTTAGGTTTAGGGTTAAGGTTAGGGTTAGGGGTTAGGGTTCGGGTTAGTGTTAGGGTTCGGTTTAGGGTTAGGGTTAGGGTTAGGGTTTGGGTTCGGGTTCGGGTTAGGGTTAGGGTTAGGATTAAGGTTACGGTTAGGGTTCGGATTAGTGTTAGGTGTAGGGTTCGGGTTAGGGTTCGGGTTCTGGTTAGGGTTAGGGGTAGGGTTCGGGTTAGGTTTAGGGTTAGGGTTAGGGTTCGGGTTAGGGTTAGTGTTCCGGTTAGGGTTAGGGTTCGGTTTAGGGTTAGGGTTAGGGTTCGGGTTAGGGTTAGGATTAGGGTTCCGGTTAGGGTTAGGGTTCGGGTTAGGGTTAGGGTTAGGGTGAGGGTTAGGGTTCGGTTTAGGGTTAGGGGTAGGGTTCGGGTTAGGGTTCAGGTACGGGTACGGGTTAGGGTTAGGGTTAGGGTTATGGTTAGGGTTATGGTTCGGGTTAGGGTTAGGGTTAGGGTTAGGGTTCGGGTTAGGGTTAGGGTTAGGGTTACGGTTCGGGTTAGGGTTAGGTTTAGGTTTAGGGTTAGGGTTAGGGTTAAGGTTCGGGGTAGGGTCAGGGTTAAGGTTCGGGTTAGGGTTAGGGTTAGGTTTCTGTTAGGGTTAGGGTTAGGGTTAGGGTTCAAGTTAGGGTTAGGGTTAGGGTTCGGGTTAGGGTTTGTGTTAGGCTTAGGGTTAGGGTTAGGGTTAGGGTTCGGGTTAGGGTTAGGGTTCGGGTTAGGGTTAGGGTTAGGGTTAGGGTTAGGGGTTAGGGTTCGGTTTAGGTTTAGGGTTCGGGTTAGGGTTAGGGTTTGGGTTAGGGGTTAGGGTTACGGTTAGGGTTCGGGTTAGGGTTAGGGTTACGGTTAGGGTTAGGGTTCGGGCTAGGTTTAGGGTAGGGTTCGGGTTAGGGTTAGGGTTAGGGTTATGGTTAGGGTTAGGGTTCGGGTTAGGGTTAGGGTTAGGGTTAGGGTTCGGGTTAGGGTTAGGGTTAGGGTTAGGGTTAGGGTTCGGGTTAGGGTTAGGTTTAGGTTCAGGGTTAGGGTTAGGGTTAAGGTTCGGGGTAGGGTTAGGGTTAAGGTTCGGGTTAGGGTTAGGGTTAGGGTTAGGGTTAGGGTTCGCGTTAGGGTTCGGGTTAGGTGTCGGGTTAGGGTTAGGGTTACGGTTCGGTTTAGAGTTACGGTTAGGTCAGGGTTCGGGTTAGGGTTAGGGTTAGGTTTAGGGTTCGGGTTCGGGTTAGGGTTAGGGTTCGGGTTAGGGTTCGGTTTAGGGTTAGGATTCGGGTAAGGGGTTAGGGTTCGGTTTCGTGGTAGGGTTTGGGTTAGGGTTCCGGTTAAGGTTAGGGTTAGGGTTCAGGTTAGGGTTAGGATAAGGGTTCGGGTTCGGGTTAGGTTTAGTGTTAGGGTTAGGGTTCGGGTACGGGTTAGGGTTCGGGTTAGGGTTAGGGTTCGGGTTCGGTTTAGGGTTAGTGTTAGGGTTAGGTTTCGGGTTAGGGTTAGGGTTCGGGTTCGGGTTAAGGTTAGGGTTAGGGTTCAGTTTCGGGTTAGGGTTAGGGTTAGGGTTAGGGTTAGGGTCAGGGTTCGGGTTAGGGTTAGGGTTAGGGTTAGTGTTCGGGTTAGGGTTAGGGTTAGGGTTAGGGTTCGGGTTCGGGTTAGGGTTCGGGTACGGGTTAGGGTTAGTGTTAGGGTTAGGGTTAGGGTTAGGGTTAGGGTTAGGGTTCGGGTTAGGGTTAGGGTTAGGGTTAGGGTTCGCGTTAGGTTTCGGGTTAGGGGTCGGGTTAGGGTTAGGGTTAGGGTTAGGGTTCGGGGACGGGTTAGGGTTAGGGTTAGGGTTAGGGTTAGGGTTAAGGTTCGGGTTATGATTAGGGTTAGGGTTAGGGTTAGGGTTAGGGTTAGGGTTCGGGTTCGGGTTCGGGTTAGGGTTTGGGATCGGGTTAGGGTTAGGGTTAGGGTTAGGGTTCGGGTTAGTGTTAGGGTTTGGGTTAGGGTTAGGGTTAGGGTTCGGGTTCGGGTTAGGGTTAGGGTTTGGGATCGGGTTAGGGTTAGGGTTCGGTTTAGGGTTCGGGTTAGGGTTAGGGTTAGGGTTCGGGTTCGGGGTTAGGGTTAGGGTTAGGTTTCGGGTTAGGGTTCAGATTAGGGTTAGGATTCGGGTAAGGGGTTATGGTTCGGGTTCGGGTTAGGGTTAGTGTTAGGGTTCCGTTTAAGGTTAGGGTTAGGTTCGGGTTAGGGTTAGGGTTAGGGTTCGGGTTAGGGTTCGGGTTAGGTTTAGGGTTAAGGTTAGGGTTAGGGGTTAGGGTTCGGGTTAGTGTTAGGGTTCGGTTTAGGGTTAGGGTTAGGGTTAGGGTTTGGGTTCGGGTTCGGGTTAGGGTTAGGGTTAGGATTAAGGTTACGGTTAGGGTTCGGATTAGTGTTAGGTGTAGGGTTCGGGTTAGGGTTCGGGTTCTGGTTAGGGTTAGGGGTAGGGTTCGGGTTAGGTTTAGGGTTAGGGTTAGGGTTCGGGTTAGGGTTAGTGTTCCGGTTAGGGTTAGGGTTCGGTTTAGGGTTAGGGTTAGGGTTCGGGTTAGGGTTAGGATTAGGGTTCCGGTTAGGGTTAGGGTTCGGGTTAGGGTTAGGGTTAGGGTGAGGGTTAGGGTTCGGTTTAGGGTTAGGGGTAGGGTTCGGGTTAGGGTTCAGGTACGGGTACGGGTTAGGGTTAGGGTTAGGGTTAGGGTTTGGGTTAGGGTTAGGGTTAGGGTTAGGGTTTAGGGTTAGGGTTAGGGTTCGGGTTAGGTTAGGGTTAGGGTTCGGGTTAGGGTTCGGGTTAGGTTTAGGATTAGGGTTAGGGTTCGGGGCAGGGTGAGGGTGAGGGTTAGGGTTCGGTTTAGGGTTAGGGTTAGGGTTAATGTTAGGGTTAGGTTTCCGGTTAGGGTTAGGGTTAAGGTTCGGGTTAGGATTAGGGTTAGGGTTAGGGTTAGGGTTCGCATTAGGGTTCGGGTTAGGGGTCGGGTTAGGGTTAGGGTTAGGGTTAGGGTTAGGGTTAGGGTTCGGGTTAGGGTTAGGGTTAGGGTTAGGGTTCGGGTTAGTGTTAGGGTTTGGGTTAGGGTTCGGGTTAGGGTGAGGGTTCGGGTTAGGGATCGGTATCGGGTTAGTGTTAGGGTTCGGATTAGGGTTTGGGTTAGGGTTAGGGTTAGGTTTCGGGTTCGGGGTTAGGGTTAGGGTTAGGGTTCGGGTTAGGGTTAGGATTCGGGTAAGGGTTTATGGTTCGGGTTCGGGTTAAGGTTAGTTTTAGGGTTCCGGTTAAGGTTAGGGTTAGGGTTCGGGTTAGGGTTAGGGTTAGGGTTAGGGGTTAGTGTTAGGGTTACCGTTCGGGTTAGGTTTAGGGTTAGGGTTAGGGTTAGGGTTAGGGTTAGGGTTAGGGTTAGGGTTCGGGTTAGGGTTAGGGTTCGGGTTGGGGTTAGGGTTAGTGTTAGGGTTCCGGTTAAGGTTAGGGTTAGGGTTCGGTTTAGGGTTAGGGTTAGGGTTAGGGTTCGGGTTAGGGTTAGGGTTAGGGTTCGGTTTAGGGTTCGGGTTCGGGTTAGGGTAGGGTTAGGGTTAGGGTTCCGGTTAGGGTTAGGGTTCGGGTTAGGGTTAGGGTTAGGGTTAGGGTTAGGGTTAGGGTTCGGATTAGGTTTAGGGTTAGGGTTGGGGTTAGGGTTCGGGTACGGGTTAGGGTTAGGGTTAGGGTTCGGGTTAGGGTTAGGGTTAGGGTTAGGGGTTAGGGTTAGGGTTACCCGCGGGTTAGGGTTAGGGTTAGGGTTACGTTTAGGGTTCGGGTTAGGGTTAGGTTTAGGGTTGGGGTTAGGGTTAGGGTTAGGGTTAGGGTTAGGGTTCGGGTTAGGGTTAGGGTTAGGGTTAGGGTTCGGGTTCGGGGTTAGGGTTAGGGTTAGGGTTCGGGTTAGGGTTCGGGTTAGTGTTAGGATTCGGGTAAGGGGTTAGGGTTTGGGTTAGGGTTAGGGTTAGGGTTAGGGTTAGGGGTTAGGGTTAGGGTTACCGTTTGGGTTAGGGTTAGGGTTAGGGTTAGGGTTAGGGTTAGGGTTCGGGTTAGGGTTTTGTTTAGGGTTGGGGTTAGGGTTAGGGTTAGGGTTAGGGTTAGGGTTAGGGTTCGGTTTAGGGTTACGGTTAGGGTTAGGGTTCGGGTTCGGGGTTAGGGTTAGGGTTAGGGTTCGGGTTAGGGTTCGGGTTAGGGTTAGGATTCGGTTAAGTGGTTAGGTTTCGGGTTCGGGTTAGTATTAGGGTTAGGGTTCCGGTTAGGATTAGGGTTAGGGTTAGGTTTCGGGTTAGGGTTAGGGTTAGGGTTAGGGGTCAGGTTAGGGTTAGGGTTAGGGTTCGGGTTAGGGTTCGTGTTAGGCTTAGGGTTAGGGTTAGGGTTAGGGTTCGGGTTAGGGTTAGGGTTCGGGTTAGGGTTAGGGTTAGGGTTAGGGTTAGGGGATAGGGTTCGGTTTAGGGT
>JAVLSZ010000035.1:2352500-2365000 GCA_032313775.1 Urocyon cinereoargenteus
TAGGGTTCGGGTTAGGGTTCGGGTTAGGGTTAGGGTTAGGGTTCGGGTTCGGGGTTAGGGTTAGGGTTAGGTTTCGGGTTAGGGTTCGGATTAGGGTTAGGATTCGGGTAAGGGGTTATGGTTCGGGTTCGGGTTAGGGTTAGTGTTAGGGTTCCGTTTAAGTTTAGGGTTAGGTTCGGGTTAGGGTTAGGGTTAGGGTTCGGGTTAGGGTTCGGGTTAGGTTTAGGGTTAAGGTTAGGGTTAGGGGTTAGGGTTCGGGTTAGTGTTAGGGTTCGGTTTAGGGTTAGGGTTAGGGTTAGGGTTTGGGTTCGGGTTCGGGTTAGGGTTAGGGTTAGGATTAAGGTTAGGGTTAGGGTTCGGATTAGTGTTAGGTGTAGGGTTCGGGTTAGGGTTCGGGTTCTGGTTAGGGTTAGGGGTAGGGTTCGGGTTAGGTTTAGGGTTAGGGTTAGGGTTCGGGTTAGGGTTAGTGTTCCGGTTAGGGTTAGGGTTCGGGTTAGGGTTAGGGTTAGGGTTAGGGTTAGGGTTAGGGTTCGGGTTAGGGTTAGGATTAGGGTTCCGGTTAGGGTTAGGGTTCGGGTTAGGGTTAGGGTTAGGGTGAGGGTTAGGGTTCGGATTAGGGTTAGGGGTAGGGTTCGGGTTAGGGTTCAGGTACGGGTACGGGTTAGGGTTAGGGTTAGGGTTTGGGTTAGGGTTAGGGTTAGGGTTAGGGGTTAGGGTTAGGGTTAGGGTTCGGGTTAGGTTAGGGTTAGGGTTCGGGTTAGGGTTCGGGTTAGGTTTAGGATTAGGGTTAGGGTTCGTGGCAGGGTGAGGGTTAGGGTTAGGGTTCGGTTTAGGGTTAGGGTTAGGGTTAATGTTAGGGTTAGGTTTCGGGTTAGGGTTAGGGTTAAGGTTCGGGTTAGGATTAGGGTTAGGGTTAGGGTTAGGGTTCGCATTAGGGTTCGTGTTAGGGGTCGGGTTAGGGTTAGGGTTAGGGTTAGGGTTAGGGTTAGGGTTAGGGTTAGGGTTCGGGTTAGGGTTAGGGTTAGGGTTAGGGTTAGGGTTCGGGTTAGTGTTAGGGTTTGGGTTAGGGTTCGGGTTAGGGTGAGGGTTCGGGTTAGGGATCGGGATCGGGTTAGGGTTAGGGTTCGGGTTAGGGTTTGGGTTAGGGTTAGGGTTAGGTTTCGGGTTCGGGGTTAGGGTTAGGGTTAGGGTTCGGGTTAGGGTTAGGATTCGGGTAAGGGTTTATGGTTCGGGTTCAGGTTAAGGTTAGTTTTAGGGTTCCGGTTAAGGTTAGGGTTAGGGTTCGGGTTAGGGTTAGGGTTAGGGTTAGGGGTTAGTGTTAGGGTTACCGTTCGGGTTAGGTTTAGGGTTAGGGTTAGGGTTAGGGTTCGGGTTAGGGTTAGGTTTAGGTTTCGGGTTAGGGTGAGGGTTAGGGTTAGGGTTAGGGTTAGGGTTCGGGTTAGGGTTAGGGTTCGGGTTCGGGTTAGGGTTAGTGTTAGGGTTCCGGTTAAGGTTAGGGTTAGGGTTCGGTTTAGGGTTAGGGTTAGGGTTAGGGTTCGGGTTAGGGTTAGGGTTAGGGTTCGGTTTAGGGTTCGGGTTCGGGTTAGGTTAGGGTTAGGGTTAGGGTTCCGGTTAGGGTTAGGGTTCGGGTTAGGGTTAGGGTTAGGGTTAGGGTTAGGGTTAGGGTTCGGATTAGGTTTAGGGTTAGGGTTGGGGTTAGGGTTCGGGTACGGGTTAGGGTTAGGGTTAGGGTTAGGGTTAGGGTTCGGGTTAGGGTTAGGGTTAGGGTTAGGGGTTAGGGTTAGGGTTACCCGCGGGTTAGGGTTAGGGTTAGGGTTACGTTTAGGGTTCGGGTTAGGGTTAGGTTTAGGGTTGGGGTTAGGGTTAGGGTTAGGGTTAGGGTTAGGGTTCGGGTTAGGGTTAGGGTTAGGGTTAGGGTTCGGGTTCGGGGTTAGGGTTAGGGTTAGGGTTCGGGTTAGGTTTCGGGTTAGTGTTAGGATTCGGGTAAGGGATCAGGGTTTGGGTTAGGGTTAGGGTTAGGGTTAGGGTTAGGGGTTAGGGTTAGGGTTACCGTTCGGGTTAGGGTTAGGGTTAGGGTTAGGGTTAGGGTTAGGGTTCGGGTTAGGGTTAGGTTTAGGGTTGGGGTTAGGGTTAGGGTTAGGGTTAGGGTTAGGGTTAGGGTTCGGTTTCGGGTTACGGTTAGGGTTAGGGTTCGGGTTCGGGGTTATGGTTAGGGTTAGGGTTCGGGTTAGGGTTCGGGTTAGGGTTAGGATTCGGTTAAGGGGTTAGGTTTCGGGTTCGGGTTAGGATTAGGGTTAGGGTTCCGGTTAGGATTAGGGTTAGGGTTAGGTTTCGGGTTAGGGTTAGGATTAGGGTTAGGGGTCAGGTTAGGGTTAGGGTTAGGGTTCGGGTTAGGGTTCGTGTTAGGCTTAGGGTTAGGGTTAGGGTTAGGGTTCGGGTTAGGGTTAGGGTTCGGGTTAGGGTTAGGGTTAGGGTTAGGGTTAGGGGTTAGGGTTCGGTTTAGGGTTAGGGTTCGGGTTAGGTTTAGGGTTTGGGTTAGGGTTAGGGTTAGGGTTAGGGTTAGGGGTAGGGTTCGGGTTAGATTTCGGGTTCGGGTTCGGGTTCGGGTTAGGGTTAGGGTTAGGGTTAGGGTTCGGGTTAGGGTTAGGGTTAGGGTTAGGGGTTAGGGTTAGGGTTAGGGTTCGGGTTAGGGTTAGGGTTACGTTTAGGGTTAGGGTTCGGGCTAGGGTTAGGGTAGGGTTCGGGTTAGGGTAGGGTTAGGGTTATGGTTAGGGTTAGGGTTCGGGTTAGGGTTAGGGTTAGGGTTAGTGTTCGGGTTAGGGTTAGGGTTAGGGTTAGGGTTCGGGTTAGGGTTAGGTTTAGGTTTAGGGTTAGGGTTAGGGTTAAGGTTCGGGGTAGGGTTAGGGTTAAGGTTCAGGTTAGGGTTAGGGTTAGGTTTCGGGTTAGGGTTAGGGTTAGGGTTAGGGTTCAGGTTAGGGTTAGGGTTAGGGTTCGGGTTAGGGTTCGTGTTAGGCTTAGGGTTAGGGTTATGGTTAGGGTTCGGGTTAGGGTTAGTGTTCGGGTTAGGGTTAGGGTTAGGGTTAGGGTTAGGGGTTAGGGTTCGGTTTAGGGTTAGGGTTCGGGTTAGGGTTAGGGTTTGGTTTAGGGTTAGGGTTAGGGTTCCGGTTCGGGTTAGGGTTAGGGTTAAGGTTATGGTTAGTGTTCGGATTAGGGTTAGGGGTAGGGTTCGGGTTAGGGTTCGGGTTCGGGTTCGGGTTAGGGTTAGGATTAGGGTTAGGGTTAGGGTTCGGGTTAGGGTTAGGGTTAGGGTTAGGGGTTAGGGTTAGTGTTAGGGTTCGGGTTAGGGTTAGGGTTACGGTTAGGGTTAGGGTTCGGGCTAGGGTTAGGGTAGGGTTCGGGTTAGGGTTAGGGTTTGGGTTATGGTTAGGGTTAGGGTTCGGGTTAGGGTTAGGGTTAGGGTTAGGGTTCGGGTTAGGGTTAGGGTTAGGGTTAGGGTTCGGTTTAGGGTTAGGTTTAGGTTTAGGGTTAGGGTTAGGGTTAAGGTTCGGGTTAGGGTTAGGGTTAGGGTTAGGGTTTGCGTTAGGGTTCGGGTTAGGTGTCGGGTTAGGGTTAGGGTTAGGGTTTGGGTTAGGGTTAGGGTTAGGGTTAGGGGTTAGCGTTAGGGTTAGGGTTCGGGTTAGGGTTAGGGTTACGGTTAGGGTTAGGGTTCGGGCTAGGGTTAGGGTAGGTTTCGGGTTCGGGTAAGGGGTTAGGGTTCGGGTTCGTGGTAGGGTTAGGTTTAGGGTTCCAGTTAAGGTTAGGGTTAGGGTTCAGGTTAGGGTTAGGGTTTGGGTTCGGGTTCGGGTTAGGGTTAGTGTTAGGGTTAGGGTTCGGGTACGGGTTAGGGTTCGGGTTAGGGTTAGGGTTCGGGTTCGGATTAGGGTTAGTGTTAGGGTTAGGTTTCGGGTTAGGGTTAGGGTTCGGGTTCGGGTTAAGGTTAGGGTTAGGGTTCAGTTTCGGGTTAGGGTTAGGGTTAGGGTTAGGGTCAGGGTTCGGGTTAGGGTTAGGGTTAGGGTTAGTGTTCGGGTTAGGGTTAGGGTTAGGGTTCGTGTTAGGGTTCGGGTACGGGTTAGGGTTAGGGTTAGGGTTAGGGTTAGGGTTCGGGTTAGGGTTAGGGTTAGGGTTAGGGTTAGGGGTTAGTGTTAGCGTTACCGTTCGGGTTAGGTTTAGGGTTAGGTTTAGGGTTAGGGTTCGGGTTAGGGTTAGGTTTAGGGTTCGGGTTAGGGTTAGGGTTAGTGTTAGGGTTCCGGTTAAGGTTAGGGTTAGGGTTCGGGTTAGGGTTAGGGTTAGGGTTAGGGTTCGGGTTAGGGTTAGGGTTAGGGTTCGGGTTAGGGTTAGGGTTAGGGTTCCGGTTAGGGTTAGGGTTCGGGTTAGGGTTAGGGTTAGGGTTAGGTTTAGGGTTAGGGTTAGGGATAGGGTTCGGATTAGGGTTAGGTGTAGGGTTCGGGTTAGGGTTCGGGTACGGGTTAGGGTTAGGGTTAGGGTTAGGGTTAGGGTTAGGGTTCGGGTTCGGGTTAGGGTTAGGGTTAGGGTTAGGGGTTAGGGTTAGGGTTACCGTTCGGGTTAGGGTTAGGGTTAGGGTTAGGGTTAGGGTTCGGGTTAGGGTTAGGTTTAGGGTTGGGGTTAGGGTTAGGGTTAGGGTTAGGGTTAGGGTTAGGGTTAGGGTTAGGGTTCGGGTTAGGGTTAGGGTTAGGGTTAGGGTTAGGGGTTAGTGTTAGCGTTACCGTTCGGGTTAGGTTTAGGGTTAGGGTTAGGGTTAGGTTTCGGGTTAGGGTTAGGTTTAGGGTTCGGGTTAGGGTTAGGGTTAGGTTTAGGGTTAGGGTTAGGGTTCGGGTTAGGGTTAGGGTTCGGGTTAGGGTTAGGGTTAGTGTTAGGGTTCCGGTTAAGGTTAGGGTTAGGGTTCGGGTTAGGGTTAGGGTTAGGGTTATGGTTCGGGTTAGGGTTAGGGTTAGGGTTCGGGTTAGGTTTCGGGTTCGGGTTAGGGTTAGGGTTAGGGTTAGGTTTCCGGTTAGGGTTAGGGTTCGGGTTAGGGTTAGGGTTAGGGATAGGGTTAGGGTTAGGGATAGGGTTCGGATTAGTGTTAGGTGTAGGGTTCGGGTTAGGGTTCGGGTACGGGTTAGGGTTAGGGTTAGGGTTAGGGTTAGGGTTAGGGTTCGGGTTAGGGTTAGGTTTAGGGTTAGGGTTAGGGGTTAGGGTTAGGGTTACCGTTCGGGTTAGGGTTAGGGTTAGGGTTAGGGTAAGGGTTCGGGTTAGGGTTAGGTTTAGGGTTGGGGTTAGGGTTAGGGTTAGGGTTAGGGTTAGGGTTCGGGTTAGGGTTAGGGTTAGGGTTAGGGTTCGGGTTCGGGGTTAGGGTTAGGGTAAGGGTTCGGGTTAGGGTTCGGGTTAGGGTTAGGATTCGGGTAAGGGGTTAGGGTTCGGGTTAGGGTTAGGGTTAGGGTTAGGGTTAGGGGTTAGGGTTAGGGTTACCGTTCGGGTTAGGGTTAGGGTTAGGGATAGGGTTAGGGTTCGGGTTAGGATTAGGTTTAGGGTTGGGGTTAGGGTTAGGGTTAGGGTTAGGGTTCGGGTTAGGGTTAGGGTTAGGATTAGGGTTCGGGTTCGGAGTTAGGGTTAGGGTTAGGGTTCGGTTTAGGGTTCAGGTTAGGGTTAGGATTCGGGTAAGGGGTTAGGGTTCGGGTTCCGGTTAGGATTAGGGTTAGGGTTCCGGTTAGGATTAGGGTTAGGGTTAGGTTTCGGGTTAGGGTTAGGTTTAGGGTTAGGGTTCAGGTTAGGGTTAGGGTTAGGGTTCGGGTTAGGGTTCGTGTTACGCTTAGGGTTAGGGTTCGGGTTAGGGTTAGGGTTCGGGTTAGGTTTAGGGTTAGGGTTAGGGTTAGGGGTTAGGGTTCGGTTTAGGGTTAGGGTTCGGGTTAGGGTTAGGGTTTGGGTTAGGGTTAGGGTTAGGGTTCCGGTTCGGGTTAGGGTTAGGGTTAAGGTTATGGTTAGGGTTCGGATTAGGGTTAGGGGTAGGGTTCGGGTTAGGGTTCGGGTTCGGGTTCGGGTTAGGGTTAGGGTTAGGGTTAGGGTTCGGGTTAGGGTTAGGGTTAGGGTTAGGGGTTAGGGTTAGTGTTAGGGTTCGGGTTAGGGTTAGGGTTACGGTTAGGGTTAGGGTTCGGGCTAGGGTTAGGGTAGGGTTCGGGTTAGGGTTAGGGTTAGGGTTATGGTTAGGGTTAGGGTTCGGGTTAGGGTTAGGGTTAGGGTTAGGGTTCGGGTTAGGGTTCGGGTTAGGGTTAGGGTTCGGGTTCGGGTTAGGTTTAGGTTTAGGGTTAGGGTTAGGTTTAAGGTTCGGGGTAGGGTTAGGGTTAAGGTACGGGTTAGGGTTAGGGTTAGGGTTAGAGTTCGCGTAAGGGTTCGGGTTAGGTGTCGGGTTAGGGTTAGGGTTAGGGTTCGGGTTCGGGTTAGGGTTAGGGTTAGGGTTAGCATTCGGGTAGGGGGTTAGGTTTCGGTTTCGTGGTAGGGTTAGGGTTAGGGTTCCGGTTAAGCTTAGGGTTAGGGTTCAGGTTAGGGTTAGGGTTAGGGTTCGGGTTCGGGTTAGGGTTAGTGTTAGGGTTAGGGTTCGGGTACCGGTTAGGGTTCGGGTTAGGGTTAGGGTTCGATTAGGGTTAGGGTTAGTGTTAGGGTTAGGGTTCGGGTTAGGGTTAGGGTTCGGGAGTCGGGTTACGGTTAGGGTGAGGATTCAGTTTCGGGTTAGGGTTAGGGTTAGGGTTCGGGTTAGGGTCAGGGATCGGGTTAGGGTTAGGGTTAGGGTTAGGGTTAGTGTTCGGGTTAGGGTTAGGGTTAGGGTTAGGGTTAGGGTTAGGGTTCGGGTTAGGGTTAGGGTTAGGGTTCGGGTTAGGTTTAGTTTTAGGGTTCAGGTTAGGTTTCGGGTTAGAGTTAGGGTTAGGGTTAGGTTTCGGGTTTCGGTAAGGGTTAGGGTTAGGGTTCGGGTTAGGGTTAGGTTTAGGGTTAGGGTTAGAGTTAGGGTTAAGGTTCGGGGTAGGGTTAGGGTTAAGGTTCGTGTTAGGGTTAGGGTTAGGGTTAGGGTTAGGGTTCGGGTTAGGGTTAGGTTTTGGTTTAAGGTTCTGGTTAGGGTTCGGGTTCTGGTTAGGGTTAGGGTTAGGGTTCGGGTTAGGGTTAGGGTTCGGGTTAGGGTTCGGGTTAGGGTTCGGGTTAGGGTTAGGGTTTGGGTTAGGGTTAGGGTTAGGTTTAGGGTTCGGGTTAGGGTTCGGGTTAGGGTTAGGGTTAGTGTTAGTGTTAGAGTTAGGGTTAGGGTTCGGGTTCGGTTTAGGGTTAGTGTCAGGGTTAGGGTTCGGTTTCGGGTTAGGGTTCGGTTTCGGGTTAGTGTTAGGTTTCGGGTTCGGGTTAGGGTTAGTGTTAGGGTTAGGGTTCGGGTTAGGTTTAGGGTTCGGGTTAGTGGTAGGGTTTGGGTTCGGGTTAGGTTTAGGGTTCGGGTTAGGGTTCGGGTTAGGGTTAGGGTTCGGTTAGGGTTAGGGTTCGGGTTAGGGTTAGGTTTAGGAGGTATGGTTAGGGTTACGGTTCGGGTTAGTGTTAGGGTTCGGGTTAGGGTTAGGGGTTAGGGTTCGGGTTTGGGTTAGGGTTCGGGTTAGGGTTAGGGTTTGGGTTAGGGTTAGGGTTAGGGTTCCGGTTCGGGTTAGTTTTAGGGTTAAGGTTAGGGTTAGGGTTCTGATTAGGGTTAGGGGTAGGGTTCGGGTTAGGGTTCGGGTTCGGGTTCGGGTTAGGGTTAGGGTTAGGGTTAGGGTTAGGGTTCGGGTTAGGGTTAGGGTTAGGGTTAGGTGTTAGGGTTAGGGTTAGGGTTCGGGTTAGGGTTAGGGTTACGTTTAGGGTTAGGGTTCCGGTTAGGGTTAGGGTAGGGTTCGGGTTAGGGTTAGTGGTAGGGTTATGGTTAGGGTTAGGGTTCGGGTTAGGGTTAGGGTTAGGGTTAGGGTTCGGGTTAGGGTTAGGGTTAGGGTTCGGGTTAGGGTTATTGTTAGGGTTATGGTTAGGGTTAGGGTTCGGGTTAGGGTTAGTGTTAGGGTTAGGGTTCGTGTTAGGGTTAGGGTTAGGGTTCGGGTTAGGGTTCGGTTTAGGGTTAGGGTTAGGGTTAGGGTTAGGGTTAGGGTTAGGGTTCGGGTTAGGGTTCGGGTTAGGGTTCAGGTTAGGGTTAGGGTTTGGGTTAGGGTTAGGGTTAGGTTTAGGGTTCGGGTTAGGGTTCGGGTTAGGGTTAGGGTTAGTGTTAGTGTTAGAGTTAGGGTTAGGGTTCGGGTTCGGTTTAGGGTTAGTGTCAGGGTTAGGGTTCGGTTTCGGGTTAGGGTTCGGGTTCGGGTTAGTGTTAGGTTTCGGGTTCGGGTTAGGGTTAGTGTTAGGGTTAGGGTTCGGGTTAGGTTTAGGGTTCGGGTTAGTGGTAGGGTTTGGGTTCGGGTTAGGTTTAGGGTTCGGGTTAGGGTTCGGGTTAGGGTTAGGGTTCGGTTAGGGTTAGGGTTCGGGTTAGGGTTAGGTTTAGGAGGTATGGTTAGGGTTACGGTTCGGGTTAGTGTTAGGGTTCGGGTTAGGGTTAGGTGTTAGGGTTCGGGTTTGGGTTAGGGTTCGGGTTAGGGTTAGGGTTTGGGTTAGGGTTAGGGTTAGGGTTCCGGTTCGGGTTAGTGTTAGGGTTAAGGTTAGGGTTAGGGTTCTGATTAGGGTTAGGGGTAGGGTTCGGGTTAGGGTTCGGGTTCGGGTTCGGGTTCGGGTTAGGGTTAGGGTTAGGGTTAGGGTTAAGGTTCGGGTTAGGGTTAGGGTTCGGGTTAGGGTTCGGGTTAGGGTTAGGGTTAGGGTTAGGGGTTAGGGTTAGTGTTAGGGTTCGGGTTAGGGTTAGGGTTACGGTTAGGGTTAGGGTTCGGGCTAGGGTTAGGGTAGGGTTCGAGT
This sequence comes from Urocyon cinereoargenteus, assembly GCA_032313775.1. Classification (NCBI taxonomy): domain Eukaryota; kingdom Metazoa; phylum Chordata; class Mammalia; order Carnivora; family Canidae; genus Urocyon; species Urocyon cinereoargenteus. The sequence goes on from JAVLSZ010000035.1 coordinate 2,361,453, forward strand.
TAGGGTTAGGGTTAGGGTTATGGTTAGGGTTAGGGTTCGGGTTAGGGTTAGAGTTAGGGTTAGGGTTCGGGTTAGGGTTAGGGTTAGGGTTAGGGTTCGGGTTAGGGTTAGGTTTAGGTTTAGGGTTAGGGTTAGGGTTAAGGTTCGGGGTAGGGTTAGGGTTAAGGTTCGGGTTAGGGTTAGGGTTAGGGTTAGGTTTAGGGTTCGGGTTAGGGTTCGGGTTAGGGTTAGGGTTAGTGTTAGTGTTAGAGTTAGGGTTAGGGTTCGGGTTCGGTTTAGGGTTAGTGTCAGGGTTAGGGTTCGGTCTCGGGTTAGGGTTCGGTTTCGGGTTAGTGTTAGGTTTCGGGTTCGGGTTAGGGTTAGTGTTAGGGTTAGGGTTCGGGTTAGGTTTAGGGTTCGGGTTAGTGGTAGGGTTTGGGTTCGGGTTAGGTTTAGGGTTCGTGTTAGGGTTCGGGTTAGGGTTAGGGTTCGGTTAGGGTTAGGGTTCGGGTTAGGGTTAGGTTTAGGAGGTATGGTTAGGGTTACGGTACGGGTTAGTGTTAGGGTTCTGGTTAGGGTTAGGGGTTAGGGTTCGGGTTTGGGTTAGGGTTCGGGTTAGGGTTAGGGTTTGGGTTAGGGTTAGGGTTAGGGTTCCGGTTCGGGTTAGTGTTAGGGTTAAGGTTAGGGTTAGGGTTCGCATTAGGGTTAGGGGTAGGGTTCGGGTTAGGGTTCGGGTTCGGGTTCGGGTTAGGGTTAGGGTTAGGGTTAGGGTTAGGGTTCGGGTTAGGGTTAGGGTTATGGTTAGGGGTTAGGGTTAGGGTTAGGGTTCGGGTTAGGGTTAGGGTTACGGTTAGGGTTAGGGTTCCGGTTATGGTTAGGGTAGGGTTCGGGTTAGGGTTAGTGTTAGGGTTATGGTTAGGGTTAGGGTTCGGGTTAGGGTTAGGGTTAGGGTTAGGGTTCGGGTTAGGGTTAGGGTTAGGGTTCGGGTTAGGGTTATTGTTAGGGTTATGGTTAGGGTTAGGGTTCGGGTTAGGGTTAGTGTTAGGGTTAGGGTTCGTGTTAGGGTTAGGGTTAGGGTTCGGGTTAGGGTTCGGGTTAGGGTTAGGGTTAGGGTTAGGGTTCGGGTTAGGGTTAGGGTTAGGGTTAGGTTTCGGTTTAGGGTTAGGGTTAGGGTTAGGGTTAATTTTAGGGTTCGGGTTAGGGTTAGTGTTCGGGTTAGGTTTAGGGTTAGGGTTAAGGTTAGGGGTTAGGGTTCGGTTTAGGGTTAGGTTTCGGGTTAGGGTTAGGGTTTGGGTTAGGGTTAGGGTTAGGGTTCCGGTTCGGGTTAGGGTTAGGGTTAAGGTTATGGTTAGGGTTCGGATTAGCGTTAGGGGTAGGGTTCGGGTTAGGGTTCGGGTTCGGGTTCGGGTTAGGGTTAGGATTAGGGTTAGGGTTAGGGTTCGGGTTAGGGTTAGGGTTAGGGTTAGGGGTTAGGGTTAGGGTTAGGGTTCGGGTTAGGGTTAGGGTTACGTTTAGGGTTAGGGTTCGGGCTAGGGTTAGGGTAGGGTTCGAGTTAGGGTTAGGGTTAGGGTTAGGGTTCGGGTTAGGGTTCGGGTTACGGTTAGGTTTAGGGTTCGGGCTAGGGTTAGGGTAGGGTTCGGGTTCGGGTAAGGGGTTAGGGTTCGGGTTCGTGGTAGGGTTAGGTTTAGGGTTCCGGTTAAGGTTAGGGTTAGGGTTCAGGTTAGGGTTAGGGTTAGGGTTCGGGTTCGGGTTAGGGTTAGTGTTAGGGTTAGGGTTCGGGTTAGGGTTAGGGTTCGGGTTCGGATTAGGGTTAGTGTAAGGGTTAGGTTTCGGGTAGGGTTAGGGTTCGGGTTCGGGTTAAGGTTAGGGTTAGGGTTCAGTTTCGGGTTAGGGTTAGGGTTAGGGTTAGGGTTAGGGTTAGGGTCAGGGTTCGGGTTAGGGTTAGGGTTAGGGTTAGTGTTCGGGTTAGGGTTAGGGTTAGGGTTAGGGTTCGGGTTAGGGTTCGGGTACGGGTTAGGGTTAGGGTTAGGGTTAGGGTTAGGGTTCGGGTTAGGGTTAGGGTTAGGGTTAGGGTTAGGGGTTAGTGTTAGCGTTACCGTTCGTGCAAGGTTTAGGGTTAGGTTTAGGTTTAGGGTTCGGGTTAGGCTTAGGTTTAGGGTTCGGGTTAGGGTTAGGGTTAGTGTTAGGGTTCCGGTTAAGGTTAGGGTTAGGGTTCGGGTTAGGGTTAGCGTTAGGGTTAGGGTTCGGGTTAGGGTTAGGGTTCGGGTTAGGGTTAGGGTTAGGGTTCGGGTTAGGGTTCGGGTTCGGGTTAGGGTTAGGGTTAGGGTTAGGGTTCCGATTAGGGTTCGGGTTCGGGTTAGGGTTAGGGTTAACGTTAGGGTTCCGGTTAGGGTTAGGGTTCGGGTTAGGGTTAGGGTTAGGGTTAGGGTTAGGGTTAGGGATAGGGTTCGGATTAGGGTTAGGTGTAGGGTTCGGGTTAGGCTTCGGGTACGGGTTAGTGTTAGGGTTAGGGTTAGGGTTAGGGTTCGGGTTCGGGTTCGGGTTAGGGTTAGGGTTAGGGGTTAGGGTTAGGGTTACCGTTCGGGTTAGGGTTAGGGTTAGGGTTAGGGTTAGGGTTCGGGTTAGGTTTAGGTTTAGGGTTGGGGTTAGGGTTAGGGTTAGGGTTAGGGTTAGGGTTAGGGTTAGGGTTCGGGTTAGGGTTAGGGTTAGGGTTAGGGTTAGGGTTAGGGGTTAGTGTTAGCGTTACCATTCGGGTTAGGTTTAGGGTTAGGGTTAGGGTTAGGGTTCGGGTTAGGGTTAGGTTTAGGGTTCGGGTTAGGGTTAGGGTTAGGGTTAGGGTTAGAGTTAGGGTTCGGGTTCGGGTTCGGTTTAGGGTTAGTGTCAGGGTTAGGGTTCGGTTTCGGGTTAGGGTTCGGGTTCGGGTTAGTGTTAGGTTTCGGGTTTGGGTTAGGGTTAGTGTTAGGGTTAGGGTTCGGGTTAGGTTTAGGGTTCGGGTTAGTGGTAGGGTTTGGGTTCGGGTTAGGTTTAGGGTTCGGGTTAGGGTTCGGGTTAGGGTTAGGGTTCGGTTAGGGTTAGGGTTCGGGTTAGGGTTAGGTTTAGGAGGTATGGTTAGGGTTACGGTTCGGGTTAGTGTTAGGGTTCGGGTTAGGGTTAGGGGTTAGGGTTCGGGTTTGGGTTAGGGTTCGGGTTAGGGTTAGGGTTTGGGTTAGGGTTAGGGTTAGGGTTCCGGTTCGGGTTAGTGTTAGGGTTAAGGTTAGGGTTAGGGTTCTGATTAGGGTTAGGGGTAGGGTTCGGGTTAGGGTTCGGGTTCGGGTTCGGGTTCGGGTTAGGGTTAGGGTTAGGGTTAGGGTTCGGGTTAGGGTTAGGGTTCGGGTTAGGGTTCGGGTTAGGGTTAGGGTTAGGGTTAGGGGTTAGGGTTAGTGTTAGGGTTCGGGTTAGGGTTAGGGTTACGGTTAGGGTTAGGGTTTGGGCTAGGGTTAGGGTAGGGTTCGAGTTAGGGTTAGGGTTAGGGTTATGGTTAGGGTTAGGGTTCGGGTTAGGGTTAGAGTTAGGGTTAGGGTTCGGGTTAG
>JAVLSZ010000035.1:2372500-2377500 GCA_032313775.1 Urocyon cinereoargenteus
GGGTTAGGGTTAGGGTTCGGGTTAGGGTTAGGTTTAGGGTTAAGGTTCGGGTTAGGGTTCGGGTTCTGGTTAGGGTTAGGGTTAGGGTTCGGGTTAGGGTTAGGGTTCGGGTTAGGGTTCGGGTTAGGGTTCGGGTTAGGTTTAGGGTTTGGGTTAGGGTTAGGGTTCGGGTTAGGGTTAGGATTCCGGTTAGGTTTATGGTTAGGGTTCGGGTTCGGGTTCGGGTTAGGGTTCGGGTTAGTGTTAGGGTTAGGGTTAGGGTTTGGGTTCGGGTTAGGGTTAGGGTTAGGGTTAGGGTTCGGGTTCGGGTTAGGGTTCGGGTTAGGGTTAGGGTTAGTGTTAGTGTTAGAGTTAGGGTTAGGGTTCGGGTTCGGTTTAGGGTTAGTGTTAGGGTTAGGGTTCGGTTTCGGGTTAGGGTTCGGATTCGGGTTAGTGTTAGGTTTCGGGTTCGGGTTAGGGTTAATGTTAGGGTTAGGGTTCGGGTTAGGTTTAGGGTTCGGGTTAGTGGTAGGGTTTGGGTTCGGGTTAGGTTTAGGGTTCGAGTTAGGGTTCGGGTTAGGGTTAGGGTTCGGTTAGGGTTAGGGTTCGGGTTAGGGTTAGGTTTAGGAGGTATGGTTAGAGTTACGGTTCGGGTTAGGGTTAGGGTTCGGGTTAGGGTTAGGGGTTAGGGTTCGGGTTTGGGTTAGGGTTCGGGTTAGGGTTAGGGTTTGGGTTAGGGTTAGGGTTAGGGTTCCGGTTCGGGTTAGTGTTAGGGTTAAGGTTAGGGTTAGGGTTCGGATTAGGGTTAGGGGTAGGGTTCGGGTTAGGGTTCGGGTTAGGTTTAGGGTTAGGGTTAGGGTTAGGGTTAGGGTTAGGGTTCGGTTTAGGGTTAGGGTTAGGGTTAGGGTTAGGGTTAGGGTTCGGGTTAGGGTTAGGGTTAAGGTTCGGGTTAGGGTTAGGTTTAGGGTGAGGGTTCGTGTTCGGTTTAGGGTTAGGGTTTGGGTTAGGGTTCGGGTTCGGGTTAGGATTAGGGTTAGGGTTAGGGTTCGGGTTAGGGTTAGGGTTAGGGTTAGGGTTAGGGTTCGGGTTAGGGTTAGGGTTGGGTTCGGGTTAGGGTTAGTGTTAGGGTTATGGTTAGGGTTAGGGTTCGGGTTAGGGTTAGGGTTAGGGTTAGGGTTCGGGTTAGGGTTAGGGTTAGGGTTCGGGTTAGGGTTCGGGTTAGGGTTAGGGTTAGGGTTAGGGTTCGGGTTAGGGTTAGGGTTAGGGTTAGGGTTCGGTTTAGGGTTAGGGTTAGTGTTAGGGTTAGGGTTAGGGTTCGGGTTAGGGTTAGGGTTAAGGTTCGGGTTAGGGTTAGGGTTAGGGTTAGGGTGAGGGTTCGTGTTCGGTTTAGTGTTAGGGTTTGGGTTAGGGTTGGGGTTCGGGTTAGGGTTAGGGTTAGGGTTAGGGTTCGGGTTAGGGTTAGGGTTAGGGTTAGGGTTAGGGTTCGGGTTAGGGTTAGGGTTCTGGTTAGGTATAGGGTTCGGGTTAGGGTTAGGGTTAGGGTTCGGGTTAGGGTTCGGGTTCGGGTTAGGGTTAGGGTTAGCGTTGTGGTTAGTGTTAGGGTTCGGGTTAGGGTTAGGGTTAGTGTTAGGGTTAGGGTAAGTGTTCGGATTAGGGTTAGGGGTAGAGTTCGGGTTAGGGTTCCGGTTCGGATTAGGGTTAGGGTTAGGTTTAGGTTTAGGGTTAGGGTTAAGGTTAGGGTTAGGTTTAGGATTCGGGTTAGGGTTAGGGTTAGGGTTCAGGTTAGGGTTCGGGTTAGGGTTAGGTTTAGGGTTCCGGTTAGGGTTAGGATTAGGGTTGGGGTTCGGGTTCGGGTTAGGTTTAGGGTTAGGGTTAGGGTTAGGGTTAAGGTTCGGGGTAGGGTTAGGGTTAAGTTTCGTGTTCGGGTTAGGGTTAGGGTTCGGGTTAGGGTTAGGGTTAGGGTTAGGTTTCGGGTTAGCGTTAAGGTTCGGGTTAGGGTTAGGTTTAGGATTCGGTTTAGGGTTAGGGTTAGGGTTCGGGTTAGGGTTAGGTTTACGATTAAGGTTAGGGTTCGGGTTAGGGTTAGGGTTAGGGTTCGGGTTAGGGTTAGTGTTAGGGTTATGGTTATGGTTAGGGTTCGGGTTAGGGTTAGGGTTAGGGTTAGGGTTAGGGTTCGGGTTCGGGTTAGTGTTAGGGTTCGGTTTAGGGTTCGGGTTAGGGTGAGGGTTAGGGTTAGGGTTCGGGTTAGGGTTAGGGTTCTGGTTAGGTTTAGGTTTCGGGTTATGGTTAGGGTTAGGGTTAGGGTTCGGATTAGGGTTAGGTGTAGGGTTCGGGTTAGGGTTCGGGTTCGAGTTAGGGTAAGGGTTAGGGTTAGGGTTAGGGTTCAGGTTCGGGTTAGGGTTAGGGTTAGGGTTAGGGGTTAGGGTTAGGGTTACCGTTCGGGTTAGGGTTAGGGTTAGGGTTAGGGTTAGGGTTAGGTTTCCGGTTAGGGTTAGGGTTAGGGTTAGGGTTAGGGTTAGGGTTAGGGTTAGGTTTAGGGTTCGGGTTAGGGTTAGGGTTAGGGTTCGGGTTAGGTTTAGGGTTAGGGTTCAGTTTAGGGTTCGGGTTAGGGTTAGGTTTAGGGTTAGGGTTCGGATTAGGGTTAGGGTTAGGGTTCGGGTTAGGCTTAGGTTTAGGTTTAGGTTTAGGGTTAGGGGTAGGGTTAGGGTTAGGGTTAGGGTTCGGGTTAGGGTTAGGGTTAGGGTTCGGGTTCGGGGTTAGGGTTAGGGTTAGGGTTCGGTTTAGGGTTCGGGTTAGGGTTAGGATTCGGGTAAGGGGTTAGGGTTCGGGTTCCGGTTAGGATTAGGGTTAGGGTTCCGGTTAGGATTAGGGTTAGGGTTAGGTTTCGGGTTAGGGTTAGGTTTAGGGTTAGGGTTCAGGTTAGGGTTAGGGTTAGGGTTAGGGTTCGGGTTAGGGTTCGTGTTAGGCTTAGGGTTAGGGTTCGGTTAGGGTTCGGGTTAGGGTTAGGGTTCGGGTTAGGTTTAGGGTTAGGGTTAGGGTTAGGGGTTAGGGTTCGGTTTAGGGTTAGGGTTCGGATTAGTGTTAGGGTTTGGGTTAGGGTTAGGGTTAGGGTTCCGGTTCGGGTTAGGGTTAGGGTTAAGGTTATGGTTAGGGTTCGGATTAAGGTTAGGGGTAGGGTTCGGTTTAGGGTTCGGGTTCGGGTTCGGGTTAGGGTTAGGGTTAGGATTAGGGTTCGGGTTAGGGTTAGGGTTAGGGTTAGGGGTTAGGGTTAGGGTTAGGGTTCGGGTTAGGGTTAGGTTTACGGTTAGGGTTAGGGTTCGGGCTAGTGTTAGGGTAGGGTTCGGGTTAGGGTTAGGGTTAGGGTTATGGTTAGGTTTAGGGTTCGGGTTAGGGTTAGGGTTAGGGTTAGGGTTCGGGTTAGGGTTAGGGTTAGGGTTAGGGTTCGGGTTCGGGTTAGGTTTAGGTTTAGGGTTAGGGTTAGGGTTAAGATTCGGGGTAGGGTTAGGGTTAAGGTACGGGTTAGGGTTAGGGTTAGGGTTAGGGTTAGGGTTCGCGTTAGGGTTCGGGTTAGGTGTCGGGTTAGGTTTAGGGTTAGGGTTCGGGTTCGTGTTAGGGTTAGGTTTCGGGTTAGGGTTCGGGTTAGGGTTAGAATTCGGGTAGGGGGTTAGGTTTCGGTTTCGTGGTAGGGTTAGGGTTAGGGTTCCGGTTAAGGTTAGGGTTAGGGTTCAGGTTAGGGTTAGGGTTAGGGTTCGGGTTCGGGTTAGGGTTAGTGTTAGGGTTAGGGTTCGGGTACCGGTTAGGGTTCGGGTTAGGGTTAGGGTTCGGTTAGGGTTAGGGTTAGTGTTAGGGTTAGGGTTCGGGTTAGGGTAGGGTTCGGGTTCGGGTTACGGTTAGGGTGAGGATTCAGTTTCGGGTTAGGGTTAGGGTTAGGGTTCGGGTTAGGGTCAGTAATCGGGTTAGGGTTAGGGTTAGGGTTAGGGTTAGTGTTCGGTTTAGGGTTAGGGTTAGCGTTAGGGTTAGGGTTAGGGTTCGGGTTAGGGTTAGGGTTAGGGTTAGGGTTAGGGTTCGGGTTAGGTTTAGGTTTAGGGTTCAGGTTAGGTTTCGGGTTAGGGTTAGGGTTAGGGTTAGGTTTCGGGTTACGGTAAGGGTTAGGGTTAGGGTTCGGGTTAGGGTTAGGTTTAGGGTTAGGGTTAGAGATAGGGTTAAGGTTCGGGGTAGGGTTAGGGTTAAGGTTCGGGTTAGGGTTAGGGTTAGGGTTAGGGTTCGGGTTAGGGTTAGGTTTAGGGTTAAGGTTCGGGTTAGGGTTCGGGTTCTGGTTAGGGTTAGGGTTAGGGTTCGGGTTAGGGTTAGGGTTCGGGTTAGGGTTCGGGTTAGGGTTCGGGTTAGGGTTAGGGTTTGGGTTAGGGTTAGGGTTCGGGTTAGGGTTAGGATTCCGGTTAGGTTTATGGTTAGGGTTCGGGTTCGGGTTAGGGTTAGGGTTCGGGTTAGTGTTAGGGTTAGGGTTAGGGTTTGGGTTCGGGTTAGGGTTAGGGTTAGGGTTAGGGTTCGGGTTCCGGTTAGGGTTCGGGTTAGGGTTAGGGTTAGTGTTAGTGTTAGAGTTAGGGTTAGGGTTCGGGTTCGGTTTAGGGTTAGTGTTAGGGTTAGGGTTCGGTTTCGGCTTAGGGTTCGGATTCGGGTTAGTGTTAGGTTTCGGGTTCGGGTTAGGGTTAGTGTTAGGGTTAGGGTTCGGGTTAGGTTTAGGGTTCGGGTTAGTGGTAGGGTTTGGGTTCGGGTTAGGTTTAGGGTTCGGGTTAGGGTTCGGGTTAGGGTTAGGGTTCCGTTAGGGTTAGGGTTCGGGTTAGGGTTAGGTTTAGGAGGTATGGTTAGAGTTACGGTTCGGGTTAGGGTTAGGGTTCGGGTTAGGGTTAGGGGTTAGGGTTCGGGTTTGGGTTAGGGTTCGGGTTAGGGTTAGGGTTTGGGTTAGGGTTAGGGTTAGGGTTCCGGTTCGGGTTAGTGTTAGGGTTAAGGTTAGGGTTAGGGTT
>JAVLSZ010000035.1:2380000-2387500 GCA_032313775.1 Urocyon cinereoargenteus
TGTTCAGGTTAGGGTTAGGGTTAGGGTTCGGGTTAGGGTTCGGGTTAGGGTTAGGGTTAGGGTCCGGGTTAGGGTTAGGGATAGGGTTAGGGTTAGGGTTAGGGTTCGGGTTAGGGTTAGGGGTTAGGGTTAGGGTTAGGTTTAGGGTTAGGGTACGTGTTAGGGTTAGGTTACGGTTTAGGTTTAGAGTAAGGGTTAGGGTTAGGGTACGGGTTAGGTTTAGGGTACGGGTTAGGGTTAGGGTTAGGGTAGGGTTAGGGAACGGGTTAGGGTTAGGGTACGGTTAGGGTTAGGGTTAGGGTACGGGTTAGGGTTAGGGTTAGGGGTTAGGGTTAGGGTTAGGGTTAGGGTACGCGTTAGGGTTAGGGTACGGGTTAGGGTTAGGGTTAGAGTTAGGGTTAGCGTACGGGTTAGGGTTAGGGTTAGGTTTAGGGTACGGGTTAGGGTTAGGGTACGGGTTAGTGTTACGGATAGGGTTAGGGTTAGGGTACGGGTTAGGGTTAGGGTAAGGGTTAGGGTTAGGGTTAGGGGTTAGGGGTTAGGGTTAGGGTTAGGGTTAGGCTTAGGGTTAAGGTACGGGTTCGGGTACTGGTTAGGGTTAGGGTACGGGTTAGGGTTAGGGTTAGGGTTAGGGTTCGGGTTAGGGTTCGGGTTAGGGTTAGGGTTCGGGTTTGGGTTAGGGTTAGGGTTCGGGTTAGGGTTAGGGTTAGGATTCGGGTTAGGGTTCGGGTTCGGGTTCGGGTTAGGGTTAGGGTTCGGGTTAGGGTTAGGTTTAGGGTTAGGGTTAGGGTTAGGGTTCGGGTTAGGGTTCGGGTTAGGGTTAGGGTTAGGGTTAGTGTTAGGGTTAGGTTTAGGGTTAGGGTTCGGGTTAGGGTTAGGGTTCGGGTTAGGGTTAGGTGTCGGGTTAGGGTTCGGGTTAGGGTTCGGGTTAGGGTTAGGGTTGGGGTTAGGGTTTGGGGTTAGGGTTAGGGTTAGGGTTAGGGTTAGGGTTAGGGTTCGGGTTAGGGTTAGGTTTAGGGTTAGGGTTAGGGTTCGTGTTAGGGTTAGGGTTAGGGTTAGGGTTAGTGTTAGGTTTAGGGTTAGGGTTCGGGTTAGGGTTAGGGTTAGTGTTAGGGTTAGGTTTAGGGTTCGGGTTAGGGTTAGGTTTTAGGGTTAGGGTTAGTGTTAGGATTAGGGTTAGGGGTTAGGGTTAGGGTTAGGGTTCGGGTTAGGGTTTGGGTTAGGGTTAGGGTTAGGGTTCGGGTTAGGGTTAGGGTTAGTGTTCGTGTTAGGGTTAGGGTTAGGGTTCGGGTTATGGTTCGGTTGAGCGTTAGGTTTAGGGTTCGGTTTAGGGTTCGGGTTAGGGTTAGGTTTCGGGTTAGGGTTAGGGTTAGGGTACGGGTTAGGTTTAGGGTACGGGTTAGGGTTAGGGTTAGGGTAGGGTTAGGGAACGGGTTAGGGTTAGGGTACGGTTAGGATTAGGGTTAGGGTTAGGGTTAGGGTTAGGGTTAGGTTTCGGGTTCGGGTTCGGGTTAGGTTTAGTGTTATGGTTAGGATTAGGTTTAGGGTTAGGGTTTGGGTTAAGGTTAGGGGTAGGGTTAGGGTTCGTGTTAGGGTTCGGGTTCGGGTTAGGGTTATGGTTAGGGTTCGGGGTAGGTTTAGGGTTAGGGTTCTGGTTAGGGTTAGGTTTAGGGTTATGGTTAGGGTTCGGGGTGGGTTCTGGTTAGGGTTAGGTTTAGGTTTCGGGTTAGGGTTAGGGTTAGGGTTTGGGTTAGTGTTAGGGTTAAGGTTCGGGTTAGGGTTCGGGTTAGGGTTCGGTTTAGGCTTAGTGTTAGGGTTAGGTTTAGGGTTCGGTTTAGGTTTAGGGTTCGGGTTAGGGTTAGGGTTAGAGTTAGGGTTCGGGTTAGGGTTCGGGTTAGGATTAGGGTTCGGGTTAGGGTTAGGGTTAGGGTTAGAGTTAGTGTTAGGTTTAGGGTTTGGGTTAGGATTAGGGTCAGGGTCAGGGTTAGGTTTCGGGTAGGGTTAGGTTTAGGGTTCGGGTTCGGGTTCGGTTTAGGGTTAGGTTTCGGTTTCGGGTTAGGGTTAGGGTTCGGGTTCGGGTTAGGGTTCGGGTTAGGTTTAGGGTTAGGGTTAGTGTTAGGGTTAGGGTTCGGGTTAGGGTTAGGGTTCGGTTTAGGGTTCGGGTTAGGGTTCGTGTTAGGGTTCGGGTTAGGGTTAGGGTTAGGGTTCGAGTTAGGGTTCGGGTTAGGGTTCGGGTTAGGGTTCGGGTTAGGGTTAGGGTTCGGTTTAGGGTTCGGGTTCGGGTTCGGGTTAGGTTTAGGGTTAGGGTTCGGGTTAGGTTTAGGGTTAGGGTTCGGGTAAGGGTTTGGGTTAGTGTAAGGGTTAGGGTTCGGGTTAGGGTTAGGTTTAGGCTTAGGTTTAGGGTTAGGTTTAGGGTTCGGTTTAGGGTTAGGGTTCGGGTTAGGGTTAGGGTTAGGGTTAGAGTTAGGGTTCGGGTTAGGATTAGGGTTCGGGTTAGGGATAGGGTTAGGGTTAGAGTTAGGGTTAGGTTTAGGGTTAGGGTTCGGGGTAGGTATAGGGTTAGGGTTCGGGTTAGGGTTAGGTTTAGGGTAAGGGTTCAGGTTAGGGTTAGGGTTCGGGTTAGGGTTAGGGTTAGGTTTAGGGTAAGTGTTCGGGTTAGGGTTCGGGATAGGGTTCGGGTTAGGGTTAGGGTTCGGGTTAGGGTTAGGTTTAGGGTTACAGTTAGGGTTACGGTTAGGGTTCGGTTTAGGGTTAGGGCTAGGTTTAGGTTTCGGGTTAGGGTTAGGGTTAGGGTTCGTGTTCGGTTTCGGGTTAGGGTTAAGGTTCGGTTTCGGGTTAGGGTTAGGATTCTGGTTCGGGTTAGGTTTCGGGTTCGGGTTAGGGTTTGGTGTTAGGGTTCAGGTTAGGGTTAGTGTGAGGGTTCGGGTTAGGGTTAGGTTTAGGGTTAGGGTTAGGGTAAGGGTTAGGGTTCGGGTTACGGTTCGGGTTAGGTTTAGGGTTAGGGTTAGGGTTCGGTTTAGGGTTCGGGTTAGGGTTCGGGTTAGGGTTCGGTTTAGGGTTCGTGTTAGGTTTCGGGGTAGGGTTAGGGTTAGGGTTCGGGTTAGGGTTAGGGTTAGGGTTCGGGTTCGGGGTTAGGGTTAGGGTTAGGGTTCGGTTTAGGGTTAGGATTCGGGTATGGGGTTAGGGTTCGGGTTCCGGTTAGGATTAGGGTTAGGGTTCCGGTTAGGATTAGGGTTAGGGTTAGGTTTCGGGTTAGGGTTAGGTTTAGGGTTAGGGTTCAGGTTAGGGTTAGGGTTAGGGTTCGGGTTAGGGTTCGTGTTAGGCTTAGGGTTAGGGTTCGGTTAGGGTTCGGGTTAGGGTTAGGGTTCGGGTTAGGTTTAGGGTTAGGGTTAGGGTTAGGGGTTAGGGTTCGGTTTAGGGTTAGGGTTCGGATTAGGGTTAGGGTTTGGGTTAGGGTTAGGGTTAGGGTTCCGGTTCGGGTTAGGGTTAGGGTTAAGGTTATGGTTAGGGTTCGGATTAGGGTTAGGTGTAGGGTTCGGGTTAGGGTTCGGGTTCGGGTTCGGGTTAGGGTTAGGGTTAGGATTAGGGTTCGGGTTAGGGTTAGGTTTAGGGTTAGGGGTTAGGGTTAGGGTTAGGGTTCGGGTTAGGGTTAGGGTTACAGTTAGGGTTAGGGTTCGGGCTAGGGTTAGGGTAGGGTTCGGGTTAGGGTTAGGGTTAGGGTTATGGTTAGGGTTAAGGTTCGGGTTAGGGTTAGGGTTAGGGTTAGGGTTCGGGTTAGGGTTAGGTTTAGGGTTAAGGTTCGGGTTAGGGTTCGGGTTCTGGTTAGGGTTAGGGTTAGGGTTCGGGTTAGGGTTAGGGTTCGGGTTAGGGTTCGGGTTAGGGTTCGGGTTAGGTTTAGGGTTTGGGTTAGGGTTAGGGTTCGGGTTAGGGTTAGGATTCCGGTTAGGTTTATGGTTAGGGTTCGGGTTCGGGTTCGGGTTAGGGTTCGGGTTAGTGTTAGGGTTAGGGTTAGGGTTTGGGTTCGGGTTAGGGTTAGGGTTAGGGTTAGGGTTCGGGTTCGGGTTAGGGTTCGGGTTAGGGTTAGGGTTAGTGTTAGTGTTAGAGTTAGGGTTAGGGTTCGGGTTCGGTTTAGGGTTAGTGTTAGGGTTAGGGTTCGGTTTCGGGTTAGGGTTCGGATTCGGGTTAGTGTTAGGTTTCGGGTTCGGGTTAGGGTTAATGTTAGGGTTAGGGTTCGGGTTAGGTTTAGGGTTCGGGTTAGTGGTAGGGTTTGGGTTCGGGTTAGGTTTAGGGTTCGAGTTAGGGTTCGGGTTAGGGTTAGGGTTCGGTTAGGTTTAGGGTTCGGGTTAGGGTTAGGTTTAGGAGGTATGGTTAGAGTTACGGTTCGGGTTAGGGTTAGGGTTCGGGTTAGGGTTAGGGGTTAGGGTTCGGGTTTGGGTTAGGGTTCGGGTTAGGGTTAGGGTTTGGGTTAGGGTTAGGGTTAGGGTTCCGGTTCGGGTTAGTGTTAGGGTTAAGGTTAGGGTTAGGGTTCGGATTAGGGTTAGGGGTAGGGTTCGGGTTAGGGTTCGGGTTAGGTTTAGGGTTAGGGTTAGGGTTAGGGTTAGGGTTAGGGTTCGGTTTAGGGTTAGGGTTAGGGTTAGGGTTAGGGTTAGGGTTCGGGTTAGGGTTAGGGTTAAGATTCGGGTTAGGGTTAGGGTTAGGGTGAGGGTTCGTGTTCGGTTTAGGGTTAGGGTTTGGGTTAGGGTTCGGGTTCGGGTTAGGATTAGGGTTAGGGTTAGGGTTCGGGTTAGGGTTAGGGTTAGGGTTAGGGTTAGGGTTCGGGTTAGGGTTAGGGTTGGGTTCGGGTTAGGGTTAGTGTTAGGGTTATGGTTAGGGTTAGGGTTCGGGTTAGGGTTAGGGTTAGGGTTAGGGTTCGGGTTAGGGTTAGGGTTAGGGTTCGGGTTAGGGTTCGGGTTAGGGTTAGGGTTAGGGTTAGGGTTCGGGTTAGGGTTAGGGTTAGGGTTAGGGTTCGGTTTAGGGTTAGGGTTAGTGTTAGGGTTAGGGTTAGGGTTCGGGTTAGGGTTAGGGTTAAGGTTCGGGTTAGGGTTAGGGTTAGGGTTAGGGTGAGGGTTCGTGTTCGGTTTAGTGTTAGGGTTTGGGTTAGGGTTGGGGTTCGGGTTAGGGTTAGGGTTAGGGTTAGGGTTCGGGTTAGGGTTAGGGTTAGGGTTAGGGTTAGGGTTCGGGTTAGGGTTAGGGTTCTGGTTAGGTATAGGGTTCGGGTTAGGGTTAGGGTTAGGGTTCGGGTTAGGGTTCGGGTTCGGGTTAGGGTTAGGGTTAGGGTTAGCGTTGTGGTTAGTGTTAGGGTTCGGGTTAGGGTTAGGGTTAGTGTTAGGGTTAGGGTAAGTGTTCGGATTAGGGTTAGGGGTAGAGTTCGGGTTAGGGTTCCGGTTCGGATTAGGGTTAGGGTTAGGTTTAGGTTTAGGGTTAGGGTTAAGGTTAGGGTTAGGTTTAGGATTCGGGTTAGGGTTAGGGTTAGGGTTCAGGTTAGGGTTCGGGTTAGGGTTAGGTTTAGGGTTCCGGTTAGGGTTAGGATTAGGGTTGGGGTTCGGGTTCGGGTTAGGTTTAGGGTTAGGGTTAGGGTTAGGGTTAAGGTTCGGGGTAGGGTTAGGGTTAAGTTTCGTGTTCGGGTTAGGGTTAGGGTTCGGGTTAGGGTTAGGGTTAGGGTTAGGTTTCGGGTTAGCGTTAAGGTTCGGGTTAGGGTTAGGTTTAGGATTCGGTTTAGGGTTAGGGTTAGGGTTCGGGTTAGGGTTAGGTTTACGATTAAGGTTAGGGTTCGGGTTAGGGTTAGGGTTAGGGTTCGGGTTAGGGTTAGTGTTAGGGTTATGGTTATGGTTAGGGTTCGGGTTAGGGTTAGGGTTAGGGTTAGGGTTAGGGTTCGGGTTCGGGTTAGTGTTAGGGTTCGGTTTAGGGTTCGGGTTAGGGTGAGGGTTAGGGTTAGGGTTCGGGTTAGGGTTAGGGTTCTGGTTAGGTTTAGGTTTCGGGTTATGGTTAGGGTTAGGGTTAGGGTTCGGATTAGGGTTAGGTGTAGGGTTCGGGTTAGGGTTCGGGTTCGAGTTAGGGTAAGGGTTAGGGTTAGGGTTAGGGTTCAGGTTCGGGTTAGGGTTAGGGTTAGGGTTAGGGGTTAGGGTTAGGGTTACCGTTCGGGTTAGGGTTAGGGTTAGGGTTAGGGTTAGGGTTAGGTTTCCGGTTAGGGTTAGGGTTAGGGTTAGGGTTAGGGTTAGGGTTAGGGTTAGGTTTAGGGTTCGGGTTAGGGTTAGGGTTAGGGTTCGGGTTAGGTTTAGGGTTAGGGTTCAGTTTAGGGTTCGGGTTAGGGTTAGGTTTAGGGTTAGGGTTCGGATTAGGGTTAGGGTTAGGGTTCGGGTTAGGCTTAGGTTTAGGTTTAGGTTTAGGGTTAGGGGTAGGGTTAGGGTTAGGGTTAGGGTTCGGGTTAGGGTTAGGGTTAGGGTTCGGGTTCGGGGTTAGGGTTAGGGTTAGGGTTCGGTTTAGGGTTCGGGTTAGGGTTAGGATTCGGGTAAGGGGTTAGGGTTCGGGTTCCGGTTAGGATTAGGGTTAGGGTTCCGGTTAGGATTAGGGTTAGGGTTAGGTTTCGGGTTAGGGTTAGGTTTAGGGTTAGGGTTCAGGTTAGGGTTACGGTTAGGGTTCGGGTTAGGGTTCGTGTTAGGCTTAGGGTTAGGGTTCGGTTAGGGTTCGGGTTAGGGTTAGGGTTCGGGTTAGGTTTAGGGTTAGGGTTAGGGTTAGGGGTTAGGGTTCGGTTTAGGGTTAGGGTTCGGATTAGTGTTAGGGTTTGGGTTAGGGTTAGGGTTAGGGTTCCGGTTCGGGTTAGGGTTAGGGTTAAGGTTATGGTTAGGGTTCGGATTAAGGTTAGGGGTAGGGTTCGGTTTAGGGTTCGGGTTCGGGTTCGGGTTAGGGTTAGGGTTAGGATTAGGGTTCGGGTTAGGGTTAGGGTTAGGGTTAGGGGTTAGGGTTAGGGTTAGGGTTCGGGTTAGGGTTAGGTTTACGGTTAGGGTTAGGGTTCGGGCTAGTGTTAGGGTAGGGTTCGGGTTAGGGTTAGGGTTAGGGTTATGGTTAGGTTTAGGGTTCGGGTTAGGGTTAGGGTTAGGGTTAGGGTTCGGGTTAGGGTTAGGGTTAGGGTTAGGGTTCGGGTTCGGGTTAGGTTTAGGTTTAGGGTTAGGGTTAGGGTTAAGATTCGGGGTAGGGTTAGGGTTAAGGTACGGGTTAGGGTTAGGGTTAGGGTTAGGGTTAGGGTTCGCGTTAGGGTTCGGGTTAGGTGTCGGGTTAGGTTTAGGGTTAGGGTTCGGGTTCGTGTTAGGGTTAGGTTTCGGGTTAGGGTTCGGGTTAGGGTTAGAATTCGGGTAGGGGGTTAGGTTTCGGTTTCGTGGTAGGGTTAGGGTTAGGGTTCCGGTTAAGGTTAGGGTTAGGGTTCAGGTTAGGGTTAGGGTTAGGGTTCGGGTTCGGGTTAGGGTT
>JAVLSZ010000035.1:2392500-2400000 GCA_032313775.1 Urocyon cinereoargenteus
TGTTCGTGTTAGGGTTAGGGTTAGGGTTCGGGTTATGGTTCGGTTGAGCGTTAGGTTTAGGGTTCGGTTTAGGGTTCGGGTTAGGGTTAGGTTTCGGGTTAGGGTTAGGGTTAGGGTACGGGTTAGGTTTAGGGTACGGGTTAGGGTTAGGGTTAGGGTAGGGTTAGGGAACGGGTTAGGGTTAGGGTACGGTTAGGATTAGGGTTAGGGTTAGGGTTAGGGTTAGGGTTAGGTTTCGGGTTCGGGTTCGGGTTAGGTTTAGTGTTAGGGTTAGGATTAGGTTTAGGGTTAGGGTTTGGGTTAAGGTTAGGGGTAGGGTTAGGGTTCGTGTTAGGGTTCGGGTTCGGGTTAGGGTTAGGGTTAGGGTTCGGGGTAGGTTTAGGGTTAGGGTTCTGGTTAGGGTTAGGTTTAGGGTTATGGTTAGGGTTCGGGGTGGGTTCTGGTTAGGGTTAGGTTTAGGTTTCGGGTTAGGGTTAGGGTTAGGGTTTGGGTTAGTGTTAGGGTTAAGGTTCGGGTTAGGGTTCGGGTTAGGGTTCGGTTTAGGCTTAGTGTTAGGGTTAGGTTTAGGGTTCGGTTTAGGTTTAGGGTTCGGGTTAGGGTTAGGGTTAGAGTTAGGGTTCGGGTTAGGGTTCGGGTTAGGATTAGGGTTCGGGTTAGGGTTAGGGTTAGGGTTAGAGTTAGTGTTAGGTTTAGGGTTTGGGTTAGGATTAGGGTCAGGGTCAGGGTTAGGTTTCGGGTAGGGTTAGGTTTAGGGTTCGGGTTCGGGTTCGGTTTAGGGTTAGGTTTCGGTTTCGGGTTAGGGTTAGGGTTCGGGTTCGGGTTAGGGTTCGGGTTAGGTTTAGGGTTAGGGTTAGTGTTAGGGTTAGGGTTCGGGTTAGGGTTAGGGTTCGGTTTAGGGTTCGGGTTAGGGTTCGTGTTAGGGTTCGGGTTAGGGTTAGGGTTAGGGTTCGAGTTAGGGTTCGGGTTAGGGTTCGGGTTAGGGTTCGGGTTAGGGTTAGGGTTCGGTTTAGGGTTCGGGTTCGGGTTCGGGTTAGGTTTAGGGTTAGGGTTCGGGTTAGGTTTAGGGTTAGGGTTCGGGTAAGGGTTTGGGTTAGTGTAAGGGTTAGGGTTCGGGTTAGGGTTAGGTTTAGGCTTAGGTTTAGGGTTAGGTTTAGGGTTCGGTTTAGGGTTAGGGTTCGGGTTAGGGTTAGGGTTAGGGTTAGAGTTAGGGTTCGGGTTAGGATTAGGGTTCGGGTTAGGGATAGGGTTAGGGTTAGAGTTAGGGTTAGGTTTAGGGTTAGGGTTCGGGGTAGGTATAGGGTTAGGGTTCGGGTTAGGGTTAGGTTTAGGGTAAGGGTTCAGGTTAGGGTTAGGGTTCGGGTTAGGGTTAGGGTTAGGTTTAGGGTAAGTGTTCGGGTTAGGGTTCGGGATAGGGTTCGGGTTAGGGTTAGGGTTCGGGTTAGGGTTAGGTTTAGGGTTACAGTTAGGGTTACGGTTAGGGTTCGGTTTAGGGTTAGGGCTAGGTTTAGGTTTCGGGTTAGGGTTAGGGTTAGGGTTCGTGTTCGGTTTCGGGTTAGGGTTAAGGTTCGGTTTCGGGTTATGGTTAGGATTCTGGTTCGGGTTAGGTTTCGGGTTCGGGTTAGGGTTTGGTGTTAGGGTTCAGGTTAGGGTTAGTGTGAGGGTTCGGGTTAGGGTTAGGTTTAGGGTTAGGGTTAGGGTAAGGGTTAGGGTTCGGGTTACGGTTCGGGTTAGGTTTAGGGTTAGGGTTAGGGTTCGGTTTAGGGTTCGGGTTAGGGTTCGGGTTAGGGTTCGGTTTAGGGTTCGTGTTAGGTTTCGGGGTAGGGTTAGGGTTAGGGTTCGGGTTAGGCTTAGGGTTAGGTTTAGGGTTCGGGTTAGGGTTCGGGTTAGGGTTAGGGTTCGGGTTCGGGTTAGGGTTAGGGTTAGGGTTCGGGTTCGATTTAGGGTTAGGGTTCGAGTTAGGGTTAGGTGTTAGGGTTAGGGTTTGGGTTAGGGTTAGGGTTCGGGTTAGGGTTAGGGTTAGGGTTAGGGTTCGGGTTAGTGTTAGGGTTAGGGTCGGGTTAGGGTTAGGGTTAGGGTTAGGGTTAGGGTTAGGTTTTAGGGTTAGGGTTAGGGTTAGTGTTAGTGTTAGGGGTTTTGGTTAGGGTTAGGGTTAGGGTTAGGGTTAGGGTTAGGGTTCGGGTTCGTGTTAGGCTTAGGGTTGGGGTTAGGGTTCGGGTTAGGGTTATGGTTAGGGTTCGTGTTAGGGTTCGGGTTCGGGTTAGGATAAGTGTTCGGGTTAGGCTTAGTGTTAGGGTTAGGGTTCGGGTTAAGGTTAGGGTTAGGTTTAGGGTTCGGGTTAGGGTTAGGGTACGGGTTAGGGTTAGGGTTAGAGTTAGGGTTAGCGTACGGGTTAGGGTTAGGGTTAGGTTTAGGGTACGGGTTTGGGTTAGGGTACGGGTTAGTGTTAGGGATAGGGTTAGGGTAGGTTTAGGGTACGGGTTAGGGTTAGGGTAAGTGTTAGGGTTAGGGTTAGGGGTTAGGGGTTAGGGTTAGGGTTAGGGTTAGGCTTAGGGTTAAGGTACGGGTTCGGGTACTGGTTAGGGTTAGGGTACGGGTTTGGGTTAGGGTTAGGGTTAGGGTTCGGGTTAGGGTTCGGGTTAGGGTTAGGGTTCGGGTTTGGGTTAGGGTTAGGGTTCCGGTTAGGGTTAGGGTTAGGATTCGGGTTAGGGTTCGGGTTCGGGTTCGGGTTAGGGTTAGGGTTCGGGTTAGGGTTAGGTTTAGGGTTAGGGTTAGGGTTAGGGTTCGGGTTAGGGTTCGGGTTAGGGTTAGGGTTAGGGTTAGGGTTAGGGTTAGGGTTAGGTTTAGGGTTAGGGTTCGGGTTAGGGTTAGGGTTCGGGTTAGGGTTAGGTGTCGGGTTAGGGTTCGGGTTAGGGTTCGGGTTAGGGTTAGGGTTGGAGTTAGGGTTTGGGGTTAGGGTTAGGGTTAGGGTTAGGGTTAGGGTTCGGGTTAGTGTTAGGTTTAGGGTTAGGGTTAGGGTTCGTGTTAGGGTTAGGGTTAGGTTTAGGGTTAGTGTTAGGTTTAGGGTTAGGGTTCGGGTTAGGGTTAGGGTTAGTGTTAGGGTTAGGTTTAGGGTTCGGGTTAGGGTTAGGTTTTAGGGTTAGGGTTAGTGTTAGGATTAGGGTTAGGGGTTAGGGTTAGGGTTAGGGTTAGGGTTCGGGTTAGGGTTTGGGTTAGGGTTAGGGTTAGGGTTCGGGTTAGGGTTAGGGTTAGGGTACGTGTTAGGGTTAGGGTTAGGGTTCGGGTTATGGTTTGGTTTAGGGTTAGGTTTAGGGTTCGGTTTAGGGTTCGGGTTAGGGTTCAGTTTAGGGTGAGGGTTAGGGTTAGGGTTCGGGTTAGGGTTCGGGTTAGGGTTAGGGTTCGGGTTCAGTTTAGGGTTAAGGTTAGGGTTCGGGTTAGGGTTAGGTTTAGGGTTAGGCTTAGGGTTCGGATTAGGTTTAGGTTTAGGGTTAGGTTTAGGGTTCGGGTTAGGGTTAGGGTTAGGGTTAGGGTTAGGGTTAGGGTTCGGGTTAGGGTTAGGTTTTAGGGTTAGGGTTAGTGTTAGGGTTAGGGTTAGGGGTGAGGGTTAGGGTTAGGGTTAGGGTTCGGGTTAGGGTTTGGGTTAGGGTTAGGGTTATGGTTTGGGTAAGGGTTAGGGTTAGGGTTCGTGTTAGGGTTAGGGTTAGGGTTCGGGTTATGGTTCGGTTTAGGGTTAGGTTTAGGGTTCGGGTTAGGGTTCGGGTTAGGGTTAGGTTTCGGGTTAGGGTTAGGTTTAGGGTACGGGTTAGGGTTCGGGTTAGGGTTAGGTTTCGGGTTCAGTTTAGGGTTACGGTTAGGGTTCGGGTTAGGGTTAGGGTTAGGGTTAGGGTTCGGGGTAGTGTTAGGGTTTGGGTTAGGGTTAGGGTTAGGTTTCGTGTTAGGTTTAGGGTTAGGGTTAGGGTTAGGGTTTGGGTTAGGTTTAGGTTTAGGGTTAGGGTTAGGGTTCGGGTTAGGTTTAGGGTTAGGGTTAGGGTTAGGGTTAGGGTTCGGGTTACGGTTAGGGTTAGGGTTAGGTTTAGGGTTAGGTTTCGCGTTAGGGTTAGTGTTATGGTTTGGGTTCGGGTTCGGGGTATGGTTAGGGTATGGGTTCGGATTCAGATTCGGGTTCGGGTTCGGGTTAGAGGTTAGGGTTCGTGTTATGGTTAGGGTTAGGGTTCGGGTTAGTGTTAGGGTTAGGGTTCGGGTTACGGTTAGGGTTAGGGTTCGGGTTAGGGTTAGGGTTCGGGTTAGGGTACGGGTTAGGGTTAGGGTTAGGTTTCGGGTTAGGGTTAGGGTTCGGGTTAGGGTTAGGGTTAGGGTTAGTGTTCGGGTTACGGTTAGTGTTAGGGTTCGAGTTAGGGTTAGGGTTCGGGTAAGGGTTAGGGGTTAGGGTTCGGGTTAGGGTTAGGGTTAGGGTTCGTTTTAGGGTTAGGGTTAGCGTTAGGGTTAGGGTTCAGGTTAGGGTTAGGATTAGGGTTAGGGTTAGGGTTCGAGTTAGGGTTAGGGTTATGGTTTGGTTTCGGGTTCGGGGTAGGGTTAGGGTTCGGATTCGGGTTAGGGTTGGGGTTCGGGTTCGCGTTAGGGGTTAGGGTTCGGGTTAGGGTTAGGGTTAGGGTTCGGGATATGGTTAGGGTTAGGGTTAGGTTTCGGGTTAGGGTTTGGGTTTAGGGTTAGTGTTAGGTTTAGGGTTAGGGTTCGGGTTAGGGTTAGGGTTAGGATTCGGGTTAGGGTTCGGTTTAGGGTTCGTGTTAGGGTTCTGGTTAGGGTTCGGGTTAGGGTTCGGTTTGGTTTCGGGTTAGGGTTAGGGTTCGGGTTAGAGTTAGGGTTAGGGTTCGGTTTAGGGTTTGGGTTCGGGTTAGGGTTCGGGATCGGGTTAGGGTTCGGGTTCGGGTTCGGGTTCGGGTTAGGGTTAGGGTTAGGGTTCGGTTTAGGGTTCGGGTTAGCGTTAGGGTTAGATTTAGGGTTAGGGTTCGGATTAGGGTTAGGTTTAGTGTTAGGTTTAGGGTTAGGGTTAGGGTTCGGGTTAGGGTTCGGGTTAGGGTTAGGGATTGGGTTAGGGTTAGGGTTAGGTTTAGGGTTAGGGTTCGGGTTATGGTTCGGGTTAGGGTTCGGGTTAGGGTTAGGGGTAGGGTTCAGGTTAGGGTTAGGTTTAGGGTTAGAGTTAGGGTTAGGTTTAGGGTTCGGGTTCGGGTTAGGGTTCGGGTTAGGTTTGGGTTCGGGTTAGGGTTAGGTTTAGGGTTCGGGTTCGGGTTCGGGTTCGGGTTAGGGTTCGGGTTCGGGTAAGGGTTAGGGGTTAGTGTTCAGGTTAGGGTTAGGGTTAGGGTTCGGGTTAGGGTTCGGGTTAGGGTTAGGGTTAGGGTTCGGGTTAGGGTTAGGGTTAGGGTTAGGGTTAGGGTTAGGGTTCGGGTTAGGTTTAGGGGTTAGGGTTAGGGTTAGGTTTAGGGTTAGGGTTAGGGTTCGGGTTAGGTTTAGGTTTAGGGTTAGGGTTCAGGTTACGTTAAGGGTTAGGGTTAGGGTTCGCGTTAGGGTAGGTGTTATGGTTTGGGTTCGGGTTCGGGGTAGGGTTAGGGTTCGGGTTCGGGTTAGGGTTCGGGTTCAGGTTCGGGTTAGAGGTTAGGGTTCGGGTTATGGTTAGGGTTAGGGTTCGGTTAGGGTTCGGGTTCGGGTTCGGGTTCGGGTTAGGGTTCGGGTTCGGGTAAGGGTTAGGGGTTAGTGTTCAGGTTAGGGTTAGGGTTAGGGTTCGGGTTAGGGTTCGGGTTAGGGTTAGGGTTAGGGTCCGGGTTAGGGTTAGGGTTAGGGTTAGGGTTAGGGTTAGGGTTCGGGTTAGGGTTAGGGGTTAGGGTTAGGGTTAGGTTTAGGGTTAGGTTTAGGGTTCGGGTTAGGGTTAGGGTTAGGGTTAGGGTTCAGGTTACGTTAAGGGTTAGGGTTAGGGTTCGCGTTAGGGTTAGTGTTATGGTTTGGGTTCGGGTTCGGGGTAGGGTTAGGGTTCGGGTTCGGGTTAGGGTTCGGATTCAGGTTCGGGTTAGAGGTTAGGGTTCGGGTTATGGTTAGGGTTAGGGTTCGGGTAGGGTTCGGGTTAGGGTTAGGTTTAGGGTTAGGGTTAGGGTTCGGGTTCGGGTTAGGGTTAGGTTTTGGGTTTGGGTTAGGGTTCGGGTTAGGGTTCGGGTTAGGGTTAGGGTTAGGGTTCAGGTTCGGGTTCGGGTTAGGGATAGGGTTAGGGTTCGGGTTAGGTTTCGGGTTAGGGTTAGGATTCAGATAAGGGCCTAGGGTTCGGGATCGGGTTCGGGTTAGGGTTAGGGTTCTGTTTAGGGTTAGGTTTAGGGTTTGGGTTAGGGTTAGGGTTAGTTTTAGGGTTCGAGTTACGTTTAGGGTTAGGGTTCGGGTTAGGGTTAGGTGTCGGGTTCGGGTTTGGGTTAGGGTTAGGGTTAGGGTTCGGGTTAGGGTTCGGGTTAGGGTTAGGGTTCGGGTAAGGGCTTAGGGTTCGGGTTCGGGTTAGGGTTAGGGTTAGGTTTCTGTTTAGGGTTAGGGTTAGGGTTTGGGTTAGGGTTAGGGTTAGGGTTAAGTTTAGGGTTCGGGTTAGGGTTAGGGTTAAGGTTCGGGTTAGGGTTCGGGTTAGGGTTAGGGTTAGGGTTAGGGTTCGGGTTAGGGTTAGGTTTCGGGTTCGGTTTAGGGTTAGGGTTAGGGTTAGGGTTCGGGTTACGGTTAGGGTTATGGTTAGGTTTAGGGTTAGGGTACGTGTTAGGGTTAGGTTACGGGTTAGGTTTAGGGTAAGGGTTAGGGTTAGGGTACGGGTTAGGTTTAGGGTACGGGTTAGGGTTAGGGTTAGGGTAGGGTTAGGGAACGGGTTAGGGTTAGTGTACGGTTAGGGTTAGGGTTAGGGTACGGGTTAGGGTTAGGGTTAGGGGTTAGGGTTAGGGTTAGGGTTAGGGTACGGGTTAGGGTTAGGGTTAGGTTTAGGGTACGGGTTAGGGTTAGGGTACGGGTTAGTGTTAGGGATAGGGTTAGGGTTAGGGTTAGGGTACGGGTTAGGGTTAGGGTAAGGGTTAGGGTTAGGGTTAGGGGTTAGGGGTTAGGGTTAGGGTTAGGGTTAGGCTTAGGGTTAAGGTACGGGTTCGGGTACTGGTTAGGGTTAGGGTACGGGTTAGGGTTAGGGTTAGGGTTAGGGTTCGGGTTAGGGTTCGGGTTAGGGTTAGGGTTCGGGTTTGGGTTAGGGTTAGGGTTCGGGTTAGGGTTAGGGTTAGGATTCGGGTTAGGGTTCGGGTTCGGGTTAGGGTTAGGGTTCGGGTTAGGGTTAGGTTTAGGGTTAGGGTTAGGGTTAGGGTTCGGGTTAGGGTTCGGGTTAGGGTTAGGGTTAGGGTTAGCGTTAGGGTTAGGTTTAGGGTTAGGGTTCGGGGTAGGGTTAGGGTTCGGGTTAGGGTTAGGTGTCGGGTTAGGGTTCGGGTTAGGGTTCGGGTTAGGGTTAGGGTT
>JAVLSZ010000035.1:2420000-2427500 GCA_032313775.1 Urocyon cinereoargenteus
AGGGTACGGGTTAGGGTTAGGGTTAGGGGTTAGGGTTAGGGTTAGGGTTAGGGTTAGGTTTAGGGTTAGGGTACGGGTTAGGGTTAGGGTACGGTTAGTGTTAGGGATAGGGTTAAGGTTAGGGTTAGGGTACGGGTTAGGGTTAGGGTAAGGGTTAGGGTTAGGGTTAGGGGTTAGGGGTTAGGGTTAGGGTTAGGCTTAGGGTTAAGGTACGGGTTCGGGTACTGGTTAGGGTTAGGGTACGGGGTAGGGTTAGGGTTAGGGTTAGGGTTCGGGTTAGGGTTCGGGTTAGGGTTAGGGTTCGGGTTTGGGTTAGGGTTAGGGTTCGGGTTAGGGTTAGGGTTAGGATTCGGGTTAGGGTTCGGGTTCGGGTTCGGGTTTGGGTTAGTGTTCGGGTTAGGGTTAGGTTTAGGGTTAGGGTTAGGGTTAGGGTTCGGGTTAGGGTTCGGGTTAGGGTTAGGGTTCGGGTTAGGTTTAGGGTTAGGGTTAGAGTTCGGGTTAGGGTTAGGTTTCGGGTTTGGGTTAGTGTTAGGGTTAGGGTTAGGGTTCGGGTTACGGTTAGGGTTAGGGTTAGGTTTAGGGTTAGGTTTCGCGTTAGGGTTAGTGTTATGGTTTGGGTTCGGGTTCGGGGTAGGGTTAGGGTATGGGTTCGGTTTCGGGTTCGGGTTCGGGTTCGGGTTAGAGGTTAGGGTTCGGGTTATGTTTAGGGTTAGGGTTCGGGTTAGGGTTAGGGTTAGGGTTCGGGTTACGGTTAGGGTTCGGGTTCGGGTTAGGGTTAGGGTTCGGTTTAGGGTACGGGTTAGGGTTAGGGTTAGGGTTCCGGTTAGGGTTAGGGTTCGGGTTAGGGTTAGGGTTAGGGTTAGTGTTCGGGTTACGGTTAGGGTTAGGGTTCGAGTTAGGGTTAGGGTTCGGGTTAGGGTTAGGATTAGGGTTAGGGTTAGGGTTCGAGTTAGGGTTAGGGTTATGGTTTGGGTTCGGGTTCGGGGTAGGGTTAGGGTTCGGGTTAGGGTTAGGATGAGGGTTAGGGTTAGGGTTCGAGTTAGGGTTAGGGTTATGGTTTGGGTTCGGGTTCGGGGTAGGGTTAGGGTTCGGGTTCGGGTTAGGGTTGGTGTTCGGGTTCGGGTTAGGGGTTAGGGTTCGGGTTAGGGTTAGGGTTAGGGTTCGGGATATGGTTAGGGTTAGGGTTAGGGTTCGGGTTAGGGTTTGGGGTTAGGGTTAGTGTTAGGTTTAGGGTTAGGGTTCGGGTTAGGTTTAGGGTTAGGATTCGGGTTAGGGTTCGGTTTAGGGTTCGTGTTAGGGTTCTGGTTAGGGTTCGGGTTAGGGTTCGGTTTGGGTTCGGGTTAGGGTTAGGGTTCGGTTTAGGGTTAGGGTTAGGGTTAGGGTTAGGGTTAGGGTTCGGGTTAGGGTTAGGGGTTAGGGTTAGGTTTAGGTTTAGGGTTAGGGTTAGGGTTCGGGTTAGGGTTAGGGTTAGGGTTAGGGTTCAGGTTACGTTAAGGGTTAGGGTTAGGGTTCGCGTTAGGGTTAGTGTTATGGTTTGGGTTCGAGTTCGGGGTAGGGTTAGGGTTCGGGTTCGGGTTAGGGTTCGGGTTCAGGTTCGGGTTAGATGTTAGGGTTCGGGTTATGGTTAGGGTTAGGGTTCGGTTAGGGTTCGGGTTAGGGTTAGGGTTAGGGTTAGGGTTCGGGTTCGGGTTAGGGTTAGGTTTTGGGTTTGGATTAGGGTTCAGGTTAGGGTTCGGGTTAGGGTTAGGGTTAGGGTTAGGGTTCAGGTTCGGGTTCGGGGTTAGGGTTAGGGTTAGGGTTCGGGTTAGGGTTCGGGTTAGGGTTAGGATTCAGGGAAGGGCCTAGGGTTCGTGTTCGGGTTCGGGTTAGAGTTAGGGTTCTGTTTAGGGTTAGGTTTAGGGTTTGGGTTAGGGTTAGGGTTAGGGTTAGTTTTAGGTTTCGAGTTAGGGTTAGGGTTAGGGTTCGGGTTAGGGTTCGGGTTAGCGTTAGGGTTAGGGTTAGGGTTCGGGTTAGGGTTAGGTTTCGGGTTCGGGTTAGGGTTAGGGTTCGGGTTAGGGTTCGGGTTAGGGTTAGGATTCAGGGAAGGGCCTAGGGTTCGTGTTCGGGTTCGGGTTAGAGTTAGGGTTCTGTTTAGGGTTAGGTTTAGGGTTTGGGTTAGGGTTAGGGTTAGGGTTAGTTTTAGGGTTCGAGTTAGGGTTAGGGTTAGGGTTCGGGTTAGGGTTCGGGTTAGGGTTAGGGTTCGGGTTAGGGTTCGGGTTAGGGTTAGGTTTCGGGTTCGGGTTAGGGTTAGGGTTAGGGTTAGGGTTCGGGTTAGGGTTCGGGTTAGGGTTAGGGTTCGGGTAAGGGCCTAGGGTTCGGGTTCGGGTTAGGGTTAGTGTTAGGTTTCTGTTTAGGGTTAGGGTTAGCGTTTGGGTTAGGGTTAGGGTTCAGGTTACGTTAAGGGTTAGGGTTAGGGTTCGCGTTATGGTTAGTGTTATGGTTTGGGTTCGGGTTCGGGGTAGGGTTAGGGTTCGGGTTCGGGTTAGGGTTCGGGTTCAGGTTCGGGTTAGAGGTTAGGGTTCGGGTTATGGTTAGGGTTAGGGTTCGGTTAGGGTTCGGGTTAGGGTTAGGGTTTGGTTTAGGGTTAGGGTTCGGGTTCGGGTTAGGGTTAGGTTTTGGGTTTGGGTTAGGGTTCGGCTTAGGGTTTGGGTTAGGGTTAGGGTTAGGTTTAGGGTTCAGGTTCGGGTTCGGGGTTAGCGTAAGGGTTAGGGTTAGGGTTCGGGTTAGGGTTCGGGTTAGGGTTAGGATTCAGGTAAGGGCCTAGGGTTCGGGTTCGGGTTCGGGTTAGGGTTAGGGTTCGGGTTAGGTTTCGGTTTAGCGTTAGGGTTAGGGTAGGGTTCGGGTTAGGGTTAGGTTTCGGGTTCGGTTTAGGGTTAGGGTTAGGGTTAGGGTTCGGGTTAGGGATCGGGTTAGGGTTAGGGTTCGGGTAAGTGCCTAGGGTTCGGGTTCGGGTTAGGGTTAGGGTTAGGTTTCTGTTTAGGGTTAGGGTTTAGGTTTTGGGTTAGGGTTAGGGTTAGGGTTAAGTTTAGGGTTCGGGTTAGGGTTAGGGTTAAGGTTCGGGTTAGGGTTCGGGTTAGGGTTAGGGTTAGGCTTAGAGTTCGGGTTAGGGTTAGGTTTCGGGTTTGGGTTAGGGTTAGGGTTAGGGTTAGGGTTCGGGTTACGGTTAGGGTTAGGGTTAGGTTTAGGGTTAGGGTACGTGTTAGGGTTAGGTTACGGGTTAGGTTTAGGGTAAGGGTTAGGGTTAGGGTACGGGTTAGGTTTAGGGTACGGGTTAGGGTTAGGGTTAGGGTAGGGTTAGGGAACTGGTTAGGGTTAGGGTACGGTTAGGGTTAGGGTTAGGGTACGGGTTAGGGTTAGGGTTAGGGGTTAGGGTTAGGGTTAGGGTTAGGGTTAGGGTTAGGGTACGGGTTAGGGTTAGGGTACGGTTAGTGTTAGGGATAGGGTTAAGGTTAGGGTTAGGGTACGGGTTAGGGTTAGGGTAAGGGTTAGGGTTAGGGTTAGGGGTTAGGGGTTAGGGTTAGGGTTAGGCTTAGGGTTAAGGTACGGGTTCGGGTACTGGTTAGGTTAGGGTACGGGGTAGGGTTAGGGTTAGGGTTAGGGTTCGGGTTAGCGTTCGGGTTAGGGTTAGGGTTCGGGTTTGGGTTAGGGTTAGGGTTCGGGTTAGGGTTAGGGTTAGGATTCGGGTTAGGGTTCGGGTTCGGGTTCGGGTTTGGGTTAGTGTTCGGGTTAGGGTTAGGTTTAGGGTTAGGGTTAGGGTTAGGGTTCGGGTTAGGGTTCGGGTTAGGGTTAGGGTTAGGGTTAGGGTTAGGGTTAGGGTTCGGGTTAGGGTTAGGGTTCGGGTTAGGGTTAGGGTTCGGGTTAGGGTTAGGGTTAGGGTTCGGGTTAGGGTTAGGGTTGGGGTTAGGGTTTGTGGTTAGGGTTAGGGTTAGGGTTAGGGTTAGGGTTAGGGTTAGGGTTCGGGTTAGGGTTAGGTTTAGGGTTAGGGTTAGGGTTCGTGTTAGGGTTAGCGTTTGGGTTAGGGTTAGTGTTAGGTTTAGGGTTAGGTTTAGGGTTAGGGTTAGGGTTAGGGTTCGGGTTAGGGTCCGGGTTAGGGTTAGGGTTAGGGTTAGGGTTAGGGTTAGGGTTCGGGTTAGGTTTAGGTTTAGGGTTAGGGTTAGGGTTCGGTTTAGGTTTAGGGTTAGGGTTAGGGTTAGGGTTAGGGTTAGGGTTAGGGTTCGGGTTACGTTTAGGGTTAGGGTTAGGTTTAGGGTTAGGTTTCGCGTTAGGGTTAGTGTTATGGTTTGGGTTCGGGTTCGGGGTAAGGTTAGGGTATGGGTTCGGTTTCGGGTTCGGGTTCGGGTTCGGGTTAGAGGTTAGGGTTCGGGTTATGTTTAGGGTTAGGGTTCGGGTTAGGGTTAGGGTTAGGGTTCGGGTTACGGTTAGGGTTCGGGTTCGGGTTAGGGTTAGGGTTCGGTTTAGGGTACGGGTTAGGGTTAGGGTTAGGGTTCCGGTTAGGGTTAGGGTTCGGGTTAGGGTTAGGGTTAGGGTTAGTGTTCGGGTTACGGTTAGGGTTAGGTTTCGAGTTAGGGTTAGGGTTCGGGTTAGGGTTAGGATTAGGGTTAGGGTTAGGGTTCGAGTTAGGGTTAGGGTTATGGTTTGGGTTCGGGTTCGGGGTAGGGTTAGGGTTCGGGTTAGGGTTAGGATTAGGGTTAGGGTTAGGGTTCGAGTTAGGGTTAGGATTATGGTTTGGGTTCGGGTTCGGGGTAGGGTTAGGGTTCGGGTTCGGGTTAGGGTTGGTGTTCTGGTTCGGGTTAGGGGTTAGGGTTCGGGTTAGGGTTAGGGTTAGGGTTCGGGATATGGTTAGGGTTAGGGTTAGGGTTCGGGTTAGGGTTTGGGGTTAGGGTTAGTGTTAGGTTTAGGGTTAGGGTTCGGGTTAGGTTTAGGGTTAGGATTCGGGTTAGGGTTCGGTTTAGGGTTCGTGTTAGGGTTCTGGTTAGGGTTCGGTTTAGGGTTCGGTTTGGGTTCGCGTTAGGGTTAGGGTTCGGGTTAGGGTTAGGGTTAGGGTTAGGGTTAGGGTTAGGGTTCGGGTTAGGGTTAGGGGTTAGGGTTAGGTTTAGGTTTAGGGTTAGGGTTAGGGTTCGGGTTAGGGTTAGGGTTAGGGTTAGTGTTCAGGTTACGTTAAGGGTTAGGGTTAGGGTTCGCGTTAGGGTTAGTGTTATGGTTTGGGTTCGAGTTCGGGGTAGGGTTAGGGTTCGGGTTCGGGTTAGGGTTCGGGTTCAGGTTCGGGTTAGATGTTAGGGTTCGGGTTATGGTTAGGGTTAGGGTTCGGTTAGGGTTCGGGTTAGGGTTAGGGTTAGGGTTAGGGTTCGGGTTCGGGTTAGGGTTAGGTTTTGGGTTTGGGTTAGGGTTCGGGTTAGGGTTCGGGTTAGGGTTAGGGTTAGGGTTAGGGTTCAGGTTCGGGTTCGGGGTTAGGGTTAGGGTTAGGGTTCGGGTTAGGGTTCGGGTTAGGGTTAGGATTCAGGGAAGGGCCTAGGGTTCGTGTTCGGGTTCGGGTTAGAGTTAGGGTTCTGTTTAGGGTTAGGTTTAGGGTTTGGGTTAGGGTTAGGGTTAGGGTTAGTTTTAGGGTTCGAGTTAGGGTTAGGGTTAGGGTTCGGGTTAGGGTTCGGGTTAGCGTTAGGGTTAGGGTTAGGGTTCGGGTTAGGGTTAGGTTTCGGGTTCGGGTTAGGGTTAGGGTTAGGGTTAGGGTTCGGGTTAGGGTTCGGGTTAGGGTTAGGGTTCGGGTAAGGGCCTAGGGTTCGGGTTCGGGTTAGGGTTAGTGTTAGGTTTCTGTTTAGGGTTAGGGTTAGCGTTTGGGTTAGGGTTAGGGTTCAGGTTACGTTAAGGGTTAGGGTTAGGGTTCGCGTTAGGGTTAGTGCTATGGTTTGGGTTCGGGTTCGGGGTAGGGTTAGGGTTCGGGTTCGGGTTATGGTTCGGGTTCAGGTTCGGGTTAGAGGTTAGGGTTCGGGTTATGGTTAGGGTTAGGGTTCGGTTAGGGTTCGGGTTAGGGTTAGGGTTTGGTTTAGGGTTAGGGTTCGGGTTCGGGTTAGGGTTAGGTTTTGGGTTTGGGTTAGGGTTCGGGTTAGGGTTTGGGTTAGGGTTAGGGTTAGGTTTAGGGTTCAGGTTCGGGTTCGGGGTTAGCGTTAGGGTTAGGGTTAGGGTTCGGGTTAGGGTTCGGGTTAGGGTTAGGATTCAGGTAAGGGCCTAGGGTTCGGGTTCGGGTTCGGGTTAGGGTTAGGGTTCGGGTTAGGTTTCGGTTTAGCGTTAGGGTTAGGGTAGGGTTCGGGTTAGGGTTAGGTTTCGGGTTCGGTTTAGGGTTAGGGTTAGGGTTAGGGTTCGGGTTAGGGTTCGGGTTAGGGTTAGGGTTCGGGTAAGTGCCTAGGGTTCGGGTTCGGGTTAGGGTTAGGGTTAGGTTTCTGTTTAGGGTTAGGGTTTAGGTTTTGGGTTAGGGTTAGGGTTAGGGTTAAGTTTAGGGTTCGGGTTAGGGTTAGGGTTAAGGTTCGGGTTAGGGTTCGGGTTAGGGTTAGGGTTAGGTTTAGAGTTCGGGTTAGGGTTAGGTTTCGGGTTTGGGTTAGGGTTTGGGTTAGGGTTAGGGTTCGGGTTACGGTTAGGGTTAGGGTTAGGTTTAGGGTTAGGGTACGTGTTAGGGTTAGGTTACGGGTTAGGTTTAGGGTAAGGGTTAGGGTTAGAGTACGGGTTAGGTTTAGGGTACGGGTTAGGGTTAGGGTTAGGGTAGGGTTAGGGAACTGGTTAGGGTTAGGGTACGGTTAGGGTTAGGGTTAGGGTACGGGTTAGGGTTAGGGTTAGGGGTTAGGGTTAGGGTTAGGGTTAGGGTTAGGGTTAGGGTACGGGTTAGGGTTAGGGTACGGGTTAGGGTTAGGGTTAGAGTTAGGGTTAGCGTACGGGTTAGGGTTAGGGTTAGGGTTACGTTTAGGGTACGGGTTAGGGTTAGGGTACGGTTAGTGTTAGGGATAGGGTTAAGGTTAGGGTTAGGGTACGGGTTAGGGTTAGGGTAAGGGTTAGGGTTAGGGTTAGGGGTTAGGGGTTAGGGTTAGGGTTAGGCTTAGGGTTAAGGTACGGGTTCGGGTACTGGTTAGGGTTAGGGTACGGGGTAGGGTTAGGGTTAGGGTTAGGGTTCGGGTTAGGGTTCGGGTTAGGGTTAGGGTTCGGGTTTGGGTTAGGGTTAGGGTTCGGGTTAGGGTTAGGGTTAGGATTCGGGTTAGGGTTCGGGTTCGGGTTCGGGTTTGGGTTAGTGTTCGGGTTAGGGTTAGGTTTAGGGTTAGGGTTAGGGTTAGGGTTCGGGTTAGGGTTCGGGTTAGGGTTAGGGTTAGGGTTAGGGTTAGGGTTAGGGTTAGGGTTCGGGTTAGGGTTAGGGTTCGGGTTAGGGTTAGGGTTCGGGTTAGGGTTAGGGTTAGGGTTCGGGTTAGGGTTAGGGTTGGGGTTAGG
>JAVLSZ010000035.1:2432500-2437500 GCA_032313775.1 Urocyon cinereoargenteus
TTAGGGTTAGGGTACGGGTTAGGTTTAGGGTACGGGTTAGGGTTAGGGTTAGGGTAGGGTTAGGGAACTGGTTAGGGTTAGGGTACGGTTAGGGTTAGGGTTAGGGTACGGGTTAGGGTTAGGGTTAGGGGTTAGGGTTAGGGTTAGGTTTAGGG
Source organism: Urocyon cinereoargenteus (assembly GCA_032313775.1). Lineage (NCBI taxonomy): Eukaryota > Metazoa > Chordata > Mammalia > Carnivora > Canidae > Urocyon > Urocyon cinereoargenteus. The sequence goes on from JAVLSZ010000035.1 coordinate 2,432,656, forward strand.
TTAGGGTTAGGGTACGGGTTAGGGTTAGGGTACGGGTTAGGGTTAGGGTTAGAGTTAGGGTTAGCGTACGGGTTAGGGTTAGGGTTAGGGTTAGGTTTAGGGTACGGGTTAGGGTTAGGGTACGGTTAGTGTTAGGGATAGGGTTAAGGTTAGGGTTAGGGTACGGGTTAGGGTTAGGGTAAGGGTTAGGGTTAGGGTTAGGGGTTAGGGGTTAGGGTTAGGGTTAGGCTTAGGGTTAAGATACGGGTTCGGGTATTGGTTAGGGTTAGGGTACGGGGTAGGGTTAGGGTTAGGGTTAGGGTTCGGGTTAGGGTTCGGGTTAGGGTTAGGGTTCGGGTTTGGGTTAGGGTTAGGGTTCGGGTAGGGTTAGGGTTAGGATTCGGGTTAGGGTTCGGGTTCGGGTTCGGGTTTGGGTTAGGGTTCGGTTTAGGGTTAGGTTTAGGGTTAGGGTTAGGGTTAGGGTTCGGGTTAGGGTTCGGGTTAGGGTTAGGGTTAGGGTTAGGGTTAGGGTTAGGTTTAGGGTTAGGGTTCGGGTTAGGGTAAGGGTTCGGGTTAGGGTTAGGGTTCGGGTTAGGGTTAGGGTTAGGGTTAGGGTTCGGGTTAGGGTTAGGGTTGGGGTTAGGGTTTCTGGTTAGGGTTAGGGTTAGGGTTAGGGTTAGGGTTAGGGTTAGGGTTCGGGTTAGGGTTAGGTTTAGGGTTAGGGTTAGGGTTCGTGTTAGGGTTAGGGTTAGGTTTAGGGTTAGTGTTAGGTTTAGGGTTAGGGTTAGGGTTCGTGTTAGGGTTAGGGTTAGGGTTCGGGTTATGGTTCGGTTTAGGGTTAGGTTTAGGGTTCGGGTTAGGTTTCGGGTTAGGGTGAGGGTTCGGGTAAGTGCCTAGGGTTCGGGTTAGGGTTAGGGTTAGGTTTCTGTTTAGGGTTAGGGTTAGGGTTTGGGTTAGGGTTAGGGTTAGGGTTAAGTTTAGGGTTCGGGTTAGGGTTAGGGTTAAGGTTCGGGTTAGGGTTCGGGTTAGGGTTAGGGTTAGGGTTAGGGTTCGGGTTAGGGTTAGGTTTCGGGTTTGGGTTAGGGTTAGGGTTAGGGTTAGGGTTCGGGTTACGGTTAGGGTTAGGGTTAGGTTTAGGGTTAGGGTACGTGTTAGGGTTAGGTTACGGGTTAGGTTTAGGGTAAGGGTTAGGGTTAGGGTACGGGTTAGGTTTAGGGTACGGGTTAGGGTACGGGTTAGGGTAGGGTTAGGGAACTGGTTAGGGTTAGGGTACGGTTAGGGTTAGGGTTAGTGTACGGGTTAGGGTTAGGGTTAGGGGTTAGGGTTAGGGTTAGGGTTAGGGTTAGGGTACGGGTTAGGGTTAGGGTACGGGTTAGGGTTAGGTTTAGAGTTAGGGTTAGCGTACGGGTTAGGGTTAGGGTTAGGGTTAGGTTTAGGGTACGGGTTAGGGTTAGGGTATGGTTAGTGTTAGGAATAGGGTTAAGGTTAGGGTTAGGGTACCCGTTAGGGTTAGGGTAAGGGTTAGGGTTAGGGTTAGGGGTTAGGGGTTAGGGTTAGGGTTAGGCTTAGGGTTAAGGTACGGGTACGGGTACTGGTTAGGGTTAGGGTACGGGTTAGGGTTAGGGTTAGGGTTAGGGTTCGGGTTAGGGTTCGGGTTAGTGTTAGTGTTCGGGTTTGGGTTAGGGTTAGGGTTCGGGTTAGGGTTAGGGTTAGGATTCGGGTTAGGGTTCGGGTTCGGGTTCGGGTTATGGTTAGGGTTCGGGTTAGGGTTAGGTTTAGGGTTAGGGTTCGGGTTAGGGTTCGGGTTAGGGTTCGGGTTAGGGTTAGGTTTAGGGTTAGGGTTAGGGTTAGGTTTAGGGTTAGGGTTCGGGTTAGGGTTAGGGTTCGGGTTAGGGTTAGGGTTCGGGTTAGGGTTAGGGTTAGGGTTCGGGTTAGGGTTAGGGTTGGGGTTAGGGTTTGTGGTTAGGGTTAGGGTTAGGCTTAGGGTTAGGTTTAGGGTTCAGGTTAGGGTTAGGTTTAGGGTTAGGGTTAGGGTTCGTTTTAGGGTTAGGGTTAGGGTTAGGGTTAGTGTTAGGTTTAGGGTTAGGGTTAGGGTTCGTGTTAGGGTTAGGGTTAGGGTTCGGGTTATGGTTCGGTTTAGGGTTAGGTTTAGGGTTCGGGTTAGGGTTCGGGTTAGGGTTTGGTTTCGGGTTAGGGTTAGGGTTAGGTTTCGGGTTAGGGTTCGGGTTAGGGTTAGGGTTCGGGTTTAGTTTAGGGTTAAGGTTAGGGTTCGGGTTAGGGTTAGGGTTAGGGTTAGGGTTCGGGTTAGGTTTAGGGTTTGGGTTAGGGTTAGGGTTAGGTTTCGTGTTAGGTTTAGGGTTAGGGTTAGGGTTAGGGTTCGGGTTAGGTTTAGGTTTAGGGTGAGGGTTAGGGTTCGGGTTAGTGTTAGGGTTAGGTTTCGGGTTAGGGTTCGGGTTAGGGTTAGGGTTCGGGTTCAGTTTAGGGTTAAGGTTAGGGTTCGGGTTAGGGTTAGGGTTAGGGTTAGGGTTCGGGTTAGGTTTAGGGTTTGGGTTAGGGTTAGGTTTAGGTTTCGTGTTAGGTTTAGGGTTAGGGTTATGGTTAGGGTTCGGGTTAGGTTTAGGTTTAGGGTTAGGGTTAGGGTTCGGGTTAGGGTTAGGGTTAGGGTTAGGGTTAGGGTTCGGGTTAGGGTTAGGTTTTAGGGTTAGGGTTAGTGTTAGGGTTAGGGTTAGGGGTTAGGGTTAGGGTTAGGGTTAGGGTTCGGGTTAGGGTTTGGGTTAGGGTTAGGGTTAGGATTCGGGTTAGGTTTAGGGTTAGGGTTCGTGTTAGGGTTAGGTTTAGGGTTCGGGTTATGGTTCGGTTTAGGGTTAGGTTTAGGGTTCGGGTTAGGGTTCGGGTTAGGGTTAGGTTTCGGGTTAGGGTTAGGGTTAGGGTTCGGGTTAGGGTTCGGGTTAGGGTCAGGGTTCGGGTTCAGTTTAGGGTTAAGGTTAGGGTTCGGGTTAGGGTTAGGTTTAGGGTTAGGGTTCGGGTTAGGGTTAGGGTTTGTGTTTGGGTTAGGGTTAGGGTTAGGTTTCGTGTTAGATTTAGGGTTAGGGTTAGGGTTAGGGTTCGGGTTAGGTTTAGGTTTAGGGTTAGGGTTAGGGTTCGGGTTAGGTTTAGGGTTAGGGTTAGGGTTAGGGTTAGGGTTCGGGTTACGGTTAGGGTTAGGGTTAGGTTTAGGGTTAGGTTTCGCGTTAGGTTTAGTGTTATGGTTTGGGTTCGGGTTCGGGGTAGGGTTAGGGTATGGGTTCGGGTTCGGGTTCGGGTTCGGGTTCGGGTTAGAGGTTAGGGTTCGGGTTATGTTTAGGGTTAGGGTTCGGGTTAGGGTTAGGGTTAGGGTTCGGGTTACGGTTAGGGTTAGGGTTCGGGTTAGGGTTAGGGTTCGGGTTAGGGTACGGGTTAGGGTTAGGGTTAGGGTTCGGGTTAGGGTTAGGGTTCGGGTTAGGGTTAGGGTTAGGGTTAGGGTTAGTGTTCGGGTTACGGTTAGGGTTAGGGTTCGAGTTAGGGTTAGGGTTCGGGTAAGGGTTAGGGGTTAGGGTTCGGGTTAGGGTTAGGGTTAGGGTTCGGTTTAGGGTTAGGGTTAGGGTTAGGGTTAGGGTTAGGGATCGGGTTAGGGTTAGGATTAGGGTTAGGGTTAGGGTTCGAGTTAGGGTTAGGGTTATGGTTTGGGTTCGGGTTCGGGGTAGGGTTAGGGTTCGGGTTCGGGTTAGGGTTGGTGTTCGGGTTCGCGTTAGGGGTTAGGGTTCGGGTTAGGGTTAGGGTTAGGGTTCGGGATATGGTTAGGGTTAGGGTTAGGGTTCGGGTTAGGGTTTGGGGTTAGGGTTAGTGTTTGGTTTAGGGTTAGGGTTCGGGTTAGGATTAGGGTTAGGATTCGGTTTAGGGTTCGGTTTAGGGTTCGTGTTAGGGTTCTGGTTAGGGTTCGGGTTAGGGTTCGGTTTGGGTTCGGGTTAGGGTTAGGGTTCGGGTTAGGGTTAGGGTTAGGGTTCGGTTTAGGGTTCGGGTTCGGTTTAGGGTTCGGGATTGGGTTAGGGTTAGGGTTCGGGTTCGGGTTAGGGTTAGGGTTAGGGTTAGGGTTAGGGTTCGGTTTAGGGTTCGGGTTAGGGTTAGGGTTAGATTTAGGGTTAGGGTTCGGATTAGGGTTAGGTTTAGTGTTAGGGTTAGGGTTAGGGTTAGGGTTAGGGTTAGGGTTCGGGTTAGGGTTCGGGTTAGGGTTAGGGATTGGGTTAGGGTTAGGGTTAGGGTTAGGGTTAGGGTTCGGGTTATGGTTCGGGTGAGGGTTCGGGTTAGGGTTAGGGGTAGAGTTCGGGTTAGGGTTAGGTTTAGGGTTAGAGTTAGGGTTAGGGTTAGGGTTCGGGTTAGTATTAGGGTTAGGGTTTGGGTTCGGGTTACGGTTAGGGTTAGGGTTCAGTTTCGGGTTAGGGTTAGGGTTAGGGTTAGGGTTAGGGTTAGGGTTCGTGTTCGGGTTAGGTTTAGGGTTCGGGTTAGTGTTAGGGTTAGGGTTAGGGTTAGGGTTCGGGTTAGGGTTAGGGTTAGGGTTCGGGTTAGGGTTAGGGTTAGTGTTAGGGTGAGGGTTAGGGTTAGTGTTAGGTTTAGGGTTCGGGTTCGGGTTCGGGTTCGGGTTAGGGTTCGGGTTCGGGTAAGGGTTAGGGGTTAGTGTTCAGGTTAGGGTTAGGGTTAGGGTTCGGGTTAGGGTTCGGGTTAGGGTTAGGTTTAGGGTTCGGGTTAGGTTTAGGGTTAGGGTTAGGGTTAGGGTTAGGGTTCGGGTTAGGGTTAGGGGTTAGGGTTAGGGTTAGGTTTAGGGTTAGGGTTAGGGTTCGGTTTAGGGTTAGT
>JAVLSZ010000035.1:2440000-2447500 GCA_032313775.1 Urocyon cinereoargenteus
AGGGGTTAGGATTCGGGTTAAGGTTAGGGTTAGGGTTCGGGATATGGTTAGGGTTCGGGTTAGGGTTCGGGTTAGGGTTTGGGGTTAGGGTTAGTGTTAGGTTTAGGGTTAGGGTTAGGGGTTAGGGTTAGGGTTAGGTTTAGGGTTCGGGTTAAGGTTTGGGTTAGGGTTAGGTTTCGGGTTAGGGTTAGGGTTAGTTTTCGGGTTAGGGTTCGGGTTAGGGTTAGGGTTCGGGTTTAGTTTAGGGTTAAGGTTAGGGTTCGGGTTAGGGTTAGGGTTAGGGTTAGGGTTCGGGTTAGGTTTAGGGTTTGGGTTAGGGTTAGGGTTAGGTTTCGTGTTAGGTTTAGGGTTAGGGTTAGGGTTAGGGTTCGGGTTAGGTTTAGGTTTAGGGTTAGGGTTAGGGTTAGGGTTCGGGTTAGGGTTAGGGTTAGGGTTCGGGTTAGGGTTCGGGTTAGGGTTAGGTTTCGGGTTCAGTTTAGGGTTAAGGTTAGGGTTCGGGTTAGGGTTAGGGTTAGGGTTAGGGTTAGGGTTAGGTTTAGGGTTTGGGTTAGGGTTAGGGTTAGGTTTCGTGTTAGGTTTAGGGTTAGGGTTAGGGTTAGGGTTCGGGTTAGGTTTAGGTTTAGGGTTAGGGTTAGGGTTCGGGTTAGGGTTAGGGTTAGGGTTAGGGTTAGGGTTCGGGTTAGGGTTAAGTTTTAGGGTTAGGGTTAGTGTTAGGGTTAGGGTTACGGGTTAGGGTTCGGGTTAGGGTTAGGGTTCGGGTTAGGGTTAGGGTTCGGGTTAGGGTTCGGGTTAGGGTTCGGGTTAGGGTTAGGGTTGGGGTTAGGGTTTGGGGTTAGGGTTAGGGTTAGGGTTAGGGTTAGGGTTAGGGTTAGGGTTCGGGTTAGGGTTAGGTTTAGGGTTAGGTTTAGGGTTCGTGTTAGGGTTAGGGTTAGGGTTAGGGTTAGGGTTAGTGTTAGGTTTAGGGTTAGGGTTCGGGTTAGGGTTAGGGTTAGGGTTAGGGTTAGGTTTAGGGTTCGGGTTAGGGTTAGGTTTTAGGGTTAGGGTTAGTGTTAGGGTTAGGGTTAGGGGTTAGGGTTAGGGTTAGGGTTAGGGTTCGGGTTAGGGTTTGTGTTAGGGTTAGGGTTAGGATTCGGGTTAGGGTTAGGGTTAGGGTTCGTGTTAGGGTTAGGGTTAGGGTTCGGGTTATGGTTCGGTTTAGGGTTAGGTTTAGGGTTCGGGTTAGGGTTCGGGTTAGGGTTAGGTTTCGGGTTAGGGTTGGGGTTCGGGTTCGCGTTAGGGGTTAGGATTCGGGTTAAGGTTAGGGTTAGGGTTCGGGATATGGTTAGGGTTCGGGTTAGGGTTCGGGTTAGGGTTTGGGGTTAGGGTTAGTGTTAGGTTTAGGGTTAGGGTTAGGGGTTAGGGTTAGGGTTAGGTTTAGGGTTCGGGTTAAGGTTTGGGTTAGGGTTAGGTTTCGGGTTAGGGTTAGGGTTAGTTTTCGGGTTAGGGTTCGGGTTAGGGTTAGGGTTCGGGTTTAGTTTAGGGTTAAGGTTAGGGTTCGGGTTAGGGTTAGGGTTAGGGTTAGGGTTCGGGTTAGGTTTAGGGTTTGGGTTAGGGTTAGGGTTAGGTTTCGTGTTAGGTTTAGGGTTAGGGTTAGGGTTAGGGTTCGGGTTAGGTTTAGGTTTAGGGTTAGGGTTAGGGTTAGGGTTCGGGTTAGGGTTAGGGTTAGGGTTCGGGTTAGGGTTCGGGTTAGGGTTAGGTTTCGGGTTCAGTTTAGGGTTAAGGTTAGGGTTCGGGTTAGGGTTAGGGTTAGGGTTAGGGTTAGGGTTAGGTTTAGGGTTTGGGTTAGGGTTAGGGTTAGGTTTCGTGTTAGGTTTAGGGTTAGGGTTAGGGTTAGGGTTCGGGTTAGGTTTAGGTTTAGGGTTAGGGTTAGGGTTCGGGTTAGGGTTAGGGTTAGGGTTAGGGTTAGGGTTCGGGTTAGGGTTAAGTTTTAGGGTTAGGGTTAGTGTTAGGGTTAGGGTTACGGGTTAGGGTTAGTGTTAGGGTTAGGGTTCGGGTTAGGGTTTGGGTTAGGGTTAGGGTTAGGGTTCGGGTTAGGGTTAGGGTTAGGGTTCGTGTTAGGGTTAGGGTTAGGGTTCGGGTTATGGTTCGGTTTAGGGTTAGGTTTAGGTTTCGGGTTAGGGTTCGGGTTAGGGTTAGGTTTCGGGTTAGGGTTAGGGTTAGGGTTCGGGTTAGGGTTCGGGTTAGGGTTAGGGTTCGGGTTCAGTTTAGGGTTAAGGTTAGGGTTCGGGTTAGGGTTAGGGTTAGGGTTCGGGTTAGGGTTAGGGTTTGGGTTAGGGTTAGGGTTAGGTTACGTGTTAGGTTTAGGGTTAGGGTTAGGGTTAGGGTTCGGGTTAGGTTTAGGTTTAGGGTTAGGGTTAGGGTTCGGGTTAGGTTTAGGGTTAGGGTTAGGGTTAGGGTTAGGGTTCGGGTTACGGTTAGGGTTAGGGTTAGGTTTAGGGTTAGGTTTCGCGTTAGGGTTAGTGTTAAGGTTTGGGTTCGGGTTCGGGGTAGGGTTAGGGTATGGGTTCGGGTTCGGGTTCGGGTTCGGGTTCGGGTTAGAGGTTAGGGTTCGGGTTATGTTTAGGGTTAGGGTTCGGGTTAGGGTTAGGGTTAGGGTTCGGGTTACGGTTAGGGTTAGGGTTCGGGTTAGGGTTAGGGTTCGGGTTAGGGTACGGGTTAGGGTTATGGTTAGGGTTCGGGTTAGGGTTAGGGTTCGGGTTAGAGTTAGGGTTAGGTTTAGTGTTCGGGTTACGGTTAGGGTTAGGGTTCGAGTTAGGGTTAGGGTTCGGGTAAGGGTTAGGGGTTAGGGTTCGGGTTAGGGTTAGGGTTAGGGTTCGGTTTAGGGTTAGGGTTAGGTTTAGGGTTAGGGTTCGGGTTAGGGTTAGGATTAGGGTTAGGGTTAGGGTTCGAGTTAGGGTTAGGGTTATGGTTTGGGTTCGGGTTCGGGGTAGGGTTAGGGTTCGGGTTCGGGTTAGGGTTGGTGTTCGGGTTCGCGTTAGGGGTTAGGGTTCGGGTTAGGGTTAGGGTTAGGTTCGGGATATGGTTAGGGTTAGGGTTAGGGTTCGGGTTAGGGTTTGGGGTTAGGGTTAGTGTTAGGTTTAGGGTTAGGGTTCGGGTTAGGTTTAGGGTTAGGATTCGGGTTAGGGTTCGGTTTAGGGTTCGTGTTAGGTTTCTGGTTAGGGTTCGGGTTAGGGTTCGGTTTGGGTTCAGGTTAGGGTTAGGGTTCGGGTTAGGGTTAGGGTTAGGGTTCGGTTTAGGGTTCGGGTTCGGTTTAGGGTTAGGGATCGGGTTAGGGTTAGGGTTCGGGTTCGGGTTAGGGTTAGGGTTAGGGTTAGGGTTCGGTTTAGGGTTCGGGTTAGGGTTAGGGTTAGATTTAGGGTTAGGGTTCGGATTAGGGTTAGGTTTAGTGTTAGGGTTAGGGTTAGGGTTAGGGTTAGGGTTAGGGTTAGGGTTAGGTTTAGGGTTCGGTTTAGGGTTCGGGTTAGGGTTAGGGATTGGGTTAGGGTTAGGGTTACGGTTAGGGTTAGGGTTCGGGTTATGGTTCGGGTTAGGGTTCGGGTTAGGGTTAGGGGTAGGGTTCGGGTTAGGGTTAGGTTTAGGGTTAGAGTTAGGGTTAGGGTTAGGGTTCGGGTTCGGGTTAGGGTTAGGGTTAGGTTTAGGGTTCGGGTTAGGGTTAGGTTTAGGGTTCGGTTTCGGGTTCGGGTTCGGTTTCGGGTTAGGGTTCGGGTTCGGGTAAGGGTTAGGGGTTAGTGTTCAGGTTAGGGTTAGGGTTAGGGTTCGGGTTAGGGTTCGGGTTAGGGTTAGGTTTAGGGTTCGGGTTAGGGTTAGGGTTAGGGTTAGGGTTAGGGTTAGGGTTAGGGTTCGGGTTAGGGTTAGGGGTTAGGGTTAGGGTTAGGTTTAGGGTTAGGGTTAGGGTTCGGGTTAGGGTTAGGGTTAGGGTTAGGGTTCAGGTTACGTTAAGGGTTAGGGTTAGGGTTCGCGTTAGGGTAGGTGTTATGGTTTGGGTTCGGGTTCGGGGTAGGTTTAGGGTTCGGGTTCGGTTTAGGGTTCTGGTTCAGGTTCGGGTTAGAGGTTAGGGTTCGGCTTATGGTTAGGGTTAGGGTTCGGATAGTGTTCGGGTTCGCGTTCGGGTTCGGGTTCGGGTTAGGGTTCGGGTTCGGGTAAGGGTTAGGGGTTAGTGTTCAGGTTAGGGTTAGGGTTAGGGTTAGGGTTCTGGTTAGGGTTAGGGTTAGGGTTCGGGTTAGGGTTAGGGTTAGGGTTAGGGTTAGGGTAAGGGTTCGGGTTAGGGTTAGGGGTTAGGGTTAGGGTTAGGTTTAGGGTTAGGTTTAGGGTTCGGGTTAGGGTTAGGGTTAGTGTTAGGGTTCAGGTTACGTTAAGCGTTAGGGTTAGGGTTCGCGTTAGGGTTAGTGTTATGGTTTGGGTTCGGGTTCGGGGTAGGGTTAGGGTTCGGGTTCGGGTTAGGGTTCGGGTTCAGGTTCGGGTTAGAGGTTAGGGTTCGGGTTATGGTTACGGTTAGGGTTCGGTTAGTGTTCGGGTTAGGGTTAGGGTTAGGGTTAGGGTTAGGGTTCGGGTTCGGGTTAGGGTTAGGTTTTGGGTTTGGGTTAGGGTTCGGGTTAGGGTTCGGGTTAGGGTTAGGGTTAGGGTTAGGGTTCAGGTTCGGGTTCGGGTTAGGGTTAGGGTTAGGGTTCGGGTTAGGGTTCGGGTTAGGGTTAGGATTCAGGTAAGGGCCTAGGGTTCGGGTTCGGGTTCGGGTTAGGTTTAGGGTTCTGTTTAGGGTTAGGTTTAGGGTTTGGGTTAGGGTTAGGGTTAGGATTAGTTTTAGGGTTCGAGTTAGGGTTAGGGTTAGGGTTCGGGTTAGCGTTAGGGATAGTGGTAGGGTTCGGGTTAGGGTTCGGGTTAGGGTTAGGGTTCGGGTAAGTGCCTAGGGTTCGGGTTCGGGTTAGGGTTAGGGTTAGGTTTCTGTTTAGGGTTAGGTTTCGGGTACGGGTAAGGGTTAGGGGTTAGTGCTCAGGTTAGGGTTCGGGTTAGGGTTCGGGTTAGGGTTAGGGTTAGGGTTAGGGTTAGGGTTCGGGTTAGGGTTAGGTTTCGGGTTCGGGTTAGCGTTAGGGTTAGGTTTAGGGTTCGGGTTACGGTTAGGGTTAGGGTTAGGTTTAGGGTTAGGGTACGTGTTAGGGTTAGGTTACGGGTTAGGTTTAGCGTAAGGGTTAGGGTTAGGGTACGGGTTAGGTTTAGGGTACGGGTTAGGGTTAGGGTTAGGGTAGGGTTAGGGAACGGGTTAGGGTTAGGGTACGGTTAGGGTTAGGGTTAGGGTACGGGTTAGGGTTAAGGTTAGGGGTTAGGGTTAGGGTTAGGGTTAGGGTTAGGGTACGGGTTAGGGTTAGGGTACGGGTTAGGGTTAGGGTTAGAGTTAGGGTTAGCGTACGGGTTAGGGTTAGGGTTAGGGTTAGGTTTAGGGTACGGGTTAGGGTTAGGGTACGGGTTAGTGTTAGGGATAGGGTTAGGGTTAGGGTTAGGGTACGGGTTAGGGTTAGGGTAAGGGTTAGGGTTAGGGTTAGGGGTTAGGGGTTATGGTTAGGGTTAGGTTTAGGGTTAAGGTACGGGTTCGGGTACTGGTTAGGGTTAGGGTACGGGTTAGGGTTAGGGTTAGGGTTAGGGTTCGGGTTAGGGTTCGGGTTAGGGTTAGGGTTCGGGTTTGGGATAGGGTTAGGGTTCGGGTTAGGGTTAGGGTTAGGATTCCGGTTAGGGTTCGGGTTCGGGTTCGGGTTAGGGTTAGGGTTCGGGTTAGGGTTAGGTTTAGGGTTAGGGTTAGGGTTAGGGTTCGGGTTATGGTTCGGGTTAGGGTTAGGGTTAGGGTTAGGGTTAGGTTTAGGGTTAGGTTTCGGGTTAGGGTTAGGGTTCGGGTTAGGGTTAGGGTTCGGGTTAGGGTTCAAGTTAGGGTTCGGGTTAGGGTTAGCGTTGGGGTTAGGGTTTGGGGTTAGGGTTAGGGTTAGGGTTAGGGTTAGGGTTAGGGTTAGGGTTCGGGTTAGGGTTAGGTTTAGGGTTAGGGTTAGGGTTCGTGTTAGGGTTAGGGTTAGGTTTAGGGTTAGGGTTCGGGTTAGGGTTAGGTTTAGGGTTAGGGTTAGGTTTAGGGTTCGGGTTAGGGTTAGGTTTTAGGGTTAGGGTTAGTGTTAGGGTTAGGGTTAGGGGTTAGGGTTAGGGTTAGGGTTAGTTTTCGGGTTAGGGTTTGGGTTAGGGTTAGGGTTAGGATTCGGGTTAGGGTTAGGGTTAGGGTTCGTGTTAGGGTTAGGGTTAGGGTTCGGGTTATGGTTCGGTTTAGGGTTAGGTTTAGGGTTCGAGTTAGGGTTCGGGTTAGGGTTAGGTTTCGGGTTAGGTTTAGGGTTAGGGTTCGGGTTAGGGTTCGGGTTAGGGTTAGGGTTCGGGTTCAGTTTAGGGTTAAGGTTAGGGTTCGGGTTAGGGTTCGGGTTAGGGTTAGGGTTCGGGTTAGGGTTAGGGTTTGGGTTAGGGTTAGGGTTAGGTTTCGTGTTAGGTTTAGGGTTAGGGTTAGGGTTCGGGTTAGGTTTAGGTTTAGGGTTAGGGTTAGGGTTCGGGTTAGGTTTAGGGTTAGGGTTAGGGTTAGGGTTAGGGTTCGGGTTACGGTTAGGGTTAGGGTTAGGTTTAGTGTTAGGTTTCGCGTTAGGGTTAGTGTTATGGTTTGGGTTCGGGTTCGGGGTAGGGTTAGGGTATGGGTTCGGGTTCGGTTTCGGGTTCGGGTTCGTGTTTGAGGTTAGGGTTCGGGTTATGGTTAGGGTTAGGGTTCGGGTTAGGGTTAGGGTTAGGGTTCGGGTTACGGTTAGGGTTAGGGTTCGGGTTAGGGTTAGGGTTCGGGTTAGGGTACGGGTTAGGGTTAGGGTTAGGGTTCGGGTTAGGGTTAGGGTTAGGGTTAGGGTTAGGGTTAGGGTTAGTGTTCGGGTTACGGTTAGGGTTAGGGTTCGAGTTAGGGTTAGGGTTCGGGTAAGGGTTAGGGGTTAGGGTTCGGGTTAGGGTTAGGGTTAGGATTCGGTTTAGGGTTAGGGTTAGGGTTAGGGTTAGGGTTCGGGTTAGGGTTTGGATTAGGGTTAGGGTTAGGGTTCGCGTTAGGGTTAGGGTTATGGCTTGGCTTCGGGTTCGGGGTAGGGTTAGGGTTCGGGTTCGGGTTAGGGTTGGGGTTCGGGTTCGCGTTAGGGGTTAGGGTTCGGGTTAAGGTTAGGGTTAGGGTTCGGCATATGGTTAGGGTTAGGGTTAGGGTTCGGGTTAGGGTTTGGGGTTAGGGTTAGTGTTATGTTTAGGGTTAGGGTACGGGTTAGGGTTAGGGTTAGGATTCGGGTTAGGGTTCGGTTTAGGGTTCGTGTTAGGCTTCTGGTTAGGGTTCGGGTTAGGGTTCGGTTTGGGTTCGGGTTAGGGTTAGGGTTCGGGTTAGGGTTAGGGTTAGGGTTCGGGTTAGGGTTCGGGTTCGGGTTAGGGTTC
>JAVLSZ010000035.1:2455000-2472500 GCA_032313775.1 Urocyon cinereoargenteus
GTTTAGGGTTCGGGATCGGGTTTGGGTTCGGGTTCGGGTTAGGGTTCGGGTTCGGGTAAGGGTTAGGGGTTAGTGTTCAGGTTAGGGTTAGGGTTAGGGTTCGGGTTAGGGTTCGGTTTAGGGTTAGGGTTCTGTTTAGGGTTAGGTTTAGGGTTTGGGTTAGGGTTAGGGTTAGGGTTAGTTTTAGGGTTCGAGTTAGGGTTAGGGTTAGGGTTCGGGTTAGGGTTCGGGTTAGCGTTAGGGTTAGGGTTAGGGTTCGGGTTAGGGTTAGGTTTCCGGTTCGGGTTAGGGTTAGGGTTAGGGTTAGGGTTCGGGTTCGGGTTAGGGTTAGGTTTTGGGTTTGGGTTAGGGTTCGGGTTAGGGTTCGGATTAGGGTTAGGGTTAGGGTTAGTGTTCAGGTTCGGGTTCGGGTTTAGGGTTAGGGTTAGGGTTCGGGTTAGGGTTCGGGTTAGGGTTAGGATTCAGGTAAGGGCCTACGGTTCGGGTTCGGGTTCGGGTTAGGGTTAGGGTTCTGTTTAGGGTTAGGTTTAGGGTTTGGGTTAGGGTTAGGGTTAGGGTTAGTTTTAGGGTTCGAGTTAGGGTTAGGGTTAGGGTTCGGGTTAGGGTTCGGGTTAGCGTTAGGGTTAGGGTTAGGGTTCGGGTTAGGGTTAGGTTTCGGGTTCGGGTTAGGGTTAGGGTTAGGGTTCGGGTTAGGGTTCGGGTTAGGGTTAGGGTTCGGGTAAGGGCCTAGGGTTCGGGTTCGGGTTAGGGTTAGAGTTAGGTTTCTGTTTAGGGTTAGGGTTAGGGTTTGGGTTAGGGTTAGGGTTCAGGTTACGTTAAGGGTTAGGGTTAGGTTTCGCGTTAGGGTTAGTGTTATGGTTTGGGTTCGGGTTCGGGGTAGGGTTAGGGTTCGGGTTCGGGTTAGGGTTCGGGTTCAGGTTCGGGTTAGAGGTTAGGGTTCGGGTTATGGTTAGGGTTAGGTTTCGGTCGGGTTCGGGTTAGGGTTAGGGTTAGGGTTAGGGTTAGGGTTCGGGTTCGGGTTAGGGTTAGGTTTTGGGTTTGGGTTAGGGTTCGGGTTAGGGTTCGGGTTAGGGTTAGGGTTAGGGTTAGGGTTCAGGTTCGGGTTCGGGGTTAGGGTTAGGGTTAGGGTTCGGGTTAGGTTTCGGGTTAGGGTTAGGATTCATGTAAGGGCCTAGGGTTCGGGTTCGGGTTCGGGTTAGGGTTAGGGTTCTGTTTAGGGTTAGGTTTAGGGTTTGGGTTAGGATTAGGGTTAGGGTTAGTTTTAGGGTTCGAGTTAGGGTTAGGGTTAGGGTTCGGGTTACGGTTCGGGTTAGCGTTAGGGTTAGGGTTAGGGTTCGGGTTAGGGTTAGGTTTCGGGTTCGGGTTAGGGTTAGGGTTAGGGTTAGGGTTCGGGTTAGGGTTCGGGTTAGGGTTAGGGTTCGGGTAAGGGCCTAGGGTTCGGGTTAGGGTTAGGTTTCGGGTTCGGGTTAGGGTTAGGGTTAGGGTTAGGGTTCGGGTTACGGTTAGGGTTAGGGTTAGGTTTAGGGTTAGGGTACGTGTTAGGGTTAGGGTACGGGTTAGGTTTAGGGTAAGGGTTAGGGTTAGGGTACGGGTTAGGTTTAGGCTACGGGTTAGGGTTAGGGTTAGGGTAGGGTTAGGGAACGGGTTAGGGTTAGGGTACGGTTAGGGTTAGGGTTAGGGTACGGGTTAGGGTTAGGGTTAGGGTTTAGGGTTAGGGTTAGGGTTAGGGTTAGGGTTAGGGTACGGGTTAGGGTTAGGGTACGGGTTAGGGTTAGGGTTAGAGTTAGGGTTAGCGTACGGGTTAGGGTTAGGGTTAGGGTTAGGTTTAGGGTACGGGTTAGGGTTAGGGTACGTGTTAGTGTTAGGGTTAGGGTTAGGGTTAGGGTTAGGGTACGGGTTAGGGTTAGGGTAAGGGGTAGGGTTAGGGTTAGGGGTTAGGGGTTAGGGTTAGGGTTAGGCTTAGGGTTAAGGTACGGGTTCGGGTCCTGGTTAGGGTTAGGGTACGGGTTAGGGTTAGGGTTAGGGTTAGGGTTCGGGTTAGGGTTCGGGTTAGGGTTAGGGTTCGGGTTTGGGTTAGGGTTAGGGTTCGGGTTAGGGTTAGGGTTAGGATTCGGGTTAGGGTTCGGGTTCGGGTTCGGGTTAGGGTTAGGTTTCGGGTTAGGGTTAGGTTTAGGGTTAGGGTTAGGGTTAGGGTTCGGGTTAGGGTTCGGGTTAGGGTTAGGGTTAGGGTTAGGGTTAGGGTTAGGGTTAGGTTTAGGTTTAGGGTTCGGTTTAGGGTTAGGGTTAGGGTTAGGGTTAGGGTTCGGGTTTGGGTTAGGGTTAGGGTTCGGGTTAGGGTTAGGGTTAGGATTCGGGTTAGGGTTCGGGTTCGGGTTCGGGTTAGGGTTAGGGTTCGGGTTAGGGTTAAGTTTAGGGTTAGGGTTAGGGTTAGGGTTCGGGTTAGGGTTCGTGTTAGGGTTAGGGTTAGGGTTAGGGTTAGGGTTAGGTTAGTGTTAGGTTTAGGGTTAGGGTTCGGGTTAGGGTTAGGGTTAGGGTTAGGGTTAGGGTTAGGGTTCGGGTTAGGGTTAGGTTTTAGGGTTAGGGTTAGTGTTAGGGTTAGGGTTAGGGGTTAGGGTTAGGGTTAGGGTTAGGGTTCGGGTTAGGGTTTGGATTAGGGTTAGGGTTAGGGTTCGGGTTAGGGTTAGGGTTAGGGTTCGTGTTAGGGTTATGGTTAGGGTTAGGGTTAGGGTTCGGGTAAGGGTTTGGTTTAGGGTTAGGGTTAGGGTTCGGGTTAGGGTTAGGGTTAGGGTTCGTGTTAGGGTTAGGGTTAGGGTTCGGGTTATGGTTCGGTTTAGAGTTAGGTTTAGGGTTCGGGTTAGGGTTCGGGTTAGGGTTAGGGTTAGGTTTCGGGTTAGGGTTAGGGTTAGGGTTCGGGTTAGGGTTCGGGTTAGGGTTAGGGTTCGGGTTCAGTTTAGGGTTAAGGTTAGGGTTCGGGTTAGGGTTAGGGTTAGGGTTAGGGTTCGGGTTAGGGTTAGGGTTTGGGATAGGGTTAGGGTTAGGTTTCGTGTTAGGTTTAGGGTTAGGGTTAGGGTTAGGGTTCGGGTTAGGTTTAGGTTTAGGGTTAGGGTTAGGGTTCGGGTTAGGTTTAGGGTTAGGGTTAGGGTTAGGGTTCGGGTTCGGGTTCGGGTTAGGGTTAGGGTTAGGTTTAGGGTTAGGTTTCGCGTTAGGGTTAGTGTTATGGTTTGGGTTCGGGTTCGGGGTAGGGTTAGGGTATGGGTTCGGGTTCGGGTTCGGGTTCGGGTTAGAGGTTAGGGTTCGGGTTATGGTTAGGGTTAGGGTTCGGGTTAGGGTTAGGGTTAGGTTTCGGGTTACGGTTAGGTTTAGGGTTCGGGTTAGGGTTAGGGTTCGGGTTAGGGTACGGGTTAGGGTTAGGGTTAGGGTTAGAGTTAGGGTTAGCGTACGGGTTAGGGTTAGGGGTTAGGGTTAGGGTTAGGGTTAGGGTTAGGGTTAGGGTTAGGGTTAGGTTTAGGGTTAGGGTTCGCGTTAGGGTTAGTGTTATGGTTTGGGTTTGGTTTCGGAGTAGGGTTAGGGTATGGGTTCGGGTTAGGGTTCGGGTTCGGGTTAGAGGTTAGGGTTCGGGTTATGGTTAAGGTCAGGTTTCGGGTTAGGGTTAGGGTTAGTGTTCGGGTTACGGTTAGGGTTAGGGTTCGGGTTAGGGTTAGGGTTAGTGTTCGGGTTAGGGTACGGGTTAGGGTTAGGGTTAGGGTTCGGGTTAGGGTTAGGGTTCGGGTTAGGGTTAGGGTTAGGGTTAGGGTTCGGGATAGGGTTCGGGTTAGGGTTAGGGTTCGGGTTAGGGTTAGGGTTAGGGTTCGGGTTCGGGTTAGGGTTCGGGTTAGGTTTCGGGTTAGGGTTAGGGTTAGGGTTCGGGTTCGGGTTAGGTTTAGGGTTCGGGTTAGGGTTAGGGTTAGGGTTCGGTTTAGGGTTCACGTTAGGGTTCAGGTTAGGGATCGGGTTAGGGTTCGGGTTAGGGTTAGGGTTCGGGTTTGGGTTAGGGTTAGGGTTCGGGTTAGGGTTAGGTTTAGGATTCGGGTTAGGGTTCGGGTTCGGGTTCGGGTTAGGGTTAGGGTTCGGTTTAGGGTTAGGTTTAGGGTTAGGGTTAGGGTTAGGGTTCGGGTTAGGGTTCGGGTTAGGGTTAGGGTTAGGGTTAGGGTTAGTGTTAGGTTTAGGGTTAGGGTTCGGGTTCGGGTTAGGGTTAGGGTTAGGGTTAGGGTTAGGGTTCGGGTATGGTTAGGTTTTAGGGTTAGGGTTAGTGTTAGGGTTAGGGTTAGGGGTTAGGGTTAGGGTTAGGGTTAGGGTTCGGGTTAGGGTTTGGGTTAGGGTTAGGGTTAGGGTTCGGGTTAGTGTTAGGGTTAGGGTTCGTGTTAGGGTTAGGGTTAGGGTTCGGGTTAGGGTTAGATTTACGGTTAGGTTTAGGGTTCGGGTTAGGGTTTGGGTTAGGGTTAGGTTTCGGGTTAGGGTTAGGGTTAGGGTTAGGGTTAGGGTTAGGGTTAGGTTTAGGGTTAGGGTTCGGGTTAGGGTTGGGGTTAGAGTTAGGTTTCAGGTTAGGGTTAGGGTTACGGTTCGGGTTAGGGTTCGGGTTAGGGTTCAGGTTAGGGTTAGGGTTATGGTTAGGGTTAGGGTTCGGGTTAGGGTTAGGGTTCGGGTTAGGGTTATGGTTAGGGTTCGGGTTCGGGTTCGGGTTAGGGTTAGGGTTCAGGTTGGGGTTAGGGTTAGGGTTCGTGATCGGGTTAGGGTTCGGGTTCGGGTTAGGGTTAGGTGTTAGGGTTCGTGTTAGGGTTAGGGTTAGGGTTCGGGTTAGGGTTAGGGTTAGGGTTAGGGTTCGGGGTTAGTGTTCAGGTTAGGGTTAGGGTTAGGGTTCGGGTTAGGGTTCGGGTTAGGGTTAGGGTTAGGGTTCGGGTTAGGGTTAGGGTTAGGGTTAGGGTTAGGGTTAGGGTTCGGGATAGGGTTAGGGGTTAGGGTTAGGGTTAGGTTTAGGGTTAGGGTTAGGGTTCGGGTTAGGGTTAGGGTTAGGGTTAGGGTTCAGGTTACGTTAAGGGTTAGGGTTAGGGTTCGCGTTAGGGTAGGTGTTATGGTTTGGGTTCGGGTTCGGGGTAGGGTTAGGGTTCGGGTTCGGGTTAGGGTTCGGGTTCAGGTTCAGGTTAGAAGTTAGGGTTCGGGTTATCGTTAGGGTTAGGGTTCGGTTAGGGTTCGGGTTCGGGTTCGGGTTCGGGTTCGGGTTAGGTTTCGGGTTCGGGTAAGGGTTAGGGGTTAGTGTTCAGGTTAGGGTTAGGGTTAGGGTTCGGGTTAGGGTTCGGGTTAGGGTTAGGGTTAGGGTTAGGGTTAGGGTTAGGTTTAGGGTTAGGGTTCGGGTTAGGGTTAGGGTTAGGGTTAGGGTTAGGGTTCGGGTTAGGGTTAGGGTTAGGGTTCAGGTTAGGGTTAGTGTTGGGGTTAGGTTTTGTGGTTAGGGTTAGGGTTAGGGTTAGGGTTAGGGTTAGGGTTCGGGTTCGGGTTAGGTTTAGGGTTAGGGTTAGGGTTCGTGTTAGGGTTAGAGTTAGGGTTAGGGTTAGGGTTAGTGTTAGGTTTAGGGTTAGGGTTCGGGTTAGGGTTAGGGTTAGGGTTAGGGTTAGGTTTAGGGTTCGGGTTAGGGTTAGGTTTTAGGGTTAGGGTTAGTGTTAGGGTTAGGGTTAGGAGTTAGGGTTAGGGTTAGGGTTAGGGTTCGGGTTAGGGTTTGGATTAGGGTTACGGATAGGGTTCGGGTTAGCGTTAGGGTTAGGGTTCGTGTTAGGGTTAGGGTTAGGGTTAGGGTTCGGGTTAGGGTTTGGGTTAGGGTTAGGGTTAGGGTTCGGGTTAGGGTTAGGGTTAGGGTTCGTGTTAGGGTTAGGGTTAGGGTTCGGGTTATGGTTCGGTTTAGGGTTAGGTTTAGGGTTCGGGTTAGGGTTCGGGTTAGGGTTAGGTTTCAGGTTAGGGTTAGGGTTAGGGTTCGGGTTAGGGTTCGGGTTAGGGTTAGGGTTCGGGTTCAGTTTAGGGTTAAGGTTAGGGTTCGGGTTAGGGTTAGGGTTAGGGTTAGGGTTCGGGTTAGGGTTAGGGTTTGGGTTAGGGTTAGGGTTAGGTTTCGTGTTAGGTTTAGGGTTAGGGTTAGGGTTAGGGTTCGGGTTAGGTTTAGGTTTAGGGTTAGGGTTAGGGTTCGGGTTAGGTTTAGGGTTAGGGTTAGGGTTAGGGTTCGGGTTCGGGTTCGGGTTAGGGTTAGGGTTAGGTTTAGGGTTAGGTTTCGCGTTAGGGTTAGTGTTATGGTTTGGGTTCGGGTACGGGGTAGGGTTAGGGTATGGGTTCGGGTTCGGGTTCGGGTTCGGGTTAGAGGTTAGGGTTCGGGTTATGGTTAGGGTTAGGGTTCGGGTTAGGGTTAGGGTTAGGGTTCGGGTTACGGTTAGGGTTAGGGTTCGGGTTAGGGTTAGGGTTCGGGTTAGGGTACGGGTTAGGGTTAGGGTTAGGATTCGGGTTAGGGTTAAGGTTCGGTTTAGGGTTAGGGTTAGGGTTAGTGTTCGGGTTACGGTTAGGGTTAGGGTTCGAGTTAGGGTTAGGGTTCTGGTAAGGGTTAGGGGTTAGGGTTCGGGTTAGGGTTAGGGTTAGGTTTCGGTTTAGGGTTAGGGTTAGGGTTAGGGTTAGGGTTCGGGTTAGGGTTTGGATTAGGGTTAGGGTTAGGGATAGGGTTCGGGTTAGGGTTCGGGTTAGGGTTAGGGTTAGGGTTCGGTTTAGGGTTCGGGTTAGGGTTAGGGTTAGATTTAGGGTTAGGGTTCGGATTAGGGTTAGGTTTAGTGTTAGTTTTAGGGTTAGGGTTAGGGTTAGGGTAGGGTTAGGGTTCGGGTTAGGGTTCGGGTTAGGGTTAGGGCTCGGGTTAGGGTTAGGGTTAGGGTTAGGGTTAGGGTTCGGGTTAGGGTTCGGGTTAGGGTTCGGGTTAGGGTTAGGGGTAGGGTTCGGGTTAGGGTTAGGTTTAGGGTTAGAGTTAGGGTTAGGGTTAGGGTTCGGGTTCGGGTTAGGGTTAGGTTTAGGTTTAGGGTTCGGGTTAGGGTTAGGTTTAGGGTTCGGAATCGGGTTTGGGTTCGGGTTCGGGTTAGGGTTCGGGTTCGGGTAAGGGTTATGGGTTAGTGTTCAGGTTAGGGTTAGGGTTTGGGTTCGGGTTAGGGTTTGGTTTAGGGTTAGGGTTAGGGTTCGGGTTAGGGTTAGGGTTAGGGTTAGGGTTAGGGTTAGGGTTCGGGTTAGGGTTAGGGGTTAGGGTTAGGGTTAGGTTTAGGGTTAGGGTTAGGGTTCGGGTTCGGGTTAGGGTTAGGGTTAGGGTTCAGGTTACGTTAAGGGTTAGGGTTAGGGTACGTGTTAGGGTTAGGGTACGGGTTAGGTTTAGGGTAAGGGTTATGGTTAGGGTACAGTTTAGGTTTAGGGTACGGGTTAGGGTTAGGGTTAGGGTAGGGTTAGGGAACGGGTTAGGGTAGGGTACGGTTAGGGTTAGGGTTAGGGTACGGGTTAGGGTTAGGGTTAGGGGTTAGGGTTAGGTTTAGGGTTAGTGTTAGGGTACGGGTTAGGGTTAGGGTACGGGTTCGGTTTAGGGTTAGAGTTAGGGTTAGCGTATGGGTTAGGGTTAGGGTTAGGGTTAGGTTTAGGGTACGGGTTAAGGTTAGGGTCAGGGTTAGTGTTAGGGATAGGGTTAGGGTTAGGGTTAGGGTACGGTTTAGGGTTAGGGTAAGGGTTAGGGTTAGGGTTAGGGGTTAGGGGTTAGGGTTAGGGTTAGGCTTAGGGTTAAGGTACGGGTTCGGGTACTGGTTAGGGTTAGGGTACGGGTTAGGGTTAGGGTTAGGGTTAGGGTTAGTTTTAGGGTTCGGGTTAGGGTTAGGGTTCGGGTTAGGGTTAGGGTTAGGGTTCGGGTTAGGGTTAGGGTTAGGGTTCGGGTTAGGGTTAGGGTTAGGGTTAGGGTTCGGGTTCGGGTTTGGTTTAGGGTTAGGGTTAGGGTTCGGGTTAGGGTTAGGGTTAGGGTTAGGGTTAGGGTTAGGGTTAGGGTTCGGGTTAGGGTTAGGGGTTAGGGTTAGGGTTAGGTTTAGGGTTAGGGTTAGGGTTCGGGTTCGGGTTATGGTTAGGGTTAGGGTTCAGGTTACGTTAAGGGTTAGGGTTAGGGTACGTGTTAGAGTTAGGGTACGGGTTAGGTTTAGGGTAAGGGTTAGGGTTAGGGTACAGGTTAGGTTTAGGGTACGGGTTAGGGTTAGGGTTAGGGTAGGGTTAGGGAACGGGTTAGAGTAGGGTACGGTTAGGGTTAGGGGTAGGGTACGGGTTAGGGTTAGGGTTAGGGGTTAGGGTTAGGTTTAGGGTTAGTGTTAGGGTACGGGTTAGGGTTAGGGTACGGGTTCGGTTTAGGGTTAGAGTTAGGGTTAGCGTATGGGTTAGGGTTAGGGTTAGGTTTAGGTTTAGGGTACGGGTTAGGGTTAGGGTACGGGTTAGTGTTAGGGATAGGGTTAGGGTTAGGGTTAGGGTACGGTTTAGGGTTAGGGTAAGGGTTAGGGTTAGGGTTAGGGGTTAGGGGTTAGGGTTAGGGTTAGGCTTAGGGTTAAGGTACGGGTTCGGGTACTGGTTAGGGTTAGGGTACGGGTTAGGGTTAGGGTTAGGGTTAGGGTTAGGTTTAGGGTTCGGGTTAGGGTTAGGGTTCGGGTTAGGGTTAGGGTTAGGGTTCGGGTTAGGGTTAGGGTTAGGTTTCGGGTTAGGGTTAGGGTTAGGGTTAGGGTTCGGGTTCGGGTTAGGGTTCGGGTTAGGGTTCGGGTTCGGGTTAGTGTTCGGGTTCGGTTTAGGGTTAGGGTTAGGGTTAGATTTGGAATAGGGTTATGGTTTGGGTTTGGGTTCGGGGTAAGGTTAGGGTTCGGGTTCGGGTTACGGTACGGGTTCGGGTTCGGTTTAGGGGTTAGGGTTCGGGTTAGGGTTAGGGTTAGGTTTCGGGTTAGGGTTAGGGTTCGGGTTAGGGTTAGGGTTAGGGTAAGGGTTCGGGTTAGGGTTAGGGTTAGGGTTCGGGTTCGGGTTAGGGTTCGGGTTAGGTTTCGGGTTCGGGTTAGGGTTCGGGTTCGGTTTAGGGTTAGGGTTAGGGTTCGGGTTAGGGTTAGGGTTAGGGTTAGGTTTAGGGTTAGGGTTCGGGTTAGGGTTGGGGTTAGGGTTAGGTTTCAAGTTAGGTTAGAGTTACGGTTCGGGTTAGGGTTCGGGTTAGGGTTCAGGTTAGGGTTAGGGTTATGGTTAGGGTTAGGGTTCGGGTTAGGTTTAGGGTTCGGGTTAGGGTTATGGTTAGGGTTCGGGTTCGGGTTCGGGTTAGGGTTAGGGTTCAGGTTGGGGTTAGGGTTAGGGTTCGTGATCGGGTTAGGGTTCGGGTTCGGGTTAGGGTTAGGTGTTAGGGTTCGTGTTAGGGTTAGGGTTAGGGTTCGGGTTAGGGTTAGGGTTAGGGTTAGGGTTCGGGTTAGGGTTATGGTTAGGGTCAGGGTTAGGGTTCGGTTTATGGTTAGGTTTAGTGTTAGGGTTAGGGTTAGGGTTAGGGTTCGGGTTAGGGTTAGGGTTAGGGTTAGGGTTAGGGTTCGTGTTAGGGTTAGGGTTAGTGTTAGGGTTAGGGTTAGTGTTAGGTTTAGGGTTAGGGTTCGGGTTAGGGTTAAGGTTAGGGTTAGGGTTAGGGTTAGGGTTAGGGTTCGGGTTAGCGTTAGGTTTTAGGGTTACGGTTAGTGTTAGGGTTAGGGTTACGGGTTAGGGTTAGGGTTAGGTTTAGGGTTCGGGTTAGGGTTTGGGTTAGGGTTAGGGTTAGGGTTCGGGTTAGCGTTAGGGTTAGGGTTCGTGTTAGGGTTAGGGTTAGGGTTCGGATTAGGGTTCGGTTTAGGGTTAGGTTTAGGGTTCGGGTTAGGGTTCGGGTTAGGGTTAGGTTTCGGGTTAGGGTTAGGGTTAGGGTTCGGATTAGGGTTGAGGTTAGGGTTAGGGTTCGGTTTCAGTTTAGGGTTAAGGTTAGGGTTCGGGTTAGGGTTAGGGTTAGGGTTAGGGTTAGGTTTAGGGTTAGGGTTAGGGTTAGGGTTCGGGTTAGGGTTAGGGTTAGGGTTCGGGTTCGGGGTTAGTGTTCAGGTTAGGGTTAGGGTTAGGGTTCGGGTTAGGGTTCGGGTTAGGGTTAGGGTTGGGGTTAGGGTTAGGGTTAGGGTTAGGGTTAGGGTTCGGGATAGAGTTAGGAGTTAGGGTTAGGGTTAGGTTTAGGGTTAGGGTTAGGGTTCGGGTTAGGGTTCGGGTTAGGGTTAGGGTTCGGGTAAGGGCCTAGGGTTCGGGTTCGGGTTAGGGTTAGAGTTAGGTTTCTGTTTAGGGTTAGGGTTAGGTTTTGGGTTAGGGTTAGGGTCCAGGTTACGTTAAGGGTTAGGGTTAGGGTTCGCGTTAGGGTTAGTGTTATGGTTTGGGTTCGGTTTCGGGGTAGGGTTAGGGTTCGGGTTCGGGTTAGGGTTCGGGTTCAGGTTCGGGTTAGAGGTTAGGGTTCGGGTTATGGTTAGGGTTAGGATTCGGTTAGGGTTCGGGTTAGGGTTAGGGTTAGGGTTAGGGTTAGGGTTAGGGTTCGGATTCGGGTTAGGGTTAGGTTTTGGGTTTGGGTTAGGGTTAGGGTTAGGGTTAGTTTTAGGGTTCGAGTTAGGGTTAGGGTTAGGGTTCGGGTTAGGGTTCGGGTTAGCGTTAGGGTTAGGGTTAGGGTTCGGGTTAGGGTTAGGTTTCGGGTTCGGGTTAGGGTTAGGGTTAGGGTTAGGGTTCGGGTTAGGGTTCGGGTTAGGGTTAGGGTTCGGGTAAGGGCCTAGGGTTCGGGTTCGGGTTAGGGTTAGGGTTAGGTTTCTGTTTAGGGTTAGGGTTAGGGTTTGGGTTAGGGTTAGGGTTAGGGTTAAGTTTAGGGTTCGGGTTAGGGTTAGGGTTAAGGTTCGGGTTAGGGTTCGGGTTAGGGTTAGGGTTAGGGTTAGGGTTCGGGTTAGGGTTAGGTTTCGGGTTCGGGTTAGGGTTAGGGTTAGGGTTAGGGTTCGGGTTACGGTTAGGGTTAGGGTTAGGTTTAGGGTTAGGGTACGTGTTAGGTTTAGGGTACGGGTTAGGTTTAGGGTAAGGGTTAGGGTTAGGGTACGGGTTAGGTTTAGGCTACGGGTTAGGGTTAGGGTTAGGGTAGGGTTAGGGAACGGGTTAGGGTTAGGGTACGGTTAGGGTTAGGGTTAGGGTACGGGTTAGGGTTAGGGTTAGGGGTTAGGGTTAGGGTTAGGGTTAGGGTTAGGGTTAGGGTACGGGTTAGGGTTAGGGTACGGGTTAGGGTTAGGGTACGGGTTAGGGTTAGGGTTAGAGTTAGGGTTAGCGTACGGGTTAGGGTTAGGGTTAGGGTTAGGTTTAGGGTACGGGTTAGGGTTAGGGTACGGGTTAGGTTAGGGTAAGGGGTAGGGTTAGGGTTAGGGGTTAGGGGTTAGGGTTAGGGTTAGGCTTAGAGTTAAGGTACGGGTTCGGGTCCTGGTTAGGGTTAGGGTACGGGTTAGGGTTCGGTTTAGGTTTAGGGTTCGGGTTAGGGTTCGGGTTAGGTTTAGGGTTCGGGTTTGGGTTAGGGTTAGGGTTCGGGTTAGGGTTAGGGTTAGGATTCGGGTTAGGGTTCGGGTTCGGGTTCGGGTTAGTGTTAGGGTTCGGGTTAGGGTTAGGTTTAGGGTTAGGGTTAGGGTTAGGGTTCGGGTTCGGGTTCGGGTTAGGGTTAGGGTTAGGGTTAGGGTTAGGGTTAGGGTTCGGGTTAGGGTTAGGGTTAGGGTTAGGGTTAGGGTTCGGGTTAGGGTTAGGGTTAGGGTTCAGGTTAGGGTTAGGGTTGGGGTTAGGGTTTGTGGTTAGGGTTAGGGTTAGGGTTAGGGTTAGGGTTAGGGTTCGGGTTAGGGTTAGGTTTAGGTTTAGGGTTAGGGTTCGTGTTAGGGTTAGAGTTAGGGTTAAGGTTAGTGTTAGGTTTAGGGTTAGGGTTCGGGTTAGCGTTAGGGTTAGGGTTAGGGTTAGGTTTAGGGTTCGGGTTAGGGTTAGGTTTTAGGGTTAGTGTTAGTGTTAGGGTTAGGGTTAGGGGTTAGGGTAAGGGTTAGGGTTAGGGTTCGGGTTAGGGTTTGGATAAGGGTTAGGGTTAGGGTTCGGGTTAGGGTTAGGGTTAGGGTTCGTGTTAGGGTTAGGGTTAGGGTTAGGGTTAGGGTTCGGGTTAGGGTTTGGGTTAGGGTTAGGGTTAGGGTTCGGGTTAGGGTTAGGGTTAGGGTTCGTGTTAGGGTTAGGGTTAGGTTTCGGGTTATGGTTCGTTTTAGGGTTAGGTTTAGGGTTCGGGTTAGGGTTCGGGTTAGGGTTAGGTTTCGTGTTAGGGTTAGGGTTAGGGTTCGGGTTAGGGTTCGGGTTAGGGTTAGGGTTCGGGTTCAGTTTAGGGTTAAGGTTAGGGTTCGGGTTAGGGTTAGGGTTAGGGTTAGGGTTAGGGTTCGGTTTAGGGTTAGGGTTTGGGTTAGGGTTAGGGTTAGGTTTCGTGTTAGGTTTAGGGTTAGGGTTAGGGTTAGGGTTCGGGTTAGGTTTAGGTTTAGGGTTAGGGTTAGGGTTCGGGTTAGGTTTAGGGTTAGGGTTAGGGTTAGGGTTCGGGTTCGGGTTCTGGTTAGGGATTAGGGTTAGGTTTAGTGTTAGGTTTCGCGTTAGGGTTAGTGTTATGGTTTGGGTTCGGGTTCGGGGTAGGGTTAGGGTATGGGTTCGGGTTCGGGTTCGGGTTCGGGTTAGAGGTTAGGGTTCGGGTTATGGTTAGGGTTAGGTTTCGGCTTAGGGTTAGGGTTAGGGTTAGGGTTAAGGTTAGGGTTCTGGTAAGGGTTAGGGGTTAGGGTTCGGGTTAGGGTTAGGGTTAGGGTTCGGTTTAGGGTTAGGGTTAGGGTTAGGGTTAGGGTTCGGGTTAGGGTTTGGATTAGGGTTAGGGTTAGGGTTAGGGTTCGGTTTAGGGTTCGGGTTAGGGTTAGGGTTAGGGTTCGGTTTAGAGTTCGGGTTAGGGTTAGGGTTAGATTTAGTGTTAGGGTTCGGATTAGGGTTAGGTTTAGTGTTAGGGTTAGGGTTAGGGTTAGGGTTAGGGTTAGGGTTAGGGTTCGGGTTAGGGTTCGGGTTAGGGTTAGGGTTAGGGTTAGGGTTAGGGTTAGGGTTAGGGTTAGGGTTCGGGTTAGGGTTCGGGTTAGGGTTAGGGTTAGGGTTCGGGTTAGGGTTTGGATTAGGGTTAGGGTTAGGGTTAGGGTTCGGGTTAGGGTTCGGGTTAGGGTTAGGGTTAGGGTTCGGTTTAGGGTTCGGGTTAGGGTTAGGGTTAGATTTAGGGTTAGGGTTCGGATTAGGGTTAGGTTTAGTGTTAGGGTTAGGGTTAGGGTTAGGGTTAGGGTTAGGGTTAGGGTTCGGGTTAGGGTTCGGGTTAGGGTTAGGGCTCGGGTTAGGGTTAGGGTTAGGGTTAGGGTTAGGGTTCGGGTTAGGGTTCGGGTTAGGGTTAGGGGTAGGGTTCGGGTTAGGGTTAGGTTTAGGGTTAGAGTTAGGGTTAGGGTTAGGGTTCGGGTTCGGGTTAGGGTTAGGTTTAGGTTTAGGGTTCGGGTTAGGGTTAGGTTTAGGGTCGGGATCGGGTTTGTGTTCGGGTTCGGGTAAGGGTTAGGGGTTAGTGTTCAGGTTAGGGTTAGGGTTAGGGTTCGGGTTAGGGTTCGGTTTAGGGTTAGGGTTAGGGTTCGGGTTAGGGTTAGGGTTAGGGTTAGGGTTAGGGTTAGGGTTCGGGTTAGGGTTAGGGGTTAGGGTTAGGGTTAGGTTTAGGGTTAGGGTTAGGGTTCGGGTTCGGGTTAGGGTTAGGGTTAGGGTTCAGGTTACGTTAAGGGTTAGGGTTAGGGTACGTGTTAGGGTTAGGATACGGGTTAGGTTTAGGGTAAGGGTTAGGGTTAGGGTACAGGTTAGGTTTAGGTTATGGGTTAGGGTTAGGGTTAGGGTAGGGTTAGGGAACGGGTTAGGGTAGGGTACGCTTAGGGTTAGGGTTAGGGTACGGGTTAGGGTTAGGGTTAGGTGTTAGTGTTAGGGTTAGTGTTAGGGTACGGGTTAGGGTTAGGGTACGGGTTCGGTTTAGGGTTAGAGTTAGGGTTAGCGTACGGGTTAGGGTTAGGGTTAGGGTTAGGTTTAGGGTACGGGTTAGGGTTAGGGTACGGGTTAGTGTTAGGGATAGGGTTAGGGTTAGGGTTAGGGTACGGTTTAGGGTTAGGGTAAGGGTTAGGGTTAGGGTTAGGGGTTAGGGGTTAGGGTTAGGGTTAGGCTTAGGGTTAAGGTACGGGTTCGGGTACTGGTTAGGGTTAGGGTACGGGTTAGGGTTAGGGTTAGGGTTAGGGTTAGGTTTAGGGTTCGGGTTAGGGTTAGGGTTCGGGTTAGGGTTAGGGTTAGGGTTCGGGTTAGGGTTAGGGTTAGGGTTCGGGTTCGGGTTAGGGTTAGGGTTAGGGTTCGGGTTCGGGTTAGGGTTCGGGTTAGGGTTCGGGTTCGGGTTAGTGTTCGGGTTCGGTTTAGGGTTAGGGTTAGGGTTAGGGTTAGATTTGGAATAGGGTTATGGTTTGGGTTTGGGTTCGGGGTAAGTTTAGGGTTCGGGTTCGGGTTACGGTACAGGTTCGGGTTCGGGTTAGGGGTTAGGGTTCGGGTTAGGGTTAGGGTTAGGTTTCGGGTTAGGGTTAGGGTTTTGTTAGGGTTAGGGTTAGGGTAAGGGTTCGGGTTAGGGTTAGGGTTAGGGTTCGGGTTTGGGTTAGGGTTCGGGTTAGGTTTCGGGTTCGGGTTAGGGTTCGGGTTCGGTTTAGGGTTAGGGTTAGGTTTCGGGTTAGGGTTAGTGTTTGGGTTAGGGTTAGGGTTAGGTTTCGGGTTAGGTTTAGGGTTAGGGTTAGGGTTAGGGTTCGGGTTAGGTTTAGGGTTAGGGTTAGGGATAGGGTTAAGGTTCGGCTTACGGTTAGGGTTAGGGTTAGGTTTAGGGTTAGGGTTCGCGTTAGGGTTAGTGTTATGGTTTGTGTTCGGGTTCGGAGTAGGGTTAGGGTATGGGTTCGGGTTAGGGTTCGGGTTCGGGTTCGGGTTAGAGGTTAGGGTTCGGGTTATGGTTAAGGTCAGGTTTCGGGTTAGGGTTAGGGTTAGGGTTCGGGTTACGGTTAGGGTTAGGGTTAGGGTTAGGGTTCGGGTTAGAGTTCGGGTTAGGGTTAGGGTTAAGGTTAGGGTTAGTGTTAGGTTTAGGGTTAGGGTTCGGGTTCGGGTTAGGGTTAGGGTTAGGGTTAGGGTTAGGGTTAGGGTTCGGGTTAGGGTTAGGTTTTAGGGTTAGGGTTAGTGTTAGGGTTAGGGTTAGGGGTTAGGGTTAGGGTTAGGGTTAGGGTTCGGGTTAGAGTTTGGGTTAGGGTTAGGGTTAGGGTTCGGGTTAGGGTTAGGGTTAGGGTTCGTGTTAGGGTTAGGGTTAAGTTTCGGGTTAGGGTTCGGTTTAGGGTTAGGATTAGGGTTCGGGTTAGGGTTCGGTTTAGGGTTAGGTTTCGGGTTAGGGTTAGGGTTAGGGTTCGGGTTAGGGTTCGGGTTAGGGTTAGGGTTCGGGTTCAGTTTAGGTTTAAGGTTAGGGTTCGGGTTAGGGTTAGGGTTAGAGTTAGGTTTAGGGTTAGGGTTCGGGTTAGGGTTGGGGTTAGGGTTATGTTTCAGGTTAGGGTTAGGGTTACGGTTCGGGTTAGGGTTCGGGTTAGGGTTCAGGTTAGGGTTAGGGTTATGGTTATGGTTAGGGTTCGGGTTAGGGTTAGGGTTCGGGTTAGGGTTATGGTTAGGGTTCGGGTTCGGGTTCGGGTTAGGGTTAGGGTTCAGGTTGGGGTTAGGGTTAGGGTTCGTGATCGGGTTAGGGTTCGGGTTCGGGTTAGGGTTAGGTGTTAGGGTTCGTGTTAGGGTTAGGGTTAGGTTTCGGGTTAGGGTTAGGGTTAGGGTTAGGGTTCGGGTTAGGGTTAGGGTTAGGGTCAGGGTTAGGGTTCGGTTTAGGGTTAGGTTTAGGGTTAGGGTTAGGGTTAGGGTTAGGGTTCGGGTTAGGGTTAGGTTTAGGGTTAGGGTTAGGGTTCGTGTTAGGGTTAGGGTTAGTGTTAGGGTTAGGGTTAGTGTTAGGTTTAGCATTAGGGTTCGGGTTAGGGTTAAGGTTAGGGTTAGGGTTAGGGTTAGGGTTCGGGTTAGCGTTAGGTTTTAGGGTTACGGTTAGTGTTAGGGTTAGGGTTAGGGGTTAGGGTTAGGGTTAGGTTTAGGGTTCGGGTTAGGGTTTGGGTTAGGGTTAGGGTTAGGGTTCGGGTTAGGGTTAGGGTTAGGGTTCGTGTTAGGTTTATGGTTAGGGTTCGGGTTAGGGTTCGGTTTAGGGTTAGGTTTAGGGTTCGGGTTAGGGTTCGGGTTAGTGTTAGGTTTCGGGTTAGGGTTAGGGTAAGGGTTCGGGTTAGGGTTCAGGTTAGGGTTAGGGTTCGGGTTCAGTTTAGGGTTAAGGTTAGGTTTCGGGTTAGGGTTAGTGTTAGGGTTAGGGTTAGGTTTAGGGTTAGGGTTCGGGTTAGGGTTAGGGTTAGGGTTAGGTTTCAGGTTAGGATTAGGGTTACGGTTCGGGTTAGGGTTCGGGTTAGGGTTCAGGTTAGGGTTAGGGTTAGGGTTAGTGTTAGGGTTAGGTTTCGGGTTAGGGTTAGGGTTCGGGTTAGGGTTATGGTTAGGGATCGGGTTCGGGTTCGGGTTAGGGTTAGGGTTCGTGTTGGGGTTAGGGTTAGGGTTCGGGTTCGGGTTAGGGTTCGGGTTCGGGTTAGGGTTAGGTGTTAAGATTCGTGTTAGGGTTAGGGTTAGGGTTCGGGTTAGGGTTAGGGTTAGGGTTAGGGTTCGGGTTAGGGTTAGGGTTAGGGTCAGGGTTAGGGTTCGGTTTAGGGTTAGGGTTAGGGTTCGGGTTAGGGTTACGGTTAGGGTTCGGGTTAGGGATTGGGTTAGGGTTCGGTTAGGGTTCGGGTTAGGGTTAGGGTTCGGGTTCGGGTTAGGGTTAGGGTTCGGGTTAGGGTTAGGGTTAGGTTTCGGTTTAGGTTTCGGGTTCGTGTTAGGGTTAGGTTTAGGGTTCGGGTTAGGGTTAGGGTTCGGTTTAGGGTTAGGGTTAGGGTTAGGGTTCGGGTTAGGGTTCGGGTTAGGGTTAGGCTTAGGGTTAGGGTTAGGTTTAGGGTTAGGGTTCGGGTTAGGTTTAGGGTTAGTGTTAGGGTTAGGGTTCGGGTTAGGGTTAGGGTTAGTGTTCGAGTTAGGGTTCGGGTTAGGGTTAGGGGTTAGGGTTAGGGTTAGGGTTAGGGTTAGTGTTCGGGTTAGGGTTAGGTTTAGGGTTAGGGTTAGGGTTCGGGTTAGGGTTAGGGTTAGGGTTAGGGTTAGGGTTCGGGTTAGGTTTAGGGTTATGGTTTGGGTTCGGGTTCGGGGTAAGTTTAGGGTTCGGGTTCGGGTTAGGGTTCGGGTT
>JAVLSZ010000035.1:2475000-2480000 GCA_032313775.1 Urocyon cinereoargenteus
TTAGGGTTCGGGTTAGGGTTCGGGTTAGGGTTAGGGTTCGGGTAAGGGCCTAGGGTTCGGGTTCGGGTTAGGGTTAGGGTTAGGTTTCTGTTTAGGGTTAGGGTTAGGGTTTGGGTTAGGGTTAGGGTTAGGGTTAAGTTTAGGGTTCGGGTTAGGGTTAGGGTTAAGGTTCGGGTTAGGGTTCGGGTTAGGGTTAGGGTTAGGGTTAGGGTTCGGGTTAGGGTTAGGTTTCGGGTTCGGGTTAGGGTTAGGGTTAGGGTTAGGGTTCGGGTTACGGTTAGGGTTAGGGTTAGGTTTAGGGTTAGGGTACGTGTTAGGGTTAGGGTACGGGTTAGGTTTAGGGTAAGGGTTAGGGTTAGGGTACGGGTTAGGTTTAGGCTACGGGTTAGGGTTAGGGTTAGGGTAGGGTTAGGGAACGGGTTAGGGTTAGGGTACGGTTAGGGTTAGTGTTAGGGTACGGGTTAGGGTTAGGGTGAGGGGTTAGGGTTAGGGTTAGGGTTAGGGTTAGGGTTAGGGTACGGGTTAGGGTTAGGGTACGGGTTAGGGTTAGGGTTAGAGTTAGGGTTAGCGTATGGGTTAGAGTTAGGGTTAGGGTTAGGTTTAGGGTACGGGTTAGGGTTAGGGTACGGGTTAGTGTTAGGGATAGGGTTAGGGTTAGTGTTAGGGTACGGGTTAGGATTAGGGTAAGGGGTAGGGTTAGGGTTAGGGTTTAGGGGTTAGGGTTAGGGTTAGGCTTAGGGTTAAGGTACGGGTTCGGGTCCTGGTTAGGGTTAGGGTACGGGTTAGGGTTAGGGTTAGGGTTAGGGTTCGGGTTAGGGTTCGGTTTAGGGTTAGGGTTCGGGTTTGTGTTAGGGTTAGGGTTCGGGTTAGGGTTAGGGTTAGGATTCGGGTTAGGGTTCGGGTTCGGGTTAGGGTTAGGGTTAGGGTTCGAGTTAGGGTTAGGTTTAGGGTTAGGGTTAGGGTTAGGGTTCGGGTTAGGGTTCGGGTTAGGGTTAGGGTTAGGGTTAGGGTTAGGGTTAGGTTTAGGGTTAGGGTTCGGGTTAGGGTTAGGGTTAGGGTTAGGGTTAGGGTTCGGGTTAGGGTTAGGGTTAGGGTTCAGGTTAGGGTTAGTGTTGGGGTTAGGGTTTGTGGTTAGGGTTAGGGTTAGGGTTAGGGTTAGGGTTAGGGTTAGGGTTCGGGTTCGGGTTAGGTTTAGGGTTAGGGTTAGGGTTCGTGTTAGGGTTAGAGTTAGGGTTAGGGTTAGGGTTAGTGTTAGGTTTAGGGTTAGGGTTCGGGTTAGGGTTAGGGTTAGGGTTAGGGTTAGGTTTAGGGTTCGGGTTAAGGTTAGGTTTTAGGGTTAGGGTTAGTGTTAGGGTTAGGGTTAGGAGTTAGGGTTAGGGTTAGGGTTAGGGTTCGGGTTAGGGTTTGGATTAGGGTTAGGGTTAGGGTTCGGGTTAGGGTTAGGGTTAGGGTTCGTGTTAGGGTTAGGGTTAGGGTTAGGGTTCGGGTTAGGGTTTGGGTTAGGGTTAGGGTTAGGGTTCGGGTTAGGGTTAGGGTTAGGGTTCGTGTTAGGGTTAGGGTTAGGGTTCGGGTTATGGTTCGGTTTAGGGTTAGGTTTAGGGTTCGGGTTAGGGTTCGGGTTAGGGTTAGGTTTCAGGTTAGGTTTAGGGTTAGGGTTCGGGTTAGGGTTCGGGTTAGGGTTAGGGTTCGGGTTCAGTTTAGGGTTAAGGTTAGGGTTCGGGTTAGGGTTAGGGTTAGGGTTAGGGTTCGGGTTAGGGTTAGGGTTTGGGTTAGGGTTAGGGTTAGGTTTCGTGTTAGGTTTAGGGTTAGGGTTAGGGTTAGGGTTCGGGTTAGGTTTAGGTTTAGGGTTAGGGTTAGGGTTCGGTTTAGGTTTAGGGTTAGGGTTAGGGTTAGGGTTCGGGTTCGGGTTCGGGTTAGGGTTAGGGTTAGGTTTAGGGTTAGGTTTCGCGTTAGGGTTAGTGTTATGGTTTGGGTTCGGGTTCGGGGTAGGGTTAGGGTATGGGTTCGGGTTCGGGTTCGGGTTCGGGTTCGGGTTAGAGGTTAGGGTTCGGGTTATGGTTAGGGTTAGGGTTCGGGTTAGGGTTAGGGTTAGGGTTCGGGTTACGGTTAGGGTTAGGGTTCGGGTTAGGGTTAGGGTTCGGGTTAGGGTACGGGTTAGGGTTAGGGTTAGGATTCGGGTTAGGGTTAAGGTTCGGTTTAGGGTTAGGGTTAGGGTTAGTGTTCGGGTTACGGTTAGGGTTAGGGTTCGAGTTAGGGTTAGGGTTCTGGTAAGGGTTAGGGGTTAGGGTTCGGGTTAGGGTTCGGGTTAGGGTTCGGTTTAGGTTTAGGGTTAGGGTTAGGGTTAGGGTTCGGGTTAGGGTTTGGATTAGGGTTAGGGTTAGGGATAGGGTTCGGGTTAGGGTTCGGGTTAGGGTTAGGGTTAGGGTTCGGTTTAGGGTTCGGGTTAGGGTTAGGGTTAGATTTAGGGTTAGGGTTCGGATTAGGGTTAGGTTTAGTGTTAGGGTTAGGGTTAGGGTTAGGGTTATGGTTAGGGTTCGGGTTAGGGTTCGGGTTAGGGTTAGGGCTCGTGTTAGGGTTAGGGTTAGGGTTCGGGTTAGGGTTCGGGTTAGGGTTAGGGGTAGGGTTCGGGTTAGGGTTAGGTTTAGGGTTAGAGTTAGGGTTAGGGTTAGGGTTCGGGTTCGGGTTAGGGTTAGGTTTAGGTTTAGGGTTCGGGTTAGGGTTAGGTTTAGGGTTCGGAATCGGGTTTGGGTTCGGGTTCGGGTTAGGGTTCGGGTTCGGGTAAGGGTTAGGGGTTAGTGTTCAGGTTAGGGTTAGGGTTAGGGTTCGGGTTAGGGTTCGGTTTAGGGTTAGGGTTAGGGTTCGGGTTAGGGTTAGGGTTAGGGTTAGGGTTAGGGTTAGGGTTCGGGTTAGGGTTAGGGGTTAGGGTTAGGGTTAGGTTTAGGGTTAGGGTTAGGGTTCGGGTTCGGGTTAGGGTTAGGGTTAGGGTTCAGGTTACGTTAAGGGTTAGGGTTAGGGTACGTGTTAGGGTTAGGGTACGCGTTAGGTTTAGGGTAAGGGTTAGGGTTAGGGAACAGGTTAGGTTTAGGGTACGGGTTAGGGTTAGGGTTAGGGTAGGGTTAGGGAACGGGTTAGGGTAGGGTACGGTTAGGGTTAGGGTTAGGGTACGGGTTAGGGTTAGGGTTAGGGGTTAGGGTTAGGTTTAGGGTTAGTGTTAGGGTACGGGTTAGGGTTAGAGTACGGGTTCGGTTTAGGGTTAGAGTTAGGGTTAGCGTATGGGTTAGGGTTAGGGTTAGGGTTAGGTTTAGGGTACGGGTTAGGGTTAGGGTACGGGTTAGTGTTAGGGATAGGGTTAGGGTTAGGGTTAGGGTACGGTTTAGGGTTAGGGTAAGGGTTAGGGTTAGGGTTAGGTGTTAGGGGTTAGGGTTAGGGTTAGGCTTAGGGTTAAGGTACGGGTTCGGGTACTGGTTAGGGTTAGGGTAGGGGTTAGGGTTAGGGTTAGGGTTAGGGTTAAGTTTAGGGTTCGGGTTAGGGTTAGGGTTCGGGTTAGGGTTAGGGTTAGGGTTCGGGTTAGGGTTAGGGTTAGGGTTCGGGTTAGGGTTAGGGTTAGGGTTAGGGTTCGGGTTCGGGTTAGGGTTCGGGTTAGGGTTCGGGTTCGGGTTAGTGTTCGGGTTCGGTTTAGGGTTAGGGTTAGGGTTAGATTTGGAATAGGGTTATGGTTTGGGTTTGGGTTCGGGGTAAGGTTAGGTTTCGGGTTCGGGTTACGGTACGGGTTCGGGTTCGGGTTAGGGGTTAGGGTTCGGGTTAGGGTTAGGTTTAGGTTTCGGGTTAGGGTTAGGGTTCGGGTTAGGGTTAGGGTTAGGGTAAGGGTTCGGGTTAGGGTTAGGGTTAGGGTTCGGGTTCGGGTTAGGGTTCGGGTTAGGTTTCGGGTTCGGGTTAGGGTTCGGGTTCGGTTTAGGGTTAGGGTTAGGGTTCGGGTTAGGGTTAGTGTTTGGGTTAGGGTTAGGGTTAGGTTTCGGGTTAGGTTTAGGGTTAGGGTTAGGGTTAGGTTTCGGGTTAGGTTTAGGGTTAGGGTTAGGGTTAGGGTTCGGGTTAGGTTTAGGGTTAGGGTTAGGGATAGGGTTAAGGTTCGGCTTACGGTTAGGGTTAGGGTTAGGTTTAGGGTTAGGGTTCGCGTTAGGGTTAGTGTTATGGTTTGGGTTCGTGTTCGGAGTAGGGTTAGGGTATGGGTTCGGGTTAGGGTTCGGGTTCGGGTTCGGGTTAGAGGTTAGGGATCGGGTTATGGTTAAGGTCAGGTTTCGGGTTAAGGTTAGGGTTAGGGTTCGGGTTACGGTTAGGGTTAGGGTTCGGGTTAGGGTTAGGGTTAGTGTTCGGGTTAGGGTACGGGTTAGGGTTAGGGTTAGGGTTCGGGTTAGGGTTAGGGTTCGGGTTAGGGTTAGGGTTAGGGTTAGGGTTCGGGTTAGGGTTCGGGTTAGGGTTAGGGTTCGGGTTAGGGTTAGGGTTAGGGTTAGGGTTCGGGTTCGGGTTAGGGTTCGGGTTAGGTTTTGGGTTAGGGTTAGGGTTAGGGTTCGGGTTCGGGTTAGGGTTAGGGTTCGGGTTAGGGTTAGGGTTAGGGTTCGGTTTAGGGTTCGCGTTAGGGTTCGGGTTAGGGTTCGGGTTAGGGTTTGGTTAGGTTTAGGGTTCGGGTTTGGGTTAGGGTTAGGGTTCGGGTTAGGGTTAGGTTTAGGATTCGGGTTAGGGTTCGGGTTCGGGTTCGGGTTAGGGTTAGGGTTCGGGTTAGGGTTAGGTTTGGGGTTAGGTTTAGGGTTAGGGTTCGGGTTAGGGTTCGGGTTAGGGTTAAGGTTAGGGTTAGGGTTCGTGTTAGGTTTAGGGTTAGGGTTCGGGTTCGGGTTAGGGTTAGGGTTAGGGTTAGGGTTAGGGTTCGGGTTAGGGTTAGGTTTTAGGGTTAGGGTTAGTGTTAGGGTTAGGGTTAGGGGTTAGGGTTAGGGTTAGTGTTAGGGTTC
>JAVLSZ010000035.1:2487500-2492500 GCA_032313775.1 Urocyon cinereoargenteus
TTTAGGGTTCGGGTTAGGGTTAGGGTTAAGGTTCGGGTTAGGGTTCGGGTTAGGGTTAGGGTTAGGGTTAGGGTTCGGGTTAGGGTTAGGTTTCGGGTTCGGGTTAGGGTTAGGGTTAGGGTTAGGGTTCGGGTTACGGTTAGGGTTAGGGTTAGGTTTAGGGTTAGGGTACGTGTTAGGGTTAGGGTACGGGTTAGGTTTAGGGTAAGGGTTAGGGTTAGGGTACGGGTTAGGTTTAGGCTACGGGTTAGGGTTAGGGTTAGGGTAGGGTTAGGGAACGGGTTAGGGTTAGGGTACGGTTAGGGTTAGTGTTAGGGTACGGGTTAGGGTTAGGGTTAGGGGTTAGGGTTAGGGTTAGGGTTAGGGTTAGGGTTAGGGTACGGGTTAGGGTTAGGGTACGGGTTAGGGTTAGGGTTAGAGTTAGGGTTAGCGTACGGGTTAGAGTTAGGGTTAGGGTTAGGTTTAGGGTACGGGTTAGGGTTAGGGTACGGGTTAGTGTTAGGGATAGGGTTAGGGTTAGTGTTAGGGTACGGGTTAGGGTTAGGGTAAGGGGTAGGGTTAGGGTTAGGGGTTAGGGGTTAGGGTTAGGGTTAGGCTTAGGGTTAAGGTAAGGGTTCGGGTCCTGGTTAGGGTTAGGGTACGGGTTAGGGTTAGGGTTAGGGTTAGGGTTCGGGTTAGGGTTCGGGTTCGGGTTAGGGTTCGGGTTTGTGTTAGGGTTAGGGTTCGGGTTAGGGTTAGGGTTAGGATTCGGGTTAAGGTTCGGGTTCGGGTTAGGGTTAGGGTTAGGGTTCGAGTTAGGGTTAGGTTTAGGGTTAGGGTTAGGGTTCGGGTTAGGGTTCGGGTTAGGGTTAGGGTTAGGGTTAGGGTTAGGTTTAGGGTTAGGGTTCGGGTTAGGGTTAGGGTTAGGGTTAGGGTTAGGGTTCGGGTTAGGGTTAGGGTTAGGGTTCAGGTTAGGGTTAGTGTGGGGTTAGGGTTTGTGGTTAGGGTTAGGGTTAGGGTTAGGGTTAGGGTTAGGGTTAGGGTTCGGGTTCGGGTTAGGTTTAGGGTTAGGGTTAGGGTTCGTGTTAGGGTTAGAGTTAGGGTTAGGGTTAGGGTTAGTGTTAGGTTTAGGGTTAGGGTTCGGGTTAGGGTTAGGGTTAGGGTTAGGGTTAGGTTTAGGGTTCGGGTTAAGGTTAGGTTTTAGGGTTAGGGTTAGTGTTAGGGTTAGGGTTAGGAGTTAGGGTTAGGGTTAGGGTTAGGGTTCGGGTTAGGGTTTGGATTAGGGTTAGGGTTAGGGTTCGGGTTAGGGTTAGGGTTAGGGTTCGTGTTAGGGTTAGGGTTAGGGTTAGGGTTCGGGTTAGGGTTTGGGTTAGGGTTAGGGTTAGGGTTCGGGTTAGGGTTAGGGTTAGGGTTCGTGTTAGGGTTAGGGTTAGGGTTCGGGTTATGGTTCGGTTTAGGGTTAGGTTTAGGGTTCGGGTTAGGGTTCGGGTTAGGGTTAGGTTTCAGGTTAGGTTTAGGGTTAGGGTTCGGGTTAGGGTTCGGGTTAGGGTTAGGGTTCGGGTTCAGTTTAGGGTTAAGGTTAGGGTTCGGGTTAGGGTTAGGGTTAGGGTTAGGGTTCGGGTTAGGGTTAGGGTTTGGGTTAGGGTTAGGGTTAGGTTTCGTGTTAGGTTTAGGGTTAGGGTTAGGGTTAGGGTTCGGGTTAGGTTTAGGTTTAGGGTTAGGGTTAGGGTTCGGTTTAGGTTTAGGGTTAGGGTTAGGGTTAGGGTTCGGGTTCGGGTTCGGGTTAGGGTTAGGGTTAGGTTTAGGGTTAGGTTTCGCGTTAGGGTTAGTGTTATGGTTTGGGTTCGGGTTCGGGGTAGGGTTAGGGTATGGGTTCGGGTTCGGGTTCGGGTTCGGGTTCGGGTTAGAGGTTAGGGTTCGGGTTATGGTTAGGGTTAGGGTTCGGGTTAGGGTTAGGGTTAGGGTTCGGGTTACGGTTAGGGTTAGGGTTCGGGTTAGGGTTAGGGTTCGGGTTAGGGTACGGGTTAGGGTTAGGGTTAGGATTCGGGTTAGGGTTAAGGTTCGGTTTAGGGTTAGGGTTAGGGTTAGTGTTCGGGTTACGGTTAGGGTTAGGGTTCGAGTTAGGGTTAGGGTTCTGGTAAGGGTTAGGGGTTAGGGTTCGGGTTAGGGTTCGGGTTAGGGTTCGGTTTAGGTTTAGGGTTAGGGTTAGGGTTAGGGTTCGGGTTAGGGTTTGGATTAGGGTTAGGGTTAGGGATAGGGTTCGGGTTAGGGTTCGGGTTAGGGTTAGGGTTAGGGTTCGGTTTAGGGTTCGGGTTAGGGTTAGGGTTAGATTTAGGGTTAGGGTTCGGATTAGGGTTAGGTTTAGTGTTAGGGTTAGGGTTAGGGTTAGGGTTATGGTTAGGGTTCGGGTTAGGGTTCGGGTTAGGGTTAGGGCTCGTGTTAGGGTTAGGGTTAGGGTTCGGGTTAGGGTTCGGGTTAGGGTTAGGGGTAGGGTTCGGGTTAGGGTTAGGTTTAGGGTTAGAGTTAGGGTTAGGGTTAGGGTTCGGGTTCGGGTTAGGGTTAGGTTTAGGTTTAGGGTTCGGGTTAGGGTTAGGTTTAGGGTTCGGAATCGGGTTTGGGTTCGGGTTCGGGTTAGGGTTCGGGTTCGGGTAAGGGTTAGGGGTTAGTGTTCAGGTTAGGGTTAGGGTTAGGGTTCGGGTTAGGGTTCGGTTTAGGGTTAGGGTTAGGGTTCGGGTTAGGGTTAGGGTTAGGGTTAGGGTTAGGGTTCGGGTTAGGGTTAGGGGTTAGGGTTAGGGTTAGATTTAGGGTTAGGGTTAGGGTTCGGGTTCGGGTTAGGGTTAGGGTTAGGGTTCAGGTTACGTTAAGGGTTAGGGTTAGGGTACGTGTTAGGGTTAGGGTACGGGTTAGGTTTAGGGTAAGGGTTAGGGTTAGGGAACAGGTTAGGTTTAGGGTACGGGTTAGGGTTAGGGTTAGGGTAGGGTTAGGGAACGGGTTAGGGTAGGGTACGGTTAGGGTTAGGGTTAGGGTACGGGTTAGGGTTAGGGTTAGGGGTTAGGGTTAGGTTTAGGGTTAGTGTTAGGGTACGGGTTAGGGTTAGGGTACGGGTTCGGTTTAGGGTTAGAGTTAGGGTTAGCGTATGGGTTAGGGTTAGGGTTAGGGTTAGGTTTAGGGTACGGGTTAGGGTTAGGGTACGGGTTAGTGTTAGGGATAGGGTTAGGGTTAGGGTTAGGGTACGGTTTAGGGTTAGGGTAAGGGTTAGGGTTAGGGTTAGGTGTTAGGGGTTAGGGTTAGGGTTAGGCTTAGGGTTAAGGTACGGGTTCGGGTACTGGTTAGGGTTAGGGTAGGGGTTAGGGTTAGGGTTAGGGTTAGGGTTAAGTTTAGGGTTCGGGTTAGGGTTAGGGTTCGGGTTAGGGTTAGGGTTAGGTTTCGGGTTAGGGTTAGGGTTAGGGTTCGGGTTAGGGTTAGGGTTAGGGTTCGGGTTCGGGTTAGGGTTCGGGTTAGGGTTCGGGTTCGGGTTAGTGTTCGGGTTCGGTTTAGGGTTAGGGTTAGGGTTAGATTTGGAATAGGGTTATGGTTTGGGTTTGGGTTCGGGGTAAGGTTAGGGTTCGGGTTCGGGTTACGGTACGGGTTCGGGTTCGGGTTAGGGGTTAGGGTTCGGGTTAGCGTTAGGTTTAGGTTTCGGGTTAGGGTTAGGGTTCGGGTTAGGGTTAGGGTTAGGGTAAGGGTTCAGGTTAGGGTTAGGGTTAGGGTTCGGGTTCGGGTTAGGGTTCGGGTTAGGTTTCGGGTTCGGGTTAGGGTTCGGGTTCGGTTTAGGGTTAGGGTTAGGGTTCGGGTTAGGGTTAGTGTTTGGGTTAGGGTTAGGGTTAGGTTTCGGGTTAGGTTTAGGGTTAGGGTTAGGGTTAGGTTTCGGGTTAGGTTTAGGGTTAGGGTTAGGGTTAGGGTTCGGGTTAGGTTTAGGGTTAGGGTTAGGGATAGGGTTAAGGTTCGGCTTACGGTTAGGGTTAGGGTTAGGTTTAGGGTTAGGGTTCGCGTTAGGGTTAGTGTTATGGTTTGGGTTCGTGTTCGGAGTAGGGTTAGGGTATGGGTTCGGGTTAGGGTTCGGGTTCGGGTTCGGGTTAGAGGTTAGGGTTCGGGTTATGGTTAAGGTCAGGTTTCGGGTTAGGGTTAGGGTTAGGGTTCGGGTTACGGTTAGGGTTAGGGTTCGGGTTAGGGTTAGGGTTAGTGTTCGGGTTAGGGTACGGGTTAGGGTTAGGGTTAGGGTTCGGGTTAGGGTTAGGGTTCGGGTTAGGGTTAGGGTTAGGGTTAGGGTTCGGGTTAGGGTTCGGGTTAGGGTTAGGGTTCGGGTTAGGGTTAGGGTTAGGGTTAGGGTTCGGGTTCGGGTTAGGGTTCGGGTTAGGTTTTGGGTTAGGGTTAGGGTTAGGGTTCGGGTTCGGGTTAGGGTTAGGGTTCGGGTTAGGGTTAGGGTTAGGGTTCGGTTTAGGGTTCGCGTTAGGGTTCGGGTTAGGGTTCGGGTTAGGGTTCGGGTTAGGTTTAGGGTTCGGGTTTGGGTTAGGGTTAGGGTTCGGGTTAGGGTTAGGTTTAGGATTCGGGTTAGGGTTCGGGTTCGGGTTCGGGTTAGGGTTAGGGTTCGGGTTAGGGTTAGGTTTGGGGTTAGGTTTAGGGTTAGGGTTCGGGTTAGGGTTCGGGTTAGGGTTAAGGTTAGGGTTAGGGTTCGTGTTAGGTTTAGGGTTAGGGTTCGGGTTCGGGTTAGGGTTAGGGTTAGGGTTAGGGTTAGGGTTCGGGTTAGGGTTAGGTTTTAGGGTTAGGGTTAGTGTTAGGGTTAGGGTTAGGGGTTAGGGTTAGGGTTAGTGTTAGGGTTCGGGTTATGGTTTGGGTTAGGGTTAGGGTTAGGGTTCGGGTTAGGGTTAGGGTTAGGGTTCGTGTTAGGGTTAGGGTTAAGGTTCGGGTTAGGGTTCGGTTTAGGGTTAGGTTTAGGGTTTGGGTTAGGGTTCGGGTTAGGGTTAGGTTTCGGGTTAGGGTTA
>JAVLSZ010000035.1:2500000-2507500 GCA_032313775.1 Urocyon cinereoargenteus
TGTTCGGGTTCGGGTTAGGGTTAGGGTTCGGGTTAGGGTTAGGGTTAGGTTTCGGTGTAGGTTTCGGGTTCGGGTTAGGGTTAGGGTTAGGGTTCGTGTAAGGGTTAGGGTTCGGGTTAGGGTTAGGATTAGGGTTAGGTTTCGGGTTAGGGTTCGGGTTCGGGTTAGTTTTAGGGTTAGGGTTAGGGTTAGGTTTAGGTTTAGGGTTAGGGTTCGGGTTAGGTTTAGGCTTAGGGTTAGGGTTAGGGTTCGGGTTAGGGTTAGGGTTAGTGTTCGAGTTAGGGTTAGGGTTCGGGTTAGGGTTAGGGGTTAGGGTTAGGGTTAGGGTTAGTGTTCGGGTTAGGGTTAGGGTTAGGGTTAGGGTTCGGGTTAGGGTTAGGGATATGGTTTGGGTTCTTGTTCGGGGAAAGGTTAGGGTTCGGGTTCGGGTTAGGGTTCGGGTTCGTGTTCGGGTTAGGTGTTAGGGTTAGAGTTAGGGTTAGGGTTCGGGTTAGGGTTAGGGTTAGGGTAAGGGTTAGGGTTCGGGTTAGGGTTTGGGTTAGGGTTAGGGTTAGGGTTCGGGTTAGGATTAGGGCTAGGTTTCGGGTTAGGGTTCGAGTTAGGGTTAGGGTTAGGGTTCGGGTTAGGGTTCGGGTTAGGGTTCGGGTTAGGGTTAGGGTTAGGTTTATGGTTCGGGTTAGGGATCGGGTTAGGGTTAGGGTTAGGATTCGGGTTAGGGTTAGGGTTCGGGTTAGGGTTAGGGTTCGGGTTAGGGTTAGGTTTCGAGTTCGGGTTAGGGTTAGGGTTAGGGTTCGGGTTAGGGTTCGGGTTCGGTTTAGGGTTCAAGTTTGGGTTAGGGTTTGGGTTAGCGTTAGGTTTAGGGTTAGGGTTCGGGTTCGGGTTATGGTTCGGTTTCGGGTTCGGGTTAGGGTTAGGGTTCGGGTTAGGGTTAGGTTCCGGTTAGGGTTAGGGTAGGGTTCGGGTTAGGGTTCGGGTTAGGGTTAGAGTTAGGGTACGGGTTAGGGTTAGGGTTCGGGTACGGGTTAGGGTTAGGTTTAGGGTTAGGGTTCGGGTTAGGGTTCGGGTTAGGGTTAGGGTTCGTTTTAGGGTTAGGGTTCGGGTTCGGGTTAGGGTTCGGGTTCGGGTTAGGGTTAGGGTTAGGGTTCGGATTAGGGTTAGGGTTAGGGTTAGGGTTAGAGTTAGGGTTCGGGTTAGGGTTCGGGTTAGGGTTCGGTGTAGGGTTAGGGTTATGTTTAGGGTTGGGTTCGGGTTAGGGTTAGGGCTATCGTTAGGATTTGGGTTAGGGTTAGGTTTTAGGGTTAGGGTTAGGGTTAGGTTTCCGGTTAGGGTTAGGGTTAGGGTTAGGGTTAGGGTTCGGGTTAGGGTTAGGGTTCGCGTTAGTGTTAGGGTTAGGTTTAGGGTTAGGGTTAGGGTTCGGGTTAGGGTTAGGGTTAGGTTTAGGGTTAGGGTTCGGTTTAGGGTTATGATTAGGGTTCGAGTTAGGGTTAGGGTTAGGGTTAGGGTTTGGGTTCGGGTTAGGGTTAGTGTTATGGTGGGGTTAGGGTTAGGGTTAGGTTTAGGGTTCGGGTTAGGGTTCGGGTTAGGTTTAGGGTTAGGATTCGGGTTAGGGTTAGGGTTAGGGTTCGGGTTAGGGTTAGGGTTCGGGTTAGGGTTAGGTTTAGGGTTCGGGTTAGGGTTAGGGTTAGGGTTCGGGTTAGGGTTAGGGTTCGGGTTCGGGTTAGGGTTAGGGTTCGGGTTCGGGTTAGGGTTCAGTTTTGGGTTAGGGT
The DNA here is from genome assembly GCA_032313775.1 of Urocyon cinereoargenteus. Classification (NCBI taxonomy): domain Eukaryota; kingdom Metazoa; phylum Chordata; class Mammalia; order Carnivora; family Canidae; genus Urocyon; species Urocyon cinereoargenteus. The sequence continues at coordinate 2,501,767 of JAVLSZ010000035.1, forward strand.
TTGGGTTAGGGTTAGGTTTAGGGTTAGGGTTCGGGTTCGGGTTAGGGTTTGGGTTCGGGTTCGGGTTAGGGTTAGGGTTCGGGTTAGGGTTAGGTTCCGGTTAGGGTTAGGGTTAGGGTTCGGGTTAGGGTTAGGGTTAGGGTTCGGGTTAGGGTTAGGGTTCGGGTTAGGGTTAGGGTTAGGGTTCGGGTTAGGGTTAGGGTTAGGTTTAGGGTTAGGTTACGGGTTAGGGTTAGGGTTCGGGTTCGGGTTAGGGTTAGGGTTCGGGTTCGGGTTCGGGTTAGGGTTCGGTTTAGGGTTAGGGTTCGGGTTAGAGTTAGTGTTAGAGTTAGGGTTAGGGTTCGGGTTAGGGTTAGGGTTAGGGTTAAGGTTAGGGGTTAGGGTTAGGGTTAGGTTTCTGGTTAGGTTTAGGGTTAGGGATAGGGTTAGTGTTCGGGTTAGGGTTAGGTTTAGGGTTCGGGTGAGGGTTAGTGTTAGGGTTACGGTTAGGGTCCGGGTTAGGGTTAGGGTTCGGTGTCGGGTTAGGGTTAGGGTTAGGGTTAGGGTTCCGGTTCGGGTTAGGGTTAGGCTTAGGGTTAGGGTTCAGATTTGGTGTTAGGGTTAGGGTTAGGGTTCGGGTTAGGGTTTGGGTTAGGTTTAGATTCAGGTAGGGACTTAGGGTTCTGGTTCGGGTTAGGGTTATGGTTAGTGTTCGGGTTAGGGTTAGGGTTAGGGTTCGGGTTAGGGTTAGGGTTAGGGTTAGGGTTAGGGTTAGGGTTCGGGTTAGGTTTAGGGTTAGGGTATGGGTTAGGGTTCGTGTTAGGTTTAGGTTTAGGGTTAGGGTTCGGGTTAGGGTTAGGGTTCGGGTTCGGGTTAGGGTTAGGGTTAGGGTTAGGGTTAGGGTTTGGGTTAGGGTTAGGGTTCGGGTTAGGTTTAGGGTTAGGGTTCGGGTTAGGGTTAGGGTTAGGTTTCGGGTTAGGGTTCGGGTTTGGGTTCGGGTTAGGGTTAGGTTTAGGGTTCGGGATAGAGTTTGGGTTAGGGTTAGGCTTCGGGTTAGGGTTAGGGTTAGGGTTCGGGTTAGGGTTCGGGTTCGGTTTAGGGTTCGGGTTCGGTTTAGGGTTAGGGTTCGGGTTAGGGTTAGGGTTAGGTTTAGGGTTAGGGTTAGGGTTTGGGTTAGGGTTAGGTTTTAGGGTTAGGGTTAGGGATAGATTTAGAGTTAGGGTTAGGGGTTAGTTTTAGGGTTACGGTTACGGTTAGTGTTAGGGTTCGGGTTAGGGTTAGGGTTCGGGTTAGGGTTAGGGTTAGGGTTAGGGTTAGGGTTCGGATACGGGTTAGGGTTAGCGTTAGGGTTAGGGTTAGGTTTCGGGTTCGGGTTTAGGGTTAGGGTTAGGGTTCGGGTTAGGGTTCGGGTTAGGGTTAGGGTTCGGGTTAGGGTTAGGTTTAGGGTTCGGGTTAGGGTTAGTGTTAGGGTTAGGGTTAGGGTTCGGGTTAGGGTTTGGGTTCGGGTTAGGGTTAGGGTTAGGGTTAGGGTTCGGGTTAGGATTCGGGTTAGGGTTCGGGTTAGGGTTCGGGTTAGGGTTAGGGTTAGGGTTCGGGTTAGGGTTAGGGTTCGGGTTAGGGTTAGGTTTAGGGTTCGGGTTAGGGTTAGGGTTCGGGTTAGGGTTAGGTTTAGGGTTCGGGTTAGGGTTAGGGGTAGGGTTCGGGTGAGGGTTAGGGTTAGAGTTAGGGTTCGGGTTAGGGTTCGGGTTAGGGTTCGGTGTAGGGTTACGGTTAGGTTTAGGGTTAGGGTTCGGGTTAGGGTTCGGGTTAGGGTTAGGGTTCGGGTTAGGGTTAGGGTTAGGATTCGGGTTAGGGTTAGGGTTCGGGTTAGGGTTAGGTTTAGGATTCGGGTTAGGGTTCTGGTTCGGGTTATGGTTCGGGTTCGGGTTAGGGTTAGGGTTAGGGTTCGGATTAGGGTTAGGGTTAGGGTTAGAGTTCGGGTTCGGGTTAGGGTTCGGGTTAGGGTTCGGTGTAGGGTAAGGGTTAGGTTTAGGGTTAGGGTTCGGGTTAGGGTTAGGGTTAGGGTTAGGTTTAGGGTTCGGGTTAGGGTTAGGTTTTAGGGTTAGGGTTAGGGTTAGGGTTAGGGTTAGGGTTAGGTTTAGGGTTTGGGTTCGGGTTAGGGTTAGGGTTAGGGTTAGGGTTATGGTTCGGGTTAGGGTAAGGGTTCGGGTTAGGTTTAGGGTTAGGATTAGGGTTAGGGTTAGGGTTCGGGTTAGGGTTAGGGTTCGGGTTAGCGTTAGGGTTAGGGTTCGGGTTAGTGTTAGGGTTAGGATTCGGGTTAGGGTTAGGGTTAGGGTTCGGGTTAGGGTTAGGGTTAGGGTTCGGGTTAGGGTTAGGGTTAGTTTTAGGGTTCGGGTTAGGGTTCGGGTTAGGGTTAGGGTTCGGGTTCGGGTTCGGGTTTGGGTTAGGGTTCGGGTTAGGGTTAGGTTCCGGTTAGGGTTAGGGTTAGGGTTTGGGTTAGGGTTAGCGTTAGGGTTCGGGTTAGGGTTAGGGTTCGGGTTAGGGTTAGGGTTAGGGTTCAGGTTCGGGTTCGGGTTAGGGTTAGTGTTAGGGTTAGGGGTAGGGTTCGGATTAGGGTTAGGGGTAGGTTTCGGTTTATGGTTCGGGTTCGGGTTAGGGTTAGTGTTAGAGTTAGGGTTAGGGTTCGGGTTAGGGTTAGGGTTAGGGTTAGGGTTAGGGGATAGGGTTAGGGTTAGGTTTCTGGTTAGGTTTAGGGTTAGGGTTAGGGTTAGTGTTCGGGTTAGGGTTAGGTTTAGGGTTCGGGTGAGGGTTAGTGTTAGGGTTACGGTTAGGGTCCGGGTTAGGGTTAGGGTTCGGTGTCGGGTTAGGGTTAGGGTTAGGGTTAGGGTTCGGGTTCGGGTTAGGTTTAGGGTTAGTGTTAGGGTTCGGATTTGGGGTTAGGGTTAGGGTTAGGGTTCGGGTTAGTGTTCGGGTTAAGTTTAGGATTCGGGTAAGGGCTTAGGGTTCTGGTTCGGGTTAGGGTTATGGTTAGGGTTCCGGTTAGGGTTAGGGTTAGGGTTCGGGTTAGGGTGAGGGTTAGGGTTAGGGTTAGGGTTCAGGTTAGGTTTAGGGTTAGGGTACGGGTTATGGTTCGGGTCAGGTTTAGGGTTAGGGTTAGGGTTCGGGTTAGGGTTAGGGTTCGGGTTAGGGTTAGGGTTAGGGTTAGGGTTAGGGTTAGGGTATGGGTTAGGGTTAGGGTTCGGGTTAGGTTTAGGTTTAGGGTTCGGGTTAGGGTTAGGGTTAGGGTTCGGGTTAGGGTTCGGTTTTGGGTTCGGGTTAGGGTTAGGGTTAGGGTTCGGGTTAGGGTTTGGGTTAGGGTTAGGGTTCGGGTTAGGGATAGGTTTAGGGTTCGGGTTAGGGTTCGGGTTCGGTTTAGGGTTCGGGTTCGGTTTAGGGTTAGGGTTAGGGTTCGGGTTAGGATTAGGGTTAGGGTTAGGGTTCGGGTTAGGGTTCGGGTTAGGGTTAGTGTTAGGTTTATGGTTCGGGTTAGGGTTAGAGTTACGGTTAGGAGTTAGTTTTAGGGTTACGGTTACGGTTAGTGTTAGGGTTCGGGTTAGGGTTAGGGTTCGGGTTAGGGTTAGGGTTAGGGTTAGGGTTAGGGTTCGGATACGGGTTAGGGTTAGCGTTAGGGTTAGGGTTAGGTTTCGGGTTCGGGTTTAGGGTTAGGGTTAGGGTTCGGATTAGGGTTCGGGTTAGGGTTAGGGTTCGGGTTAGGGTTAGGTTTAGGGTTCGGGTTAGGGTTAGTGTTAGGGTTAGGGTTAGGGTTCGGGTTAGGGTTTGGGTTCGGGTTAGGGTTAGGTTTAGGTTTAGGGTTCGGGTTAGGATTCGGGTTAGGGTTCGGGTTAGGGTTCGGGTTAGGGTTAGGGTTAGGGTTTGGGTTAGGGTTAGGGTTCGGGTTAGGGTTAGGTTTAGGGTTCGGGTTAGGGTTAGGGGTAGGGTTCGGGTGAGGGTTAGGGTTAGAGTTAGGGTTCGGGTTAGGGTTCGGGTTAGGGTTCGGTGTAGGGTTAGGGTTAGGTTTAGGGTTAGGGTTCGGGTTATGGTTCGGGTTAGGGTTAGGGTTCGGGTTAGGGTTAGGGTTAGGATTCGGGTTAGGGTTAGGGTTCGGGTTAGGGTTAGGTTTAGGATTCGTGTTAGGGTTCTGGTTCGGGTTATGTTTCGGGTTCGGGTTAGGGTTAGGGTTCGGATTAGGGTTAGGGTTAGGGTTAGAGTTAGGGTTCGGGTTAGGGTTCGGGTTAGGGTTCGGTGTAGGGTTAGGGTTAGGTTTAGGGTTCGGGTTAGGGTTAGGTTTTAGGGTTAGGGTTAGGGTTAGGGTTAGGGTTAGGTTTAGGGTTTGGGTTCGGGTTAGGGTTAGGGTTAGGGTTAGGGTTATGGTTCGGGTTAGGGTAAGGGTTCGGGTTAGGGTTAGGGTTAGGATTAGGGTTAGGGTTAGGGTTCGGGTTAGGGTTAGGGTTCGGGTTAGGGTTAGGGTTAGGGTTCGGGTTAGTGTTAGGGTTAGGATTCGGGTTAGTGTTAGGGTTAGGGTTAGGGTTAGGGTTAGGGTTAAGGTTCGGGTTAGGGTTAGGGTTAGGTTTAGGGTTCGGGTTAGGGTTCGGGTTAGGGTTAGTGTTCGGGTTCGGGTTCGGGTTAGGGTGAGGGTTCGGGTTAGGGTTAGGTTCCGGTTAGGGTTAGGGTTAGGGTTCGGTTTAGGGTTAGCGTTAGGGTTCGGGTTAGGGTTAGGGTTCGGGTTAGGGTTAGGGTTAGGGTTCGGGTTCGGGTTCGGGTTAGGGTTAGTGTTAGGGTTAGGGGTAGGGTTCGGATTAGGGTTAGGGGTAGGTTTCGGTTTAGGGTTCGGGTTCGGGTTAGGGTTAGTGTTAGAGTTAGGGTTAGGGTTCGGGTTAGGGTTAGGGTTAGGGTTAGGGTTAGGGGATAGGGTTAGGGTTAGGTTTCTGGTTAGGTTTAGGGTTAGGGTTAGGGTTAGGGTTCGGGTTAGGGTTAGGTTTAGGGTTCGGGTGAGGGTTAGTGTTAGGGTTACGGTTAGGGTCCGGGTTAGGGTTAGGGTTCGGTGTCGGGTTAGGGTTAGGGTTAGGGTTAGGGTTCGGGTTCGGGTTAGGTTTAGGGTTAGTGTTAGGGTTCGGATTTGGGGTTAGGGTTAGGGTTAGGGTTCGGGTTAGTATTCGGGTTAGGTTTAGGATTCGGGTAAGGGCTTAGGGTTCTGGTTCGGGTTAGGGTTATGGTTAGGGTTCCGGTTAGGGTTAGGGTTAGGGTTCGGGTTAGGGTTAGGGTTAGGGTTAGAGTTAGGGTTCAGGTTAGGTTTAGGGTTAGGGTACGGGTTAAGGTTCGGGTTAGGTTTAGGGTTAGGGTTAGGGTTCGGGTTAGGGTTAGGGTTCGGGTTAGGGTTAGGGTTAGGGTTAGGGTTAGGGTTAGGGTTAGGGTATGGGTTAGGGTTAGGGTTCGGGTTAAGTTTAGGGTTAGGGTTCGGGTTAGGGTTAGGGTTAGGGTTCGGGTTAGGGTTCGGGTTTGGGTTCGGGTAAGGGTTAGGGTTAGGGTTCGGGTTAGGGTTTGGGTTAGGGTTAGGGTTCGGGTTAGGGTTAGGTTTAGGGTTCGGGTTAGGTTTCGGGTTCGGTTTAGGGTTCGGGTTCGGTTTAGGGTTAGGGTTAGGGTTCGGGTTAGGGTTAGGGTTAGGGTTCGGGTTAGGGTTAGGGTTAGGATTCGGGTTAGGGTTCGGGTTCGGGTTAGG
>JAVLSZ010000035.1:2512500-2562500 GCA_032313775.1 Urocyon cinereoargenteus
TTAGGGTTAGGCTTCGGGTTAGGGTTAGGGTTAGGGTTCGGGTAAGGGTTCGGGTTCGGTTTAGGGTTCGGGTTCGGTTTAGGGTTAGGGTTCGGGTTAGGGTTAGGGTTAGGTTTAGGGTTAGGGTTAGGGTTTGGGTTAGGGTTAGGTTTTAGGGTTAGGGTTAGGGATAGAGTTAGAGTTAGGGTTAGGGGTTAGTTTTAGGGTTACGGTTACGGTTAGTGTTAGGGTTCAGGTTAGGGTTAGGGTTCGGGTTAGGGTTAGGGTTAGGGTTAGGGTTAGGGTTCGGATACGGATTAGGGTTAGCGTTAGGGTTAGGGTTAGGTTTCGGGTTCGGGTTTAGGGTTAGGGTTAGGGTTCGGGTTAGGGTTCGGGTTAGGGTTAGGGTTCGGGTTAGGGTTAGGTTTAGGGTTCGGGTGAGGGTTAGTGTTAGGGTTAGGGTTAGGGTTCGGGTTAGGGTTTGGGTTCGGGTTAGGGTTAGGGTTAGGGTTAGGGTTCGGGTTAGGATTCCGGTTAGGGTTCGGGTTATTGTTCGGGTTAGGGTTCGGGTTAGGGTTCGGGTTAGGGTTAGGGTTCGGGTTAGGGTTAGGTTTAGGGTTCGGGTTAGGGTTAGGGGTAGGGTTCGGGTGAGGGTTAGGGTTAGAGTTAGGGTTCGGGTTAGGGTTCGGGTTAGGGTTCGGTGTAGGGTTAGGGTTAGGTTTAGGGTTAGGGTTCGGGTTAGGGTTCGGGTTAGGGTTAGGGTTCGGGTTAGGGTTAGGGTTAGGATTCGGGTTAGGGTTAGGGTTCGGGTTAGGGTTAGGTTTAGGATTCGGGTTAGGGTTCTGGTTCGGGTTATGGTTCGGGTTCGGGTTAGGGTTATGGTTAGGGTTCGGATTAGGGTTAGGGTTAGGGTTAGAGTTAGGGTTCGGGTTAGGGTTCGGGTTAGGGTTCGGTGTAGGGTTAGGGTTAGGTTTAGGGTTAGGGTTCGGGTTAGGGTTAGGGTTAGGTTTTTTGTTCGGGTTAGGGTTAGGTTTTAGGGTTAGGGTTAGGGTTAGGGTTAGGGTTAGGTTTAGGGTTTGGGTTCGGCTTAGGGTTAGGGTTAGGGTTAGGGTTAGTGTTATGGTTCGGGTTAGGGTAAGGGTTCGGGTTAGGGTTAGGGTTAGGATTAGCGTTAGGGTTAGGGTTCGGGTTAGGGTTAGGGTTCGGGTTAGGTTTAGAGTTAGGGTTCGTGTTAGTGTTAGGGTTAGGATTCGGGTTAGGGTTAGGGTTAGGGTTCGGGTTAGGGTTAGGGTTAGGGTTCGGGTTAGGGTTAGGGTTAGTTTTAGGGTTCGGGTTAGGGTTCGGGTTAGGGTTAGGGTTCGGGTTCGTGTTCGGGTTAGGGTTAGGTTTCGGGTTAGGGTTAGGTTCCGGTTAGGGTTAGGGTTAGGGTTCGGGTTAGGGTTAGCGTTAGGGTTCGGGTTAGGGTTAGGGTTCGGGTTAGGGTTAGGGTTAGGGTTCGGGTTCGGGTTCGGGTTCGGGTTAGGGTTAGTGTTAGGGTTAGGGGTAGGGTTCGGATTAGGGTTAGGGGTAGGTTTCGGTTTAGGGTTCGGGTTCGGGTTAGGGTTAGTGTTAGAGTTAGGGTTAGGGTTCGGGTTAGGGTTAGGGTTAGGGTTAGGGTTAGGGGATAGGGTTAGGGTTAGATTTCTGGTTATGTTTAGGGTTAGGGTTAGGGTTAGGGTTCGGGTTAGGGTTAGGTTTAGGGTTCGGGTGAGGGTTAGTGTTAGGGTTACGGTTAGGGTCCGGGTTAGGGTTAGGGTTCGGTGTCGGGTTAGGGTTAGGGTTAGGGTTAGGGTTCGGGTTCGGGTTAGGTTTAGGGTTAGTGTTAGGTTTCGGATTTGGGGTTAGGGTTAGGGTTAGGGTTCGGGTTAGTATTTGGGTTAGGTTTAGGATTCGGGTAAGGGCTTAGGGTTCTGGTTCGGGTTAGGGTTATGGTTAGGGTTCCGGTTAGGGTTAGGGTTAGGGTTCGGGTTAGGGTTAGGGTTAGGGTTAGGGTTAGGGTTCAGGTTAGGTTTAGGGTTAGGGTACGGGTTAGGGTTCGGGTTAGGTTTAGGGTTAGGGTTAGGGTTCGGGTTAGGGTTAGGGTTCGGGTTAGGGTTAGGGTTAGGGTTAGGTTTAGGGTTAGGGTATGGGTTAGGGTTAGGGTTCGGGTTAGGTTTAGGGTTAGGGTTCGGGTTAGGGTTAGGTTTAGGGTTCGGGTTAGGGTTCGGGTTTGGGTTCGGGTAAGGGTTAGGGTTAGGGTTCGGGTTAGGGTTTGGGTTAGGGTTAGGGTTCGGGTTAGGGTTAGGTTTAGGTTTCGGGTTAGGGTTCGGGTTCGGTTTAGGGTTCGGGTTCGGTTTAGGGTTAGGGTTAGGGTTCGGGTTAGGGTTAGGGTTAGGGTTCGGGTTAGGGTTAGGGTTAGGATTCGGGTTAGGGTTCGGGTTCGGGTTAGGGTTCGGGTTAGGGTTAGGGTTAGGGTTCGGATTAGGGTTAGGGTTAGGGTTAGGGTTAGAGTTAGGGTTCGGGTTAGGGTTCGGGTTAGGGTTCGGTGTAGGGTTAGGGTTAGGTTTAGGGTTAGGGTTCGGGTTAGGGTTAGGGCTATCGTTAGGATTTGGGTTAGGATTAGGTTATAGGGTTAGGGTTAGGGTTAGGTTTCCGGTTAGGGTTAGGGTTAGGGTTAGGGTTAGGGTTCGGGTTTGGGTTAGGGTTCGCGTTAGTGTTAGGGTTAGGTTTAGGGTTAGGGTTAGGGTTCGGGTTAGGGTTAGGGTTAGGTTTAGGGTTAGGGTTCGGGTTAGGGTTATGGTTAGGTTTCGAGTTAGGGTTAGGGTTAGGGTTAGGGTTTGGGTTCGGGTTAGGGTTAGTGTTAGGGTGGGGTTAGGGTTAGGGTTAGGTTTAGGGTTCGGGTTAGGGTTCGGGTTAGGTTTAGGGTTAGGATTCGGGTTAGGGTTAGGGTTAGGGTTCGGGTTAGGGTTAGGGTTCGGGTTAGGGTTAGGTTTAGGGTTCGGGTGAGGGTTAGGGTTAGGGTTCGGGTTAGGGTTAGGGTTCGGGTTCGGGTTAGGGTTAGGGTTCGGGTTCGGGTTAGGGTTCAGTTTTGTGTTAGGGTTTGGGTTAGGGTTAGGTTTAGGGTTAGGGTTCGGGTTCGGGTTAGGGTTTGGGTTCGGGTTCGGGTTAGGGTTAGGGTTCGGGTTAGGGTTAGGTTCCGGTTAGGGTTAGGGTTAGTGTTCGGGTTAGGGTTAGGGTTAGGGTTCGGGTTAGGGTTAGGGTTCGGGTTAGGGTTAGGGTTAGGGATCGGGTTAGGGTTAGGGTTAGGTTTACGGTTAGGTTACGGGTTAGGGTTAGGTTTCGGGTTCGGGTTAGGGTTAGGGTTCGGGTTCGGGTTCGGGTTAGGGTTCGGTTTAGGGTTAGGGTTCGGGTTAGGGTTAGTGTTAGAGTTAGGGTTAGGGTTCGGGTTAGGGTTAGGGTTAGGGTTAATGTTAGGGGTTAGGGTTAGGGTTAGGTTTCTGGTTAGGTTTAGGGTTAGGGTTAGGGTTAGTGTTCGGGTTAGGGTTAGGTTTAGGGTTCGGGTGAGGGTTAGTGTTAGGGTTACGGTTAGGGTCCGGGTTAGGGTTAGGGTTCGTTGTCGGTTTAGGGTTAGGGTTAGGGTTAGGGTTCGGGTTCGGGTTAGGGTTAGGCTTAGGGTTAGGGTTCGGATTCGGTGTTAGGGTTAGGGTTAGGGTTCGGGTTAGGGTTTGGGTCAGGTTTAGGATTCAGGTAGGGGCTTAGGGTTCTGGTTCGGGTTAGGGTTATGGTTAGTGTTCGGGTTAGGGTTAGGGTTAGGGTTCGGGTTAGGTTTAGGGTTAGGGTTAGGGTTCGGGTTAGGTTTAGGGTTAGGGTATGGGTTAGGGTTAGTGTTAGGTTTAGGTTTAGGGTTAGGGTCGGGTTAGGGTTAGGGTTCGGGTTCTGGTTAGGGTTAGGGTTAGGGTTAGGGTTTGGGTTAGGGTTAGGGTTCGGGTTAGGTTTAGGGTTAGGGTTCGGGTTAGGGTTAGGGTTAGGTTTCGTGTTAGGGTTCGGGTTTGGGTTCGGGTTAGGGTTAGGTTTAGGGTTCGGGATAGAGTTTGGGTTAGGGTTAGGCTTCGGGTTAGGGTTAGGGTTAGGGTTCGGGTTAGGGTTCGGGTTCGGTTTAGGGTTCGGGTTCAGTTTAGGGTTAGGGTTAGGGTTAGGGTTCGGGTTAGGGTTCGGGTTAGGGTTCGGGTTAGGGTTAGTGTTCGTGTTCGGGTTAGGGTTAGGGTTCGGGTTAGGGTAGGGCTAGGTTTCGGTTTAGGTTTCGGGTTCGGGTTAGGGTTAGGGTTAGGGTTCGGGTAAGGGTTAGGTTTCGGGTTAGGGTTAGGGTTAGGGTTAGGGTTCGGGTTAGGGCTCGGGTTCGGGTTAGTGTTAGGGTTAGGGTTAGGGTTAGGGTTAGGTTTAGGGTTAGGTTTCGTGTTAGGTTTAGGGTTAGGGTCAGGGTTAGGGTTCGGTTTAGGGTTAGGGTTAGTGTTCGAGTTAGGGTTAGGGTTCGGGTTAGGTTTAGGGGTTAGGGTTAGGGTTAGGGTTAGGGTTAGGGTTAGGGTTCGGGTTAGGGTTAGTGTTCGGGTTAGGGTTCGGGTTAGGGTTAGGGTTATGGTTTGGGTTCGTGTTCGGGGTAAGGTTAGGGTTCGGGTTCGGGTTAGGTTTCGGGTTCGTGTTCGGGTTAGGTGATAGGGTTAGGGTTAGGGTTAGGGTTCGGATTAGGGTTAGGGTTAGGGTTAGGGTTAGAGTTAGGGTTCGGGTTAGGGTTCGGGTTAGGTTTCGGTGTAGGGTTAGGGTTAGGTTTAGGGTTAGGGTTCGGGTTAGGGTTAGGGCTATCGTTAGGATTTGGGTTAGGGTTAGGTTTTAGGGTTAGGGTTAGGGTTAGGTTTCCGGTTAGGGTTAGGGTTAGGTTTAGGGTTAGGGTTCGGGTTAGGGTTAGGGTTCGCGTTAGTGTTAGGGTTAGGTTTAGGGTTAGGGTTAGGGTTCGGGTTAGGGTTAGGGTTAGGTTTTGGGTTAGGGTTCGGGTTAGGGTTATGGTTAGGGTTCGAGTTAGGGTTAGGGTTAGGGTTAGGGTTTGGGTTCGGGTTAGGGTTAGTGTTAGGGTGGGGTTAGGGTTAGGGTTAGGTTTAGGGTTCGGGTTAGGTTTCGGGTTAGGTTTAGGGTTAGGATTCGGGTTAGGGTTAGGGTTAGGGTTCGGGTTAGGGTTAGGGTTCGGGTTAGGGTTAGGTTTAGAGTTCGGGTTAGGGTTAGGGTTAGGGTTCGGGTTAGGGTTAGGGTTCGGGTTCGGGTTAGGGTTAGGGTTCGTGTTCGGGGTAGGGTTAGGGTTCGGGTTAGGTTTAGGGCTAGGTTTCGGTTTAGGTTTCGGGTTCGGGTTAGGGTTAGGGTTAGGGTTCGGGTAAGGGTTAGGTTTCGGGTTAGGGTTAGGGTTAGGGTTAGGGTTCGGGTTAGGGCTCGGGTTCGGGTTAGTGTTAGGGTTAGGGTTAGGGTTAGGGTTAGGTTTAGGGTTAGGTTTCGGGTTAGGTTTAGGGTTAGAGTCAGTGTTACGGTTCGGGTTAGGGTTAGGGTTAGTGTTCGAGTTAGGGTTAGGGTTCGGGTTAGGTTTAGGGGTTAGGGTTAGGGTTAGGGTTAGGGTTAGGGTTAGTGTTCGGGTTAGGGTTAGTGTTCTGGTTAGGGTTCGGGTTAGGGTTAGGGTTATGGTTTGGGTTCGTGTTCGGGGTAAGGTTAGGGTTCGGGTTCGGGTTAGGGTTCGGGTTCGGTTTAGGGTTAGGGTTAGGGTTCGGGTTAGGGTTAGGGTTAGGGTTCGGGTTAGGGTTAGGGTTAGGATTCGGGTTAGGGTTCGGGTTCGGGTTAGGGTTCGGGTTAGGGTTAGGGTTAGGGTTCGGATTAGGGTTAGGGTTAGGGTTAGGGTTAGAGTTAGGGTTCGGGTTAGGGTTCGGGTTAGGGTTCGGTGTAGGGTTAGGGTTAGGTTTAGGGTTAGGGTTCGGGTTAGGGTTAGGGCTATCGTTAGGATTTGGGTTAGGGTTAGGTTTTAGGGTTAGGGTTAGGGTTAGGTTTCCGGTTAGGGTTAGGGTTAGGGTTAGGGTTAGGGTTAGGGTTCGGGTTAGGGTTAGGGTTCGCGTTAGTGTTAGGGTTAGGTTTAGGGTTAGGGTTAGGGTTCGGGTTAGGGTTAGGGTTAGGTTTAGGGTTAGGGTTCGGGTTAGGGTTATGGTTAGGTTTCGAGTTAGGGTTAGGGTTAGGGTTAGGGTTTGGGTTCGGGTTAGGGTTAGTGTTAGGGTGGGGTTAGGGTTAGGGTTAGGTTTAGGGTTCGGGTTAGGGTTCGGGTTAGGTTTAGGGTTAGGATTCGGGTTAGGGTTAGGGTTAGGGTTCGGGTTAGGGTTAGGGTTCGGGTTAGGGTTAGGTTTAGGGTTCGGGTGAGGGTTAGGGTTAGGGTTCGGGTTAGGGTTAGGGTTCGGGTTCGGGTTAGGGTTAGGGTTCGGGTTCGGGTTAGGGTTCAGTTTTGTGTTAGGGTTTGGGTTAGGGTTAGGTTTAGGGTTAGGGTTCGGGTTCGGATTAGGGTTTGGGTTCGGGTTCGGGTTAGGGTTAGGGTTCGGGTTAGGGTTAGGTTCCGGTTAGGGTTAGGGTTAGTGTTCGGGTTAGGGTTAGGGTTAGGGTTCGGGTTAGGGTTAGGGTTCGGGTTAGGGTTAGGGTTAGGGATCGGGTTAGGGTTAGGGTTAGGTTTACGGTTAGGTTACGGGTTAGGGTTAGGGTTCGGGTTCGGGTTAGGGTTAGGGTTCGGGTTCGGGTTCGGGTTAGGGTTCGGTTTAGGGTTAGGGTTCGGGTTAGGGTTAGTGTTAGAGTTAGGGTTAGGGTTCGGGTTAGGGTTAGGGTTAGGGTTAATGTTAGGGGTTAGGGTTAGGGTTAGGTTTCTGGTTAGGTTTAGGGTTAGGGTTAGGGTTAGTGTTCGGGTTAGGGTTAGGTTTAGGGTTCGGGTGAGGGTTAGTGTTAGGGTTACGGTTAGGGTCCGGGTTAGGGTTAGGGTTCGGTGTCGGGTTAGGGTTAGGGTTAGGGTTAGGGTTCGGGTTCGGGTTAGGGTTAGGCTTAGGGTTAGGGTTCGGATTCGGTGTTAGGGTTAGGGTTAGGGTTCGGGTTAGGGTTTGGGTCAGGTTTAGGATTCAGGTAGGGGCTTAGGGTTCTGGTTCGTGTTAGGGTTATGGTTAGTGTTCGGGTTAGGGTTAGGGTTAGGGTTCGGGTTAGGGTTAGGGTTAGGGTTAGGGTTCGGGTTAGGTTTAGGGTTAGGGTATGGGTTAGGGTTAGTGTTAGGTTTAGGTTTAGGGTTAGGGTCGGGTTAGGGTTAGGGTTCGGGTTCTGGTTAGGGTTAGGGTTAGGGTTAGGGTTTGGGTTAGGGTTAGGGTTCGGGTTAGGTTTAGGGTTAGGGTTCGGGTTAGGGTTAGGGTTAGGTTTCGTGTTAGGGTTCGGGTTTGGGTTCGGGTTAGGGTTAGGTTTAGGGTTCGAGATAGAGTTTGGGTTAGGGTTAGGCTTCGGGTTAGGGTTAGGGTTAGGGTTCGGGTTAGGGTTCGGGTTCGGTTTAGGGTTCGGGTTCAGTTTAGGGTTAGGGTTAGGGTTAGGGTTCGGGTTAGGGTTCGGGTTAGGGTTCGGGTTAGGGTTAGGGTTCGTGTTCGGGTTAGGGTTAGGGTTCGGGTTAGGGTAGGGCTAGGTTTCGGTTTAGGTTTCGGGTTCGGGTTAGGGTTAGGGTTAGGGTTCGGGTAAGGGTTAGGTTTCGGGTTAGGGTTAGGGTTAGGGTTAGGGTTCGGGTTAGGGCTCGGGTTCGGGTTAGTGTTAGGGTTAGGGTTAGGGTTAGGGTTAGGTTTAGGGTTAGGTTTCGTGTTAGGTTTAGGGTTAGGGTCAGGGTTAGGGTTCGGTTTAGGGTTAGGGTTAGTGTTCGAGTTAGGGTTAGGGTTCGGGTTAGGTTTAGGGGTTAGGGAAGGGTTAGGGTTAGGGTTAGGGTTAGGGTTCGGGTTAGGGTTAGTGTTCGGGTTAGGGTTCGGGTTAGGGTTAGGGTTATGGTTTGGGTTCGTGTTCGGGGTAAGGTTAGGGTTCGGGTTCGGGTTAGGTTTCGGGTTCGTGTTCGGGTTAGGTGATAGGGTTAGGGTTAGGGTTAGGGTTCGGATTAGGGTTAGGGTTAGGGTTAGGGTTAGAGTTAGGGTTCGGGTTAGGGTTCGGGTTAGGTTTCGGTGTAGGGTTAGGGTTAGGTTTAGGGTTAGGGTTCGGGTTAGGGTTAGGGCTATCGTTAGGATTTGGGTTAGGGTTAGGTTTTAGGGTTAGTGTTAGGGTTAGGTTTCCGGTTAGGGTTAGGGTTAGGTTTAGGGTTAGGGTTCGGGTTAGGGTTAGGGTTCGCGTTAGTGTTAGGGTTAGGTTTAGGGTTAGGGTTAGGGTTCGGGTTAGGGTTAGGGTTAGGTTTTGGGTTAGGGTTCGGGTTAGGGTTATGGTTAGGGTTCGAGTTAGGGTTAGGGTTAGGGTTAGGGTTTGGGTTCGGGTTAGGGTTAGTGTTAGGGTGGGGTTAGGGTTAGGGTTAGGTTTAGGGTTCGGGTTAGGTTTCGGGTTAGGTTTAGGGTTAGGATTCGGGTTAGGGTTAGGGTTAGGGTTCGGGTTAGGGTTAGGGTTCGGGTTAGGGTTAGGTTTAGGGTTCGGGTTAGGGTTAGGGTTAGGGTTCGGGTTAGGGTTAGGGTTCGGGTTCGGGTTAGGGTTAGGGTTCGTGTTCGGGGTAGGGTTAGGGTTCGGGTTAGGTTTAGGGCTAGGTTTCGGTTTAGGTTTCGGGTTCGGGTTAGGGTTAGGGTTAGGGTTCGGGTAAGGGTTAGGTTTCGGGTTAGGGTTAGGGTTAGGGTTAGGGTTCGGGTTAGGGCTCGGGTTCGGGTTAGTGTTAGGGTTAGGGTTAGGGTTAGGGTTAGGGTTAGGTTTAGGGTTAGGTTTCGGGTTAGGTTTAGGGTTAGAGTCAGTGTTAGGGTTCGGGTTAGGGTTAGGGTTAGTGTTCGAGTTAGGGTTAGGGTTCGGGTTAGGTTTAGGGGTTAGGGTTAGGGTTACGGTTAGGGTTAGGGTTAGTGTTCGGGTTAGGGTTAGTGTTCTGGTTAGGGTTCGGGTTAGGGTTAGGGTTATGGTTTGGGTTCGTGTTCGGGGTAAGGTTAGGGTTCGGGTTCGGGTTAGGGTTCGGGTTCGTGTTCGGGTTAGGTGTTAGGGTTAGGGTTAGGGTTAGGGTTCGGATTAGGGTTAGGGTTAGGGTTAGGGTTAGAGTTAGGGTTCGGTTTAGGGTTCGGGTTAGGGTTCGGTGTAGGGTTAGGGTTAGGTTTAGGGTTAGGGTTCGGGTTAGGGTTAGGGCTATCGTTAGGATTTGGATTAGGGTTAGGTTTTAGGGTTAGGGTTAGGGTTAGGTTTCCGGTTAGGTTTTGGGTTAGGGTTAGGGTTAGGGTTCGGGTTAGGGTTAGGGTTCGCGTTAGTGTTAGGGTTAGGTTTAGGGTTAGGGTTAGGGTTCGGGTTAGGGTTAGGGTTAGGTTTCGGGTTAGGGTTCGGGTTAGGGTTATGGTTAGGGTTCGAGTTAGGGTTAGGGTTAGGGTTAGGGTTTGGGTTCGGGTTATGGTTAGTGTTAGGGTGGGGTTAGGGTTAGGGTTAGGTTTAGGGTTCGGGTTAGGTTTCGGGTTAGGTTTAGGGTTAGGATTCGGGTTAGGGTTAGGGTTAGGGTTCGGGTTAGGGTTAGGGTTCGGGTTAGGGTTAGGTTTAGGGTTCGGGTTAGGGTTAGGGTTAGGGTTCGGGTTAGGGTTAGGGTTCGGGTTCGGGTTAGGGTTAGGGTTCGGGTTCGGGTTAGGGTTCAGTTTTGGGTTAGGGTTTGGGTTAGGTTTAGGTTTAGGGTACGGGTTAGGGTTCGGGTTAGGTTTAGGGTTAGGGTTAGGGTTCGGGTTAGGGTTAGGGTTCGGGTTAGGGTTAGGGTTAGGGTTAGGGTTAGGGTTAGGGTATGGGTTAGGGTTAGGGTTCGGGTTAGGGTTCGGGTTTGGGTTCGGGTAAGGGTTAGGGTTAGGGTTAGGGTTAGGGTATGGGTTAGGGTTAGGGTTCGGGTTAGGGTTCGGGTTTGGGTTCGGGTAAGTTTTAGGGTTAGGGTTCGTGTTAGGGTTTGGTTTAGGGTTAGGGTTCGGGTTAGGGTTAGGTTTAGGGTTCGGGTTAGGGTTCGGGTTCGGTTTAGGGTTCGGGTTCGGTTTAGGTTTAGGGTTAGGGTTCGGGTTAGGATTAGGGTTAGGGTTAGGGTTCGGGTTAGGGTTCGGGTTAGGGTTAGTGTTAGGTTTATGGTTCGGGTTAGGGTTCGGGTTAGGGTTAGGGTTAGGATTCGGGTTAGGGTTAGGGTTACGGTTCGGGTTAGGGTTAGGGTTCTGGTTAGGGTTAGGTTTAGCGTTCGGGTTAGGGTTAGGGTTAGGGTTCAGGTTAGGGTTAGGGTTCGGGTTCGGGTTAGGGTTCAAGTTTGGGTTAGGGTTTGGGTTAGGGTTAGGTTTAGGGTTAGGGTTCGGGTTCGGGTTATGGTTCGGGTTCGGGTTCGGGTTAGGGTTAGGGTTCGGGTTAGGGTTAGGTTCCGGTTAGGGTTAGGGTTAGGGTTCGGGTTAGGGTTAGGGTTAGGGTTTGGGTTAGGGTTAGGGTTCGGGTTAGGGTTAGGGTTAGGGTTCGGGTTAGGTTTCGTGTTAGGGTTAGAGTTAGGGTACGGGTTAGGGTTAGGGTTCGGGTTCGGGTTAGGGTTAGGTTTAGGGTTAGGGTTCGGGTTAGGGTTCGGGTTAGCGTTAGGGTTCGGGTTAGGTTTAGGGTTAGGATTCGGGTTAGGGTTAGGGTTCGGGTTAGGGTTAGGGTTAGGATTCGGGTTAGGGTTCGGGTTCGGGTTAGGGTTCGGGTTTGGGTTAGGGTTAGGGTTAGGGTTCGGATTAGGGTTAGGGTTAGGGTTAGGGTTAGGGTTAGAGTTAGGGTTCGTGTTAGGGTTCGGGTTAGGGTTCGGTGTAGGGTTAGGGTTAGGTTTAGGTTTAGGGTTCGGGTTAGGGTTAGGGTTAGGGTTAGGGTTAGGGTTAGGGGTCGGATTAGGGATAGGGTTAGGGTTCGTGTTAGGGTTCGGGTTCGGTTTAGCGTTTGGGTTAGTGTTCGGGTTAGAGTTAGGGTTAGGGTTCGGGTTAAGGTTATGGTTAGGGTTAGGGTTAGGGTTCGGGTTAGGGTTGGGTTAGGGTTCGGGTTAGGGTTAGGGTTAGGGTTAAGGTTTGGCTTCGGGTTAGGGTTAGGGTTAGGGTTCGGATTAGGATTAGGGTTAGGGTTAGGGTTAGAGTTAGGGTTCGGGTTAAGGTTCGGGTTAGGGTTCGGTGTAGGGTTAGGGTTAGGTTTAGGGTTAGGGTTCGGGTTAGGTTTAGGGCTATCGTTAGGATTTGGGTTAGGGTTAGGTTTTAGGGTTAGGGTTAGGGTTAGGGTTAGGGTTAGGTTTAGGGTTAGGGTTCGGGTTAGGGTTAGGGTTAGGGTTAGCGTTAGGGTTCAGGTTAGGGTTAGGGATCGCGTTAGTGTTAGGGTTAGGTTTAGGGTTAGGGTTAGGGTTCGGGTTAGGTTTAGGGTTAGGGTTAG
Organism: Urocyon cinereoargenteus; assembly: GCA_032313775.1. NCBI lineage: Eukaryota > Metazoa > Chordata > Mammalia > Carnivora > Canidae > Urocyon > Urocyon cinereoargenteus. Next base: position 2,524,120 of record JAVLSZ010000035.1, read on the forward strand.
GGTTAGGGTTAGGGTTCGAGTTAGGGTTAGGGTTAGGGTTAGGGTTAGGGTTCGGGTTAGGGTTAGTGTTAGGGTCGGGTTAGGGTTAGGGTTAGGGTTAGGTTTAGGGTTTGGGTTAGGGTTCGGGTTAGGGTTAGGGTTAGGATTCGGTTTAGGGTTAGGGTTAGGGTTCGGGTTATGTTTAGGGTTCGGTTTAGGGTTAGGTTAAGGGTTCGGGTTAGGGTTAGGGTTCGGGATAGGGTTAGGGTTCGGGTTCGGGTTAGGGTTAGGGTTCGGGTTCGGGTTAGGGTTCAGGTTTGGGTTAGGGTTTGGTTTAGGGTGAGGTTTAGGGTTAGGGATCGGGTTCGGGTTAGGGTACGGGTTCGGGTTCGGGTTAGGGTTAGGGTTCGGGTTAGGTTTAGGTTCCGGTTAGGGTTAGGGTTAGGGTTCGGGTTAGGGTTAGGTTTAGGGTTCGGGTTAGCTTTAGGGTTCGGGTTATGGTTAGGGTTAGGGTTCGGGTTAGGTTTAGTGTTAGGGTTAGGTTTAGGGTACGGGTTATGGTTAGGGTTCGGGTTCGGGTTAGATTTCGGGTTCGGGTTCGGGTTCGGATTAGAGTTAGTGTTAGCGTTAGGGTTAGGGTTCGGATTAGGGTTAGGGGTAGGGTTCGGTTTAGGTTTCGGGTTCGGGTTAGGGTTAGTGTTAGAGTTAGGGTTAGGGTTCGGTTTAGGGTTAGGGTTAGGGTTAGGGTTAGGGGTTAGGGTTAGGGTTAGGTTTCTGGTTAGGTTTAGGGTTAGGGTTAGGTTTAGGGTTCGGGTTAGGGTTAGGTTTAGGGTTCGGGTGAGGGTTAGTGTTAGGGTTACGGTTAGGGTCCGGGTTAGGGTTAGGGTTCGGTTTCGGGTTAGGGTTAGGGTTAGGGTTAGGGTTCGGGTTCGGGTTAGGTTTAGGGTTAGGGTTAGGGTTCTGATTAGGCGTTAGGGTTAGGGTTAGGGTTCGGGTTAGGGTTCGGGTTAGGTTTAGGATTCGGGTAAGGGCTAAGGGTTCTTGTTCGGGTTAGGGTTATGGTTAGGGTTCCGGTTAGGGTTAGGGTTAGGGTTCGGGTTAGGGTTAGGGTTAGGGTTAGGGTTAGGGTTCGGGTTAGGTTTAGGGTTAGGGTATGGGTTAGGGTTCGTGTTAGGTTTAGGTTTAGGGTTAGGGTTCGGGTTAGGGTTAGGGTTCGGGGTCGGGTTAGGGTTCAAGTTTGGGTTAGGGTTTGGGTTAGCGTTAGGTTTAGGGTTAGGGTTCGGGTTCGGTTTATGGTTCGGGTTCGGGTTCGGGTTAGGTTTAGGGTTCGGGTTAGGGTTAGGTTCCGGTTAGGGTTAGGGTTAGGGTTCGGGTTAGGGTTCGGGTTAGGGTTAGAGTTAGGGTACAGGTTAGGGTTAGGGTTCGGGTACGGGTTAGGGTTAGGTTTAGGGTTAGGGTTCGGGTTAGGGTTCGGGTTATGGTTAGGGTTCGTTTTAGGGTTAGGGTTAGGATTCGGGTTAGGGTTAGGGTTCGGGTTAGGGTTAGGGTTAGGATTCGGGTTAGGGTTCGGGTTCGGGTTAGGGTTCGGATTAGGGTTAGGGTTAGGGTTAGGGTTCGGGTTAGGGTTCGGGTTAGGGTTCGGTGTAGGGTTAGGTTTAGGTTTAGGTTTAGGGTTCGGGTTAGGGTTAGGGTTAGGGTTAGGATTTGGGTTAGTTTTAGGTTTTAGGGTTAGGGTTAGGGTTAGGGTTAGGGTTAGGTTTAGGGTTAGGTTTCGGGTTAGGGTTAGGGTTAGGGTTAGGGTTCGGGTTAGGGTTAGGGTTCGCGTTAGTGTTAGGGTTAGGTTTAGGGTTAGGGTTAGGGTTCGGGTTTGGGTTAGGGTTAGGGTTAGGGTTAGGGTTCGGGTTAGGGTTAGTGTTAGGGTGGGGTTAGGGTTAGGGTTAGGTTTAGGGTTCGGGTTAGGGTTCGGGTTAGGTTTAGGGTTAGGATTCGGGTTAGGGTTAGGGTTAGAATTCGGGTTAGGGTTAGGGTTCGGGTTAGGGTTAGGTTTAGGGTTCGGGTTAGGGTTAGGGTTAGGGTTCGGGTTAGGGTTAGGGTTCGGGTTCGGGTTAGGGTTAGGGTTCGGGTTCGGTTTAGGGTTCAGGTTTGTGTTAGGGTTTGGGTTAGGGTTAGGTTTAGGGTTAGGGTTCGGGTTCGGGTTAGGTTTCGGGTTCGGGTTCGGGTTAGGGTTAGGGTTCGGGTTAGGGTTAGGTTCCGGTTAGGGTTAGGGTTAGGGTTCAGGTTAGGTTTAGGGTTAGGGTTAGGGTACGGGTTAGGGTTAGGGTTCGGGTTAGGGTTCGGGTTAGGGTTCGGGTTAGGATTAGGGTTCGGGTTCGGGTTCGGGTTAGGGTTAGGGTTCGGGTTAGGGTTAGGGTTAGGTTTCGGTTTAGGTTTCGGGTTCGGGGTAGGGTTAGGGTTAGGGGTCGGGTAAGGGTTAGGGTTCCGGTTAGGGTTAGGGTTAGGGTTAGGGTTCGGGTTATGGCTCGGGTTCGCGTTAGGGTTAGGGTTAGGGTCAGGGTTAGGGTTAGGTTTAGGGTTAGGGTTCGGGTTAGGTTTAGGTTTAGGGTTAGGGTTAGGGTTCGGGTTAGGGTTAGGGTTAGTGTTCGAGTTAGGGTTTGGGTTCGGGTTAGGGTTAGGGGTTAGGGTTAGGGTTAGGGTTAGGGTTAGTGTTCGGGTTAGGGTTAGGGTTAGGGTTAGGGTTCGGGTTAGGGTTAGGGTTATGGTTTGGGTTCGTGTACGGGGTAAGGTTAGGGTTCGGGTTCGGGTTAGGGTTCGGGTTCGTGTTCGGGTTAGGTGTTAGGGTTTGGGTTAGGGTTAGTGTTCGGGTTAGGGTTAGGGTTAGGGTTAGGGTTAGGGTTCGGGTTAGGATTAGGGCTAGGTTTCGGGTTAGGGTTCGAGTTAGGGTTAGTGTTAGGGTTCGGGTTAGGGTTCCAGTTAGGGTTCGGGTTAGGGTTAGTGTTAGGTTTATGGTTCGGGTTAGGGTTCGGGTTAGGGTTAGGGTTAGGATTCGGGTTAGGGTTAGGGTTAGGGTTCGGGTTAGGGTTAGGGTTCGGGTTAGGGTTAGGTTTAGCGTTCTGGTTAGGGTTAGGGTTAGGGTTCAGGTTAGGGTTAGGGTTCGGGTTCGGGTTAGGGTTAGGGTTAGGGTTTGGGTTAGGGTTAGGGTTCGGGTTAGGGTTAGGGTTAGGTTTCGGGTTAGGGTTCGGGTTCGGTTTAGCGTTTGGGTTAGTGTTCGGGTTAGAGTTAGGGTTAGGGTTAGGGTTCGGGTTCGGGTTCCGGTTAGGGTTAGGGTTCGGGTTAGGGTTCGGGTTAGGGTTAGTGTTAGGTTTATGGTTCGGGTTAGGGTTCGGGTTAGGGTTAGGGTTAGGGTTCGGATTAGGGATAGGGTTAGGGTTCGGGTTAGGGTTCGGGTTCGGTTTAGCGTTTGGGTTAGTGTTCGGGTTAGAGTTAGGGTTAGGGTTAGGGTTCGGGTTCGGGTTCGGGTTAGGGTTAGGGTTCGGGTTAGGGTTCGGGTTAGGGTTAGGGTTAGGGTTAGGGTTAGGGTACGGGTTAGGGTTAGGGTTCGGGTTAGGGTTCGGGTTAGGGTTCGGGTTAGGGTTAGGGTTCGGGTTCGGGTTCGGGTTAGGGTTAGGGTTCGGGTTAGGGTTAGGGTTAGGTTTCGGTTTAGGTTTCGGGTTCGGGTTAGGGTTAGGGTTAGGGTTCGGGTAAGGGTTAGGGTTCCGGTTAGGGTTAGGGTTAGGGTTAGGGTTCGGGTTATGGCTCGGGTTCGCGTTAGGGTTAGGGTTAGGGTCAGGGTTAGGGTTAGGTTTAGGGTTAGGGTTCGGGTTAGGTTTAGGTTTAGGGTTCGGGTTAGGGTTTGGGTTAGGGTTAGGGTTAGGGTTCGGGTTAGGATTAGGGCTAGGTTTCGGGTTACGGTTCGAGTTAGGGTTAGTGTTAGGGTTCGGGTTAGGGTTCCGGTTAGGGTTCGGTGTAGGGTTAGGGTTAGGTTTAGGTTTAGGGTTCGGGTTAGGGTTAGGGCTATCGTTAGGATTTGGGTTAGGGTTAGGTTTTAGGGTTAGGGTTAGGGTTAGGGTTAGGTTTAGGGTTAGGGTTCGGGTTAGGGTTAGGGTTAGGGTTAGCGTTAGGGTTCAGGTTAGGGTTAGGGATCGCGTTAGTGTTAGGGTTAGGTTTAGGGTTAGGGTTAGGGTTCGGGTTAGGGTTAGGGTTAGGGTTAGGGTTAGGGTTAGGGTTCGAGTTAGGGTTAGGGTTAGGGTTAGGGTTAGGGTTCGGGTTAGGGTTAGTGTTAGGGTCGGGTTAGGGTTAGGGTTAGGTTTAGGGTTTGGGTTAGGGTTCGGGTTAGGGTTAGGGTTAGGATTCGGTTTAGGGTTAGGGTTAGGGTTCGGGTTATGTTTAGGGTTCGGTTTAGGGTTAGGTTAAGGGTTCGGGTTAGGGTTAGGGTTAGGGTTCGGATTAGGGTTAGGGTTAGGGTTAGAGTTAGGGTTCGGGTTAGGGTTCGGGTTAGGGTTCGGTGTAGGGTTAGGGTTAGGTTTAGGGTTAGGGTTCGGGTTAGGGTTAGGGTTAGGTTTAGGGTTCGGGTTAGGGTTAGGTTTTAGGGTTAGGGTTAGGGTTAGGGTTAGGGTTAGGTTTAGGGTTTGGGTTCGGGTTAGGGTTAGGGTTAGGGTTAGGGTTATGGTTCGGGTTAGGGTAAGGGTTCGGGTTAGGGTTAGGGTTAGGATTAGGGTTAGGGTTAGGGTTCGGGTTAGGGTTAGGGTTCGGGTTAGGGTTAGGGTTAGGGTTCGGGTTAGTGTTAGGGTTAGGATTCGGGTTCGGGTTAGGGTTAGGGTTCGGGTTAGGGTTAGGGTTAGGGTTCGGGTTAGGGTTAGGGTTTTAGGGTTCGGGTTAGGGTTCGGGTTAGGGTTAGGGTTCGGGTTCGTGTTCGGGTTAGGGTTAGGGTTCGGGTTAGGGTTAGGTTCCGGTTAGGGTTAGGGTTAGGGTTCGGGTTAGGGTTAGCGTTAGGGTTCGGGTTAGGGTTAGGGTTCGGGTTAGGGTTAGGGTTAGGGTTCGGGTTCGGGTTCGGGTTAGTGTTAGTGTTAGGGTTAGGGGTAGGGTTCGGATTAGGGTTAGGGGTAGGTTTCGGTTTAGGGTTCGGGTTCGGGTTAGGGTTAGTGTTAGAGTTAGGGTTAGGGTTCGGGTTAGGGTTAGGGTTAGGGTTAGGGTTAGGGGATAGGGTTAGGGTTAGGTTTCTGGTTAGGTTTAGGGTTAGGGTTAGGGTTAGGGTTCGGGTTAGGGTTAGGTTTAGGTTTCGGGTGAGGGTTAGTGTTAGGGTTACGGTTAGGGTCCGGGTTAGGGTTAGGGTTCGGTGTCGGGTTAGGGTTAGGGTTAGGGTTAGGGTTCGGGTTCGTGTTCGGGTTAGGGTTAGGGTTCCGGTTAGGGTTAGGTTCCGGTTAGGGTTAGGGTTAGGGTTAGGGTTCGGGTTAGGGTTTGGGTTAGGGTTAGGGTTCGGGTTAGGGTTAGGTTTAGGGTTCGGGTTAGGGTTCGGGTTCGGTTTAGGGTTCGGGTTCGGTTTAGGGTTAGGGTTAGGGTTCTGGTTAGGATTAGGGTTAGGGTTAGGGTTCGGGTTAGGGTTCGGGTTAGGGTTAGTGTTAGGTTTATGGTTCGGGTTAGGGTTAGAGTTAGGGTTAGGTGTTAGTTTTAGGGTTACGGTTACGGTTAGTGTTAGGGTTCGGGTTAGGGTTAGGGTTCGGGTTAGGGTTAGGGTTAGGGTTAGGGTTAGGGTTCGGATACGGGTTAGGGTTAGCGTTAGGGTTAGGGTTAGGTTTCGGGTTCGGGTTTAGGGTTAGGGTTAGGGTTCGGGTTAGGGTTCGGGTTAGGGTTAGGGTTCGGGTTAGGGTTAGGTTTAGGGTTCGGGTTAGGGTTAGTGTTAGGGTTAGGGTTAGGGTTCGGGTTAGGGTTTGGGTTCGGGTTAGGGTTAGGGTTAGGTTTAGGGTTCGGGTTAGGATTCGGGTTAGGGTTCGGGTTAGGGTTCGGGTTAGGGTTAGGGTTAGGGTTCGGGTTAGGGTTAGGGTTAGAGTTAGGGTTAGGTTTAGGGTTCGGGTTAGGGTTAGGGGTAGGGTTCGGGTGAGGGTTAGGGTTAGAGTTAGGGTTCGGGTTAGGGTTCGGGTTAGGGTTCGGTGTAGGGTTAGGGTTAGGTTTAGGGTTAGGGTTCGGGTTAGGGTTCGGGTTAGGGTTAGGGTTCGGGTTAGGGTTAGGGTTAGGATTCGGGTTAGGGTTAGGGTTCGGGTTAGGGTTAGGTTTAGGATTCGTGTTAGGGTTCTGGTTCGGGTTATGGTTCGGGTTCGGGTTAGGGTTAGGGTTAGGGTTCGGATTAGGGTTAGGGTTAGGTTTAGAGTTAGGGTTCGGGTTAGGGTTCGGGTTAGGGTTCGGTGTAGGGTTAGGGTTAGGTTTAGGGTTAGGTTTCGGGTTAGGGTTAGGGTTAGGTTTAGGGTTCGGGTTAGGGTTAGGTTTTAGGTTTAGGGTTAGGGTTAGGGTTAGGGTTAGGTTTAGGGTTTGGGTTCGGGTTAGGGTTAGGGTTAGGGTTAGGGTTAGGGTTATGGTTCGGGTTAGGGTAAGGGTTCGGGTTAGGGTTAGGGTTAGGATTAGGGTTAGGGTTAGGGTTCGGTTTAGGGTTAGGGTTCGGGTTAGGGTTAGGGTTAGGGTTCGGGTTAGTGTTAGGGTTAGGATTCGGGTTAGGGTTAGGGTTAGGGTTCGGGTTAGGGTTAGGGTTAGGGTTCGGGTTAGGGTTAGGGTTAGGTTTAGGGTTCGGGTTAGGGGTCGGGGTAGGGTTAGGGTTCGGGTTCGGGTTCGGGTTAGGGTTAGGGTTCGGGTTAGGGTTCGGGTTAGCGTTAGGGTTCGGGTTAGGGTTAGGGTTAGGGTTCGGGTTCGGGTTCGGGTTAGGGTTAGTGTTAGGGTTAGGGGTAGGGTTCGGATTAGGGTTAGGGGTAGGTTTCGGTTTAGGGTTCGGGTTCGGGTTAGGGTTAGTGTTAGAGTTAGGTTTAGGGTTCGGGTTAGGGTTAGGGTTAGGGTTAGGGTTAGGGGATAGGGTTAGGGTTAGGTTTCTGGTTAGGTTTAAGTTTAGGGTTAGGGTTAGGGTTCGGGTTAGGGTTAGGTTTAGGGTTCGGGTGAGGGTTAGTGTTAGGGTTACGGTTAGGGTCCGGGTTAGGGTTAGGGTTCGGTGTCGGGTTAGGGTTAGGGTTAGGGTTAGGGTTAGGGTTCGGGTTCGGGTTAGGTTTAGGGTTAGTGTTAGGGTTCGGATTTGGGGTTAGGGTTAGGGTTAGGGTTCGGGTTAGTATTCGGGTTAGGTTTAGGATTCGGGTAAGGGCTTAGGGTTCTGGTTCGGGTTAGGGTTATGGTTAGGGTTCCGGTTAGGGTTAGGGTTAGGGTTCGGGTTAGGGTTAGGGTTAGGGTTAGGGTTAGGGTTCAGGTTAGGTTTAGGGTTAGGGTACGGGTTAGGGTTCGGGTTAGGTTTAGGGTTAGGGTTAGGGTTCGGTTAGGGTTAGGGTTCGGGTTAGGGTTAGGGTTAGGTTTAGGGTTCGGGTTAGGGTTAGGTTTTAGGGTTAGGGTTAGGGTTAGGGTTAGGGTTAGGTTTAGGGTTTGGGTTCGGGTTCGGGTTAGGGTTAGGGTTAGGGTTATGGTTCGGGTTAGGGTAAGGGTTCGGGTTAGGGTTAGGGTTAGGGTTAGGATTAGGGTTAGGGTTAGGGTTCGGGTTAGGGTTAGGGTTCGGGTTAGGGTTAGGGTTAGGGTTCGGGTTAGTGTTAGGGTTAGGATTCGGGTTAGGGTTAGGCTTAGGGTTCGGGTTAGGGTTAGGGTTAGGGTTCGGGTTAGGGTTAGGGTTAGGTTTAGGGTTCGGGTTAGGGTTCGGGTTAGGGTTAGTGTTCGGGTTCGGGTTCGGGTTAGGGTTAGGGTTCGGGTTAGGTTTAGGTTCCGGTTAGGGTTAGGGTTAGGGTTCGGGTTAGGGTTAGCGTTAGGGTTCGGGTTAGGGTTAGGGTTCGGGTTAGGGTTAGGGTTAGGGTTCGGGTTCGGGTTCGGGTTAGGGTTAGTGTTAGGGTTAGGGGTAGGGTTCGGATTAGGGTTAGGGGTAGGTTTCGGTTTAGGGTTCGGGTTCGGGTTAGGGTTAGTGTTAGAGTTAGGGTTAGGGTTCGGGTTAGGGTTAGGGTTAGGGTTAGGGTTAGGGGATAGGGTTAGGGTTAGGTTTCTGGTTAGGTTTAGGGTTAGGGTTAGGGTTAGGGTTCGGGTTAGGGTTAGGTTTAGGGTTCGGGTGAGGGTTAGTGTTAGGGTTACGGTTAGGGTCCGGGTTAGGGTTAGGGTTCGGTGTCGGGTTAGGGTTAGGGTTAGGGTTAGGGTTCGGGTTCGGGTTAGGTTTAGGGTTAGTGTTAGGTTTCGGATTTGGGGTTAGGGTTAGGGTTAGGGTTCGGGTTAGTATTCGGGTTAGGTTTAGGATTCGGGTAAGGGCTTAGGGTTCTGGTTCGGGTTAGGGTTATGGTTAGGGTTCCGGTTAGGGTTAGGGTTAGGGTTCGGGTTAGGGTTAGGGTTAGGGTTAGGGTTAGGGTTCAGGTTAGGTTTAGGTTTAGGGTACGGGTTAGGGTTCGGGTTAGGTTTAGGGTTAGGGTTAGGGTTCGGGTTAGGGTTAGGGTTCGGGTTAGGGTTAGGGTTAGGGTTAGGGTTAGGGTTAGGGTTAGGGTATGGGTTAGGGTTAGGGTTCGGGTTAGGGTTCGGGTTTGGGTTCGGGTAAGGGTTAGGGTTAGGGTTAGGGTTAGGGTATGGGTTAGGGTTAGGGTTCGGGTTAGGGTTCGGGTTTGGGTTCGGGTAAGGGTTAGGGTTAGGGTTCGTGTTAGGGTTTGGGTTAGGGTTAGGGTTCGGGTTAGGGTTAGGTTTAGGGTTCGGGTTAGGGTTCGGGTTCGGTTTAGGGTTCGGGTTCGGTTTAGGTTTAGGGTTAGGGTTCGGGTTAGGATTAGGGTTAGGGTTAGGGTTCGGGTTAGGGTTCGGGTTAGGGTTAGTGTTAGGTTTATGGTTCGGGTTAGGGTTCGGGTTAGGGTTAGGGTTAGGATTCGGGTTAGGGTTAGGGTTACGGTTCGGGTTAGGGTTAGGGTTCTGGTTAGGGTTAGGTTTAGCGTTCGGGTTAGGGTTAGGGTTAGGGTTCAGGTTAGGGTTAGGGTTCGGGTTCGGGTTAGGGTTCAAGTTTGGGTTAGTGTTTAGGTTAGGGTTAGGTTTAGGGTTAGGGTTCGGGTTCGGGTTATGGTTCGGGTTCGGGTTCGGGTTAGGGTTAGGGTTCGGGTTAGGGTTAGGTTCCGGTTAGGGTTAGGGTTAGGGTTCGGGTTAGGGTTAGGGTTAGGGTTTGGGTTAGGGTTAGGGTTCGGGTTAGGGTTAGGGTTAGGGTTCGGGTTAGGTTTCGTGTTAGGGTTAGAGTTAGGGTACGGGTTAGGGTTAGGGTTCGGGTTCGGGTTAGGGTTAGGTTTAGGGTTAGGGTTCGGGTTAGGGTTCTGGTTAGCGTTAGGGTTCGGGTTAGGTTTAGGGTTAGGATTCGGGTTAGGGTTAGGGTTCGGGTTAGGGTTAGGGTTAGGATTCGGGTTAGGGTTCGGGTTCGGGTTAGGGTTCGGGTTTGGGTTAGGGTTAGGGTTAGGGTTCGGATTAGGGTTAGGGTTAGGGTTAGGGTTAGGGTTAGAGTTAGGGTTCGTGTTAGGGTTCGGGTTAGGGTTCGGTGTAGGGTTAGGGTTAGGTTTAGGTTTAGGGTTCGGGTTAGGGTTAGGGTTAGGGTTAGGGTTAGGGTTAGGGTTCGGATTAGGGATAGGGTTAGGGTTCGTGTTAGGGTTCGGGTTCGGTTTAGCGTTTGGGTTAGTGTTCGGGTTAGAGTTAGGGTTAGGGTTCGGGTTAGGGTTATGGTTAGGGTTAGGGTTAGGGTTCGGGTTAGGGTTGGGTTAGGGTTCGGGTTAGGGTTAGGGTTAGGGTTAAGGTTTGGCTTCGGGTTAGGGTTAGGGTTAGGGTTCGGATTAGGATTAGGGTTAGGGTTAGGGTTAGAGTTAGGGTTCGGGTTAAGGTTCGGGTTAGGGTTCGGTGTAGGGTTAGGGTTAGGTTTAGGGTTAGGGTTCGGGTTAGGGTTAGGGCTATCGTTAGGATTTGGGTTAGGGTTAGGTTTTAGGGTTAGGGTTAGGGTTAGGGTTAGGGTTAGGTTTAGGGTTAGGGTTCGGGTTAGGGTTAGGGTTAGGGTTAGCGTTAGGGTTCAGGTTAGGGTTAGGGATCGCGTTAGTGTTAGGGTTAGGTTTAGGGTTAGGGTTAGGGTTCGGGTTAGGTTTAGGGTTAGGGTTAGGGTTAGGGTTAGGGTTCGAGTTAGGGTTAGGGTTAGGGTTAGGGTTCGGGTTAGGGTTAGTGTTAGGGTCGGGTTAGGGTTAGGGTTAGGGTTAGGTTTAGGGTTTGGGTTAGGGTTCGGGTTAGGGTTAGGGTTAGGATTCGGTTTAGTTTTAGGGTTAGGGTTCGGGTTATGTTTAGGGTTCGGTTTAGGGTTAGGTTAAGGGTTCGGGTTAGGGTTAGGGTTCGGGATAGGGTTAGGGTTCGGGTTCGGGTTAGGGTTAGGGTTCGGGTTCGGGTTAGGGTTCAGGTTTGGGTTAGGGTTTGGTTTAGGGTGAGGTTTAGGGTTAGGGATCGGGTTCGGGTTAGGGTACGGGTTCGGGTTCGGGTTAGGGTTAGGGTTCGGGTTAGGTTTAGGTTCCGGTTAGGGTTAGGGTTAGGGTTCGGGTTAGGGTTAGGTTTAGGGTTCGGGTTAGCTTTAGGGTTCGGGTTATGGTTAGGGTTAGGGTTCGGGTTAGGTTTAGTGTTAGGGTTAGGGTTAGGGTACGGGTTAGGGTTAGGGTTTGGGTTCGGGTTAGATTTCGGGTTCGGGTTCGGGTTCGGATTAGAGTTAGTGTTAGCGTTAGGGTTAGGGTTCGGATTAGGGTTAGGGGTAGGGTTCGGTTTAGGTTTCGGGTTCGGGTTAGGGTTAGTGTTAGAGTTAGGGTTAGGGTTCGGTTTAGGGTTAGGGTTAGGGTTAGGGTTAGGGGTTAGGGTTAGGGTTAGGTTTCTGGTTAGGTTTAGGGTTAGGGTTAGGTTTAGGGTTCGGGTTAGGGTTAGGTTTAGGGTTCGGGTGAGGGTTAGTGTTAGGGTTACGGTTAGGGTCCGGGTTAGGGTTAGGGTTCGGTTTCGGGTTAGGGTTAGGGTTAGGGTTAGGGTTCGGGTTCGGGTTAGGTTTAGGGTTAGGGTTAGGGTTCTGATTAGGCGTTAGGGTTAGGGTTAGGGTTCGGGTTAGGGTTCGGGTTAGGTTTCGGATTCGGGTAAGGGCTAAGGGTTCTTGTTCGGGTTAGGGTTATGGTTAGGGTTCCGGTTAGGGTTAGGGTTAGGGTTCGGGTTAGGGTTAGGGTTAGGGTTAGGGTTAGGGTTAGGGTTCGGGTTAGGTTTAGGGTTAGGGTATGGGTTAGGGTTCGTGTTAGGTTTAGGTTTAGGGTTAGGGTTCGGGTTAGGGTTAGGGTTCGGGGTCGGGTTAGGGTTCAAGTTTGGGTTAGGGTTTGGGTTAGCGTTAGGTTTAGGGTTAGGGTTCGGGTTCGGTTTATGGTTCGGGTTCGGGTTCAGGTTAGGTTTAGGGTTCGGGTTAGGGTTAGGTTCCGGTTAGGGTTAGGGTTAGGGTTCGGGTTAGGGTTCGGGTTAGGGTTAGAGTTAGGGTACAGGTTAGGGTTAGGGTTCGGGTACGGGTTAGGGTTAGGTTTAGGGTTAGGGTTCGGGTTAGGGTTCGGGTTAGGGTTAGGGTTCGTTTTAGGGTTAGGGTTAGGATTCGGGTTAGGGTTAGGGTTCGGGTTAGGGTTAGGGTTAGGATTCGGGTTAGGGTTCGGGTTCGGGTTAGGGTTCGGATTAGGGTTAGGTTTAGGGTTAGGGTTCGGGTTAGGGTTCGGGTTAGGGTTCGGTGTAGGGTTAGGTTTAGGTTTAGGTTTAGGGTTCGGGTTAGGGTTAGGGTTAGGGTTAGGATTTGGGTTAGGGTTAGGTTTTAGGGTTAGGGTTAGGGTTAGGGTTAGGGTTAGGTTTAGGGTTAGGTTTCGGGTTAGGGTTAGGGTTAGGGTTAGGGTTAGGGTTCGGGTTAGGGTTAGGGTTCGCGTTAGTGTTAGGGTTAGGTTTAGGGTTAGGGTTAGGGTTCGGGTTTGGGTTAGGGTTAGGGTTAGGGTTAGGGTTAGGGTTCGGGTTAGGGTTAGTGTTAGGGTGGGGTTAGGGTTAGGGTTAGGTTTAGGGTTCGGGTTAGGGTTCGGGTTAGGTTTAGGGTTAGGATTCGGGTTAGGGTTAGGGTTAGGGTTCGGGTTAGGGTTAGGGTTCGGGTTAGGGTTAGGTTTAGGGTTCGGGTTAGGGTTAGGGTTAGGGTTCGGGTTAGGGTTAGGGTTCGGGTTCGGGTTAGGGTTAGGGTTCGGGTTCGGTTTAGGGTTCAGGTTTGTGTTAGGGTTTGGGTTAGGGTTAGGTTTAGGGTTAGGGTTCGGGTTCGGGTTAGGTTTCGGGTTCGGGTTCGGGTTAGGGTTAGGGTTCGGGTTAGGGTTAGGTTCCGGTTAGGGTTAGGGTTAGGGTTCGGGTTAGGGTTAGGGTTAGGGTTAGGGTTAGGGTACGGGTTAGGGTTAGGGTTCGGGTTAGGGTTCGGGTTAGGGTTCGGGTTAGGATTAGGGTTCGGGTTCGGGTTCGGGTTAGGGTTAGGGTTCGGGTTAGGGTTAGGGTTAGGTTTCGGTTTAGGTTTCGGGTTCGGTTTAGGGTTAGGGTTAGGGTTCGGGTAAGGGTTAGGGTTCCGGTTAGGGTTAGGGTTAGGGTTAGGGTTCGGGTTATGGCTCGGGTTCGCGTTAGGGTTAGGGTTAGGGTCAGGGTTAGGGTTAGGTTTAGGGTTAGGGTTCGGGTTAGGTTTAGGTTTAGGGTTAGGGTTAGGGTTCGGGTTAGGGTTAGGGTTAGTGTTCGAGTTAGGGTTTGGGTTCGGGTTAGGGTTAGGGGTTAGGGTTAGGGTTAGGGTTAGGGTTAGTGTTCGGGTTAGGGTTAGGGTTAGGGTTAGGGTTCGGGTTAGGGTTAGGGTTATGGTTTGGGTTCGTGTACGGGGTAAGTTTAGGGTTCGGGTTCGGGTTAGGGTTCGGGTTCGTGTTCGGGTTAGGTGTTAGGGTTTGGGTTAGGGTTAGTGTTCGGGTTAGGGTTAGGGTTAGGGTTAGGGTTAGGGTTCGGGTTAGGGTTTGGGTTAGGGTTAGGGTTAGGGTTCGGGTTAGGATTAGGGCTAGGTTTCGTGTTAGGGTTCGAGTTAGGGTTAGTGTTAGGGTTCGGGTTAGGGTTCCGGTTAGGGTTCGGGTTAGGGTTAGTGTTAGGTTTATGGTTCGGGTTAGGGTTCGGGTTAGGGTTAGGGTTAGGATTCGGGTTAGGGTTAGGGTTAGGGTTCGGGTTAGGGTTAGGGTTCGGGTTAGGGTTAGGTTTAGCGTTCTGGTTAGGGTTAGGGTTAGGGTTCAGGTTAGGGTTAGGGTTCGGGTTCGGGTTAGGGTTAGGGTTAGGGTTTGGGTTAGGGTTAGGGTTCGGGTTAGGGTTAGGGTTAGGGCTCGGGTTAGGGTTCGTGTTAGGGTTAGGGTTAGGATTCGGGTTAGGGTTCGGGTTCGGGTTAGGGTTCGGGTTTGGGTTAGGGTTAGGGTTAGGGTTCGGATTAGGGTTAGGGTTCGGGTTAGGGTTAGGGTTAGGGTTCGGGTTAGGGTTCGTGTTAGGGTTAGAGTTAGGGTACGGGTTAGGGTTAGGGTTTGGGTTCGGGTTAGGGTTAGGTTTAGGGTTAGGGTTCGGGTTAGGGTTCGGGTTAGCGTTAGGGTTCGGGTTAGGTTTAGGGTTAGGATTCGGGTTAGGGTTAGGGTTCGGGTTAGGGTTAGGGTTAGGATTCGGGTTAGGGTTCGGGTTCGGGTTAGGGTTCGGGTTTGGGTTAGGGTTAGGGTTAGGGTTCGGATTAGGGTTAGGGTTAGGGTTAGGGTTAGGGTTAGAGTTAGGGTTCGGGTTAGGGTTCGGGTTAGGGTTCGGTGTAGGGTTAGGGTTAGGTTTAGGGTTAGGGTTCGGGTTAGGGTTAGGGTTAGGGTTAGGGTTAGGGTTCGGATTAGGGATAGGGTTAGGGTTCGGGTTAGGGTTCGGGTTCGGTTTAGCGTTTGGGTTAGTGTTCGGGTTAGAGTTAGGGTTAGGGTTAGGGTTCGGGTTCGGGTTCGGGTTAGGGTTAGGGTTCGGGTTAGGGTTCGGGTTAGGGTTAGGGTTAGGGTTAGGGTTAGGGTACGGGTTAGGGTTAGGGTTCGGGTTAGGGTTCGGGTTAGGGTTCGGGTTAGGGTTAGGGTTCGGGTTCGGGTTCGGGTTAGGGTTAGGGTTCGGGTTAGGGTTAGGGTTAGGTTTCGGTTTAGGTTTCGGGTTCGGGTTAGGGTTAGGGTTAGGGTTCGGGTAAGGGTTAGGGTTCCGGTTAGGGTTAGGGTTAGGGTTAGGGTTCGGGTTATGGCTCGGGTTCGCGTTAGGGTTAGGGTTAGGGTCAGGGTTAGGGTTAGGTTTAGGGTTAGGGTTCGGGTTAGGTTTAGGTTTAGGGTTCGGGTTAGGGTTTGGGTTAGGGTTAGGGTTAGGGTTCGGGTTAGGATTAGGGCTAGGTTTCGGGTTACGGTTCGAGTTAGGGTTAGTGTTAGGGTTCGGGTTAGGGTTCCGGTTAGGGTTCGGTGTAGGGTTAGGGTTAGGTTTAGGTTTAGGGTTCGGGTTAGGGTTAGGGCTATCGTTAGGATTTGGGTTAGGGTTAGGTTTTAGGGTTAGGGTTAGGGTTAGGGTTAGGTTTAGGGTTAGGGTTCGGGTTAGGGTTAGGGTTAGGGTTAGCGTTAGGGTTCAGGTTAGGGTTAGGGATCGCGTTAGTGTTAGGGTTAGGTTTAGGGTTAGGGTTAGGGTTCGGGTTAGGGTTAGGGTTAGGGTTAGGGTTAGGGTTAGGGTTCGAGTTAGGGTTAGGGTTAGGGTTAGGGTTCGGGTTAGGGTTAGTGTTAGGGTCGGGTTAGGGTTAGGGTTAGGTTTAGGGTTTGGGTTAGGGTTCGGGTTAGGGTTAGGGTTAGGATTCGGTTTAGGGTTAGGGTTAGGGTTCGGGTTATGTTTAGGGTTCGGTTTAGGGTTAGGTTAAGGTTTCGGGTTAGGGTTAGGGTTAGGGTTCGGATTAGGGTTAGGGTTAGGGTTAGAGTTAGGGTTCGGGTTAGGGTTCGGGTTAGGGTTCGGTGTAGGGTTAGGGTTAGGTTTAGGGTTAGGGTTCGGGTTAGGGTTAGGGTTAGGTTTAGGGTTCGGGTTAGGGTTAGGTTTTAGGGTTAGGGTTAGGGTTAGGGTTAGGGTTAGGTTTAGGGTTTGGGTTCGGGTTAGGGTTAGGGTTAGGGTTAGGGTTATGGTTCGGGTTAGGGTAAGGGTTCGGGTTAGGGTTAGGGTTAGGATTAGGGTTAGGGTTAGGGTTCGGGTTAGGGTTAGGGTTCGGGTTAGGTTTAGGGTTAGGGTTCGGGTTAGTGTTAGGGTTAGGATTCGGGTTCGGGTTAGGGTTAGGGTTCGGGTTAGGGTTAGGGTTAGGGTTCGGGTTAGGGTTAGGGTTAGTTTTAGGGTTCGGGTTAGGGTTCGGGTTAGGGTTAGGGTTCGGGTTCGTGTTCGGGTTAGGGTTAGGGTTCGGGTTAGGGTTAGGTTCCGGTTAGGGTTAGGGTTAGGGTTCGGGTTAGGGTTAGCGTTAGGGTTCGGGTTAGGGTTAGGGTTCGGGTTAGGGTTAGGGTTAGGGTTCGGGTTCGGGTTCGGGTTAGGGTTAGTGTTAGGGTTAGGGGTAGGGTTCGGATTAGGGTTAGGGGTAGGTTTTGGTTTAGGGTTCGGGTTCGGGTTAGGGTTAGTGTTAGAGTTAGGGTTAGGGTTCGGGTTAGGGTTAGGGTTAGGGTTAGGGTTAGGGGATAGGGTTAGGGTTAGGTTTCTGGTTAGGTTTAGGGTTAGGGTTAGGGTTAGGGTTCGGGTTAGGGTTAGGTTTAGGTTTCGGGTGAGGGTTAGTGTTAGGGTTACGGTTAGGGTCCGGGTTAGGGTTAGGGTTCGGTGTCGGGTTAGGGTTAGGGTTAGGGTTAGGGTTCGGGTTCGTGTTCGGGTTAGGGTTAGGGTTCGGGTTAGGGTTAGGTTCCGGTTAGGGTTAGGGTTAGGGTTAGGGTTCGGGTTAGGGTTTGGGTTAGGGTTAGGGTTCGGGTTAGGGTTAGGTTTAGGGTTCGGGTTAGGGTTCGGGTTCGGTTTAGGGTTCGGGTTCGGTTTAGGGTTAAGGTTAGGGTTCGGGTTAGGATTAGGGTTAGGGTTAGGGTTCGGGTTAGGGTTCGGGTTAGGGTTAGTGTTAGGTTTATGGTTCGGGTTAGGGTTAGAGTTAGGGTTAGGTGTTAGTTTTAGGGTTACGGTTACGGTTAGTGTTAGGGTTCGGGTTAGGGTTAGGGTTCGGGTTAGGGTTAGGGTTAGGGTTAGGGTTAGGGTTCGGATACGGGTTAGGGTTAGCGTTAGGGTTAGGGTTAGGTTTCGGGTTCGGGTTTAGGGTTAGGGTTAGGGTTCGGGTTAGGGTTCGGGTTAGGGTTAGGGTTCGGGTTAGGGTTAGGTTTAGGGTTCGGGTTAGGGTTAGTGTTAGGGTTAGGGTTAGGGTTCGGGTTAGGGTTTGGGTTCGGGTTAGGGTTAGGTTTAGGTTTAGGGTTCGGGTTAGGATTCGGGTTAGGGTTCGGGTTAGGGTTCGGGTTAGGGTTAGGGTTAGGGTTCGGGTTAGGGTTAGGGTTAGAGTTAGGGTTAGGTTTAGGGTTCGGGTTAGGGTTAGGGGTAGGGTTCGGGTGAGGGTTAGGGTTAGAGTTAGGGTTCGGGTTAGGGTTCGGGTTAGGGTTCGGTGTAGGGTTAGGGTTAGGTTTAGGGTTAGGGTTCGGGTTAGGGTTCGGGTTAGGGTTAGGGTTCGGGTTAGGGTTAGGGTTAGGATTCGGGTTAGGGTTAGGGTTCGGGTTAGGGTTAGGTTTAGGATTCGTGTTAGGGTTCTGGTTCGGGTTATGGTTCGGGTTCGGGTTAGGGTTAGGGTTAGGGTTCGGATTAGGGTTAGGGTTAGGTTTATAGTTAGGGTTCGGGTTAGGGTTCGGGTTAGGGTTCGGTGTAGGGTTAGGGTTAGGTTTAGGGTTAGGTTTCGGGTTAGGGTTAGGGTTAGGTTTAGGGTTCGGGTTAGGGTTAGGTTTTAGGTTTAGGGTTAGGGTTAGGGTTAGGGTTAGGTTTAGGGTTTGGGTTCGGGTTAGGGTTAGGGTTAGGGTTAGGGTTAGGGTTATGGTTCGCGTTAGGGTAAGGGTTCGGGTTAGGGTTAGGGTTAGGATTAGGGTTAGGGTTAGGGTTCGGTTTAGGGTTAGGGTTCGGGTTAGGGTTAGGGTTAGGGTTCGGGTTAGTGTTAGGGTTAGGATTCGGGTTAGGGTTAGGGTTAGGGTTCGGGTTAGGGTTAGGGTTAGGGTTCGGGTTAGGGTTAGGGTTAGGTTTAGGGTTCGGGTTAGGGTTCGGGTTAGGGTTAGGGTTCGGGTTCGGGTTCGGGTTAGGGTTAGGGTTCGGGTTAGGGTTCGGGTTAGCGTTAGGGTTCGGGTTAGGGTTAGGGTTAGGGTTCGGGTTCGGGTTCGGGTTAGGGTTAGTGTTAGGGTTAGGGGTAGGGTTCGGATTAGGGTTAGGGGTAGGTTTCGGTTTAGGGTTCGGGTTCGGGTTAGGGTTAGTGTTAGAGTTAGGTTTAGGGTTCGGGTTAGGGTTAGGGTTAGGGTTAGGGTTAGGGGATAGGGTTAGGGTTAGGTTTCTGGTTAGGTTTAAGTTTAGGGTTAGGGTTAGGGTTCGGGTTAGGGTTAGGTTTCGGGTTCGGGTGAGGGTTAGTGTTAGGGTTACGGTTAGGGTCCGGGTTAGGGTTAGGGTTCGGTGTCGGGTTAGGGTTAGGGTTAGGGTTAGGGTTAGGGTTCGGGTTCGGGTTAGGTTTAGGGTTAGTGTTAGGGTTCGGGTTTGGGGTTAGGGTTAGGGTTAGGGTTCGGGTTAGTATTCGGGTTAGGTTTAGGATTCGGGTAAGGGCTTAGGGTTCTGGTTCGGGTTAGGGTTATGGTTAGGGTTCCGGTTAGGGTTAGGGTTAGGGTTCGGGTTAGGGTTAGGGTTAGGGTTAGGGTTAGGGTTCAGGTTAGGTTTAGGGTTAGGGTACGGGTTAGGGTTCGGGTTAGGTTTAGGGTTAGGGTTAGGGTTCGGGTTAGGGTTAGGGTTCGGGTTAGGGTTAGGGTTAGGGTTAGGGTTAGGGTTAGGGTATGGGTTAGGGTTAGGGTTCGGGTTAGGTTTAGGGTTAGGGTTCGGGTTAGGGTTTGGGTTAGGGTTCGGGTTAGGGTTCGGGTTTGGGTTCGGGTAAGGGTTAGGGTTAGGGTTCGTGTTAGGGTTTGGGTTAGGGTTAGGGTTCGGGTTAGGGTTAGGTTTAGGGTTCGGGTTAGGGTTCGGGTTCGGTTTAGGGTTCGGGTTCGGTTTAGGTTTAGGTTTAGGGTTCGGGTTAGGATTAGGGTTAGGGTTAGGGTTCGGGTTAGGGTTCGGGTTAGGGTTAGTGTTAGGTTTATGGTTCGTGTTAGGGTTCGGGTTAGGGTTAGGGTTAGGATTCGGGTTAGGGTTAGGGTTTCGGTTCGGGTTAGGGTTAGGGTTCGGGTTAGGTTTAGGTTTAGCGTTCGGGTTAGGGTTAGGGTTAGGGTTCAGGTTAGGGTTAGGGTTCGGGTTCGGGTTAGGGTTCAAGTTTGGGTTAGGGTTTGGGTTAGGGTTAGGTTTAGGGTTAGGGTTCGGGTTCGGGTTATGGTTCGGGTTCGGGTTCGGGTTAGGGTTAGGGTTCGGGTTAGGGTTAGGTTCCGGTTAGTGTTAGGGTTAGGGTTCGGGTTAGGGTTAGGGTTAGGGTTTGGGTTAGGTTTAGGGTTCGGGTTAGGGTTAGGGTTAGGGTTCGGGTTAGGGTTCGTGTTAGGGTTAGAGTTAGGGTACGGGTTAGGGTTAGGGTTCGGGTTCGGGTTAGGGTTAGGTTTAGGGTTAGGGTTCGGGTTAGGGTTCGGGTTAGCGTTAGGGTTCGGGTTAGGTTTAGGGTTAGGATTCGGGTTAGGGTTAGGGTTCGGGTTAGGGTTAGGTTTAGGATTCGGGTTAGGGTTCGGGTTCGGGTTAGGGTTCGGGTTTGGGTTAGGGTTAGGGTTAGGGTTCGGATTAGGGTTAGGGTTAGGGTTAGGGTTAGGGTTAGAGTTAGGGTTCGGGTTAGGGTTCGGGTTAGGGTTCGGTGTAGGGTTATGGTTAGGTTTAGGGTTTGGGTTCGGGTTAGGGTTAGGGTTAGGGTTAGGGTTAGGGTTAGGGTTCGGATTAGGGATAGGGTTAGGGTTCGGGATAGGGTTCGGGTTCGGTTTAGCGTTTGGGTTAGTGTTCGGGTTAGAGTTAGGGTTAGGGTTCGGGTTAGGGTTATGGTTAGGGTTAGGGTTAGGGTTCGGGTTAGGGTTCGGGTTAGGGTTGGGTTAGGGTTCGGGTTAGGGTTAGGGTTAGGGTTAAGGTTTGGCTTCGGGTTAGGGTTAGGGTTAGGGTTCGGATTAGGTTTAGGGTTAGGGTTAGGGTTAGAGTTAGGGTTCGGGTTAAGGTTCGGGTTAGGGTTCGGTGTAGGGTTAGGGTTAGGTTTAGGGTTAGGGTTCGGGTTAGGGTTAGGGCTATCGTTAGGATTTGGGTTAGGGTTAGGTTTTAGGGTTAGGGTTAGGGTTAGGGTTAGGGTTAGGTTTAGGGTTAGGGTTCGGGTTAGGGTTAGGGTTAGGGTTAGCGTTAGGGTTCAGGTTAGGGTTAGGGATCGCGTTAGTGTTAGGGTTAGGTTTAGGGTTAGGGTTAGGATTCGGGTTAGGGTTAGGGTTAGGGTTAGGGTTAGGGTTAGGGTTAGGGTTCGAGTTAGGTTTAGGGTTAGGGTTAGGGTTAGGGTTCGGGTTAGGGTTAGTGTTAGGGTCGGGTTAGGGTTAGGGTTAGGTTTAGGGTTTGGGTTAGGGTTCGGGTTAGGGTTAGGGTTAGGATTCGGTTTAGGGTTAGGGTTAGGGTTCGGGTTATGTTTAGGGTTCGGTTTAGGGTTAGGTTAAGGGTTCGGGTTAGGGTTAGGGTTCAGGTTAGGGTTAGGGTTCGGGTTCGGGTTAGGGTTAGGGTTCGGGTTCGGGTTAGGTTTCAGGTTTGGGTTAGGGTTTGGTTTAGGGTGAGGTTTAGGGTTAGGGTTCGGGTTCGGGTTAGGGTACGGGTTCGGGTTCGGGTTCGGGTTAGGGTTAGGGTTCGGGTTAGGTTTAGGTTCCGGTTAGGGTTAGGGTTAGGGTTCGGGTTAGGTTTAGGTTTAGGGTTCGGGTTAGCTTTAGGGTTCGGGTTATGGTTAGGGTTAGGGTTCGGGTTAGGTTTAGTGTTAGGGTTAGGGTTAGGGTACGGGTTAGGGTTAGGGTTCGGGTTCGGGTTAGATTTCGGGTTCGGGTTCGGGTTCGGATTAGAGTTAGTGTTAGCGTTAGGGTTAGGGTTCGGATTAGGGTTAGGGGTAGGGTTCGGTTTAGGTTTCGGGTTCGGGTTAGGGTTAGTGTTAGAGTTAGGGTTAGGGTTCGGGTTAGGGTTAGGGTTAGGGTTAGGGTTAGGGGTTAGGGTTAGGGTTAGGTTTCTGGTTAGGTTTAGGGTTAGGGTTAGGTTTAGGGTTCGGGTTAGGGTTAGGTTTAGGGTTCGGGTGAGGGTTAGGGTTAGGGTTACGGTTAGGGTCCGGGTTAGGGTTAGGGTTCGGTTTCGGGTTAGGGTTAGGGTTAGGGATAGGGTTCGGGTTCGGGTTAGGGTTAGGGTTAGGGTTAGGGTTCTGATTAGGCGTTAGGTTTAGGGTTAGGGTTCGGGTTAGGGTTCGGGTTAGGTTTAGGATTCGGGTAAGGGCTAAGGGTTCTGGTTCGGGTTAGGGTTATGGTTAGGGTTCCGGTTAGGGTTAGGGTTAGGGTTCGGGTTAGGGTTAGGGTTAGGGTTAGGGTTCGGGTTAGGTTTAGGGTTAGGGTACGGGTTAGTGTTCGGGTTAGGTTTAGGGTTAGGGTTAGGGTTCGGGTTAGGGTTAGGGTTCGGGTTAGGGTTAGGGTTAGGGTTAGGGTTAGGGTTTGGGTTAGGGTTAGGGTTCGGGTTAGGTTTAGGGTTAGGGTTCGGGTTAGGGTTCGGGTTAGGGTTCGGGTTAGGGTTCGGGTTAGGGTTAGGGTTCGGGTTAGGGTTAGGGTTAGGGTTCGGGTTAGGGTTAGGGGTAGGTTTCGGGTGAGGCATAGGGTTAGAGTTAGGGTTCGGGTTAGGGTTCGGGTTAGGGTTCGGTGTAGGGTTAGGGTTAGGTTTAGGGTTAGGGTTCGGGTTAGGGTTCGGGTTAGGTTTAGGGTTCGGGTTAGGGTTAGGGTTAGGATTCGGGTTAGGGTTAGGGTTCGGGTTAGGTTTAGAATTAGGATTCGGGTTAGGGTTCTGGTTTGGGTTAGGGTTCGGGTTCGGGTTAGGGTTAGGGTTAGGGTTCGGATTAGGTTTAGGGTTAGGGTTAGGGTTAGAGTTAGGGTTCGGGTTAGGGTTCGGGTTAGGGTTCAGTGTAGGGTTAGGGTTAGGTTTAGGGTTAGGGTTCGGGTAAGGGTTAGGGTTAGCTTTAGGGTTCGGGTTAGGGTTACGTTTTAGTTTTAGGGTTAGGGTTAGGGTTAGGGTTTGGTTTAGGGTTTGGGTTCGGGTTAGGATTAGGGCTAGGTTTCGGGTTAGGGTTCGAGTTAGGGTTAGGGTTAGGGTTCGGGTTAGGTTTCGGGTTAGGGTTCGGGTTAGGGTTAGGCTTAGGTTTATGGTTCGGGTTAGGGATCGGGTTAGGGTTAGGGTTAGGATTCGGGTTAGGGTTAGGGTTCGGGTTCGGGTTAGGGTTCGGGTTAGGGTTAGGTTTAGGGTTCGGGTTCGGGTTAGGGTTAGGGTTCGGGTTAGGGTTAGGGTTCGGGGTCGGGTTAGGGTTCAAGTTTGGGTTAGGGTTTGGGTTAGCGTTAGGTTTAGGGTTAGGGTTCGGGTTCGGGTTATGGTTCGCGTTCGGGTTCGGGTTAGGTTTAGGGTTCGGGTTAGGGTTAGGTTCCGGTTAGGGTTAGGGTTAGGTTTCGGGTTAGGGTTCGGGTTAGGGTTAGAGTTAGGGTACAGGTTAGGGTTAGGGTTCGGGTACGGGTTAGGGTTAGGTTTAGGGTTAGGGTTCAGGTTAGGGTTCGGGTTAGGGTTAGGGTTCGTTTTAGGGTTAGGGTTAGGATTCGGGTTAGGGTTAGGGTTCGGGTTAGGGTTAGGGTTAGGATTCGGGTTAGGGTTCGGGTTCGGGTTAGGGTTCGGATTAGGGTTAGGGTTAGGGTTAGGGTTCGGGTTAGGGTTCGGGTTAGGGTTCGGTGTAGGGTTAGGTTTAGGTTTAGGTTTAGGGTTCGGGTTAGGGTTAGGGTTAGGGTTAGGATTTGGGTTAGGGTTAGGTTTTAGGGTTAGGGTTAGGGTTAGGGTTAGGGTTAGGTTTAGGGTTAGGTTTCGGGTTAGGGTTAGGGTTAGGGTTAGGGTTAGGGTTTGGGTTAGGGTTAGGGTTCGCGTTAGTGTTAGGGTTAGGTTTAGGGTTAGGGTTAGGTTTCGGGTTAGGGTTAGGGTTAGGGTTAGGGTTAGGGTTCGGGTTAGGGTTAGTGTTAGGGTGGGGTTAGGGTTAGGGTTAGGTTTAGGGTTCGGGTTAGGGTTCGGGTTAGGTTTAGGGTTAGGATTCGGGTTAGGGTTAGGGTTAGGGTTCGGGTTAGGGTTAGGGTTCGGGTTAGGGTTAGGTTTAGGGTTCGGGTTAGGGTTAGGGTTAGGGTTCGGGTTAGGGTTAGGGTTCGGGTTCGGGTTAGGGTTAGGGTTCGGGTTCGGTTTAGGGTTCAGGTTTGTGTTAGGGTTTGGGTTAGGGTTAGGTTTAGGATTAGGGTTCGGGTTCGGGTTAGGTTTCGGGTTCGGGTTCGGGTTAGGGTTAGGGTTCGGGTTAGGGTTAGGTTCCGGTTAGGGTTAGGGTTAGGGTTCGGGTTAGGGTTAGGGTTAGGGTTAGGGTTAGGGTACGGTTTAGGGTTAGGGTTCGGGTTAGGGTTCGGGTTAGGGTTCGGGTTAGGGTTAGGGTTCGGGTTCGGGTTCGGGTTAGGGTTAGGGTTCGGGTTAGGCTTAGGGTTAGGTTTCGGTTTAGGTTTCGGGTTCGGGTTAGGGTTAGGGTTAGGGTTCGGGTAAGGGTTAGGGTTCCGGTTAGGGTTAGGGTTAGGGTTAGGGTTCGGGTTATGGCTCGGGTTCGCGTTAGGGTTAGGGTTAGGGTCAGGGTTAGGGTTAGGTTTAGGGTTAGGGTTCGGGTTAGGTTTAGGTTTAGGGTTAGGGTTAGGGTTCGGGTTAGGGTTAGGGTTAGTGTTCGAGTTAGGGTTAGGGTTCGGGTTAGGGTTAGGGGTTAGGGTTAGGGTTAGGGTTAGGGTTAGTGTTCGGGTTAGGGTTAGGTTTAGGGTTAGGGTTCGGGTTAGTGTTAGGGTTATGGTTTGGGTTCGTGTACGGGGTAAGGTTAGGGTTCGGGTTCGGGTTAGGGTTCGGGTTCGTGTTCGGGTTAGGTGTTAGGGTTAGGGTTAGGGTTAGTGTTCGGGTTAGGGTTAGGGTTAGGGTTAGGGTTAGGGTTCGGGTTAGTGTTTGGGTTAGGGTTAGGGTTAGGGTTCGGGTTAGGATTAGGGCTAGGTTTCGGGTTAGGGTTCGAGTTAGGGTTAGTGTTAGGGTTCGGGTTAGGGTTCCGGTTAGGGTTCGGGTTAGGGTTAGTGTTAGGTTTATGGTTCGGGTTAGGGTTCGGGTTAGGGTTAGGGTTAGGATTCGGGTTAGGGTTAGGGTTAGGGTTCGGGTTAGCGTTAGGGTTCGGGTTAGGGTTAGGTTTAGCGTTCGGGTTAGGGTTAGGGTTAGGGTTCAGGTTAGGGTTAGGGTTCGGGTTCGGGTTAGGGTTCAAGTTTGTGTTAGGGTTTGGGTTAGGGTTAGGTTTAGGGTTAGGGTTCGGGTTCGGGTTATGGTTCGGGTTCGGGTTCGGGTTAGGTTTAGGGTTCAGGTTAGGGTTAGGTTCCGGTTAGGGTTAGGGTTAGGGTTCGGGTTAGGGTTCGGGTTAGGGTTCGGTGTAGGGTTAGGGTTAGGTTTAGGGTTTGGGTTCGGGTTAGGGTTAGGGTTAGGGTTAGGGTTAGAGTTAGGGTTCGGATTAGGGATAGGGTTAGGGTTCGGGATAGGGTTCGGGTTCGGTTTAGCGTTTGGGTTAGTGTTCGGGTTAGAGTTAGGGTTAGGGTTCGGGTTAGGGTTATGGTTAGGGTTAGGGTTAGGGTTCGGGTTAGGGTTCGGGTTAGGGTTGGGTTAGGGTTCGGGTTAGGGTTAGGGTTAGGGTTAAGGTTTGGCTTCGGGTTAGGGTTAGGGTTAGGGTTCGGATTAGGTTTAGGGTTAGGGTTAGGGTTAGAGTTAGGGTTCGGGTTAAGGTTCGGGTTAGGGTTCGGTGTAGGGTTAGGGTTAGGTTTAGGGTTAGGGTTCGGGTTAGGGTTAGGGCTATCGTTAGGATTTGGGTTAGGGTTAGGTTTTAGGGTTAGGGTTAGGGTTAGGGTTAGGGTTAGGTTTAGGGTTAGGGTTCGGGTTAGGGTTAGGGTTAGGGTTAGCGTTAGGGTTCAGGTTAGGGTTAGGGATCGCGTTAGTGTTAGGGTTAGGTTTAGGGTTAGGGTTAGGGTTCGGGTTAGGGTTAGGGTTAGGGTTAGGGTTCGAGTTAGGGTTAGGGTTAGGGTTAGGGTTAGGGTTCGGGTTAGGGTTAGTGTTAGGGTCGGGTTAGGGTTAGGGTTAGGTTTAGGGTTTGGGTTAGGGTTCGGGTTAGGGTTAGGGTTAGGATTCGGTTTAGGGTTAGGGTTAGGGTTCGGGTTATGTTTAGGGTTCGGTTTAGGGTTAGGTTAAGGGTTCGGGTTAGGGTTAGGGTTCAGGTTAGGGTTAGGGTTCGGGTTCGGGTTAGGGTTAGGGTTCGGGTTCGGGTTAGGTTTCAGGTTTGGGTTAGGGTTTGGTTTAGGGTGAGGTTTAGGGTTAGGGTTCGGGTTCGGGTTAGGGTACGGGTTCGGGTTCGGGTTCGGGTTAGGGTTAGGGTTCGGGTTAGGTTTAGGTTCCGGTTAGGGTTAGGGTTAGGGTTCGGGTTAGGTTTAGGTTTAGGGTTCGGGTTAGCTTTAGGGTTCGGGTTATGGTTAGGGTTAGGGTTCGGGTTAGGTTTAGTGTTAGGGTTAGGGTTAGGGTACGGGTTAGGGTTAGGGTTCGGGTTCGGGTTAGATTTCGGGTTCGGGTTCGGGTTCGGATTAGAGTTAGTGTTAGCGTTAGGGTTAGGGTTCGGATTAGGGTTAGGGGTAGGGTTCGGTTTAGGTTTCGGGTTCGGGTTAGGGTTAGTGTTAGAGTTAGGGTTAGGGTTCGGGTTAGGGTTAGGGTTAGGGTTAGGGTTAGGGGTTAGGGTTAGGGTTAGGTTTCTGGTTAGGTTTAGGGTTAGGGTTAGGTTTAGGGTTCGGGTTAGGGTTAGGTTTAGGGTTCGGGTGAGGGTTAGTGTTAGGGTTACGGTTAGGGTCCGGGTTAGGGTTAGGGTTCGGTTTCGGGTTAGGGTTAGGGTTAGGGATAGGGTTCGGGTTCGGGTTAGGGTTAGGGTTAGGGTTAGGGTTCTGATTAGGCGTTAGGTTTAGGGTTAGGGTTCGGGTTAGGGTTCGGGTTAGGTTTAGGATTCGGGTAAGGGCTAAGGGTTCTGGTTCGGGTTAGGGTTATGGTTAGGGTTCCGGTTAGGGTTAGGGTTAGGGTTCGGGTTAGGGTTAGGGTTAGGGTTAGGTTTAGGGTTCGGGTTAGGTTTAGGGTTAGGGTACGGGTTAGTGTTCGGGTTAGGTTTAGGGTTAGGGTTAGGGTTCGGGTTAGGGTTAGGGTTCGGGTTAGGGTTAGGGTTAGGGTTAGGGTTAGGGTTAGGGTTTGGGTTAGGGTTAGGGTTCGGGTTAGGTTTAGGGTTAGGGTTCGGGTTAGGGTTCGGGTTAGGGTTCGGGTTAGGGTTCGGGTTAGGGTTAGGGTTCGGGTTAGGGTTAGGGTTAGGGTTCGGGTTAGGGTTAGGGGTAGGTTTCGGGTGAGGCATAGGGTTAAAGTTAGGGTTCGGGTTAGGGTTCGGGTTAGGGTTCGGTGTAGGGTTAGGGTTAGGTTTAGGGTTAGGGTTCGGGTTAGGTTTCGGGTTAGGTTTAGGGTTCGGGTTAGGGTTAGGGTTAGGATTCGGGTTAGGGTTAGGGTTCGGGTTAGGTTTAGAATTAGGATTCGGGTTAGGGTTCTGGTTTGGGTTAGGGTTCGGGTTCGGGTTAGGGTTAGGGTTAGGGTTCGGATTAGGTTTAGGGTTAGGGTTAGGGTTAGAGTTAGGGTTCGGGTTAGGGTTCGGGTTAGGGTTCAGTGTAGGGTTAGGGTTAGGTTTAGGGTTAGGGTTCAGGTAAGGGTTAGGGTTAGCTTTAGGGTTCGGGTTAGGGTTACGTTTTAGGGTTAGGGTTAGGGTTAGGGTTAGGGTTTGGTTTAGGGTTTGGGTTCGGGTTAGGATTAGGGCTAGGTTTCGGGTTAGGGTTCGAGTTAGTGTTAGGGTTAGGGTTCGGGTTAGGTTTCGGGTTAGGGTTCGGGTTAGGGTTAGGCTTAGGTTTATGGTTCGGGTTAGGGATCGGGTTAGGGTTAGGGTTAGGATTCGGGTTAGGGTTAGGGTTCGGGTTCGGGTTAGGGTTCGGGTTAGGGTTAGGTTTAGGGTTCGGGTTCGGGTTAGGGTTAGGGTTCGGGTTAGGGTTAGGGTTCGGGGTCGGGTTAGGGTTCAAGTTTGGGTTAGGGTTTGGGTTAGCGTTAGGTTTAGGGTTAGGGTTCGGGTTCGGGTTATGGTTCGCGTTCGGGTTCGGGTTAGGTTTAGGGTTCGGGTTAGGGTTAGGTTCCGGTTAGGGTTAGGGTTAGGGTTCGGGTTAGGGTTCGGGTTAGGGTTAGAGTTAGGGTACAGGTTAGGGTTAGGGTTCGGGTACGGGTTAGGGTTAGGTTTAGGGTTAGGGTTCGGGTTAGGGTTCGGGTTAGGGTTAGGGTTCGTTTTAGGGTTAGGGTTAGGATTCGGGTTAGGGTTAGGGTTCGGGTTAGGGTTAGGGTTAGGATTCGGGTTAGGGTTCGGGTTCGGGTTAGGGTTCGGATTAGGGTTAGGGTTAGGGTTAGGGTTCGGGTTAGGGTTCGGGTTAGGGTTCGGTGTAGGGTTAGGTTTAGGTTTAGGTTTAGGGTTCGGGTTAGGGTTAGGGTTAGGGTTAGGATTTGGGTTAGGGTTAGGTTTTAGGGTTAGGGTTAGGGTTAGGGTTAGGGTTAGGTTTAGGGTTAGGTTTCGGGTTAGGGTTAGGGTTAGGGTTAGGGTTAGGGTTTGGGTTAGGGTGTGGGTTCGCGTTAGTGTTAGGGTTAGGTTTAGGGTTAGGGTTAGGTTTCGGGTTAGGGTTAGGGTTAGGGTTAGGGTTAGGGTTAGGGTTCGGGTTAGGGTTAGTGTTAGGGTGGGGTTAGGGTTAGGGTTAGGTTTAGGGTTCGGGTTAGGGTTCGGGTTAGGTTTAGGGTTAGGATTCGGGTTAGGGTTAGGGTTAGGGTTCGGGTTAGGGTTAGGGTTCGGGTTAGGGTTAGGTTTAGGGTTCGGGTTAGGGTTAGGGTTAGGGTTCGGGTTAGGGTTAGGGTTCGGGTTCGGGTTAGGGTTAGGGTTCGGGTTCGGTTTAGGGTTCAGGTTTGTGTTAGGGTTTGGGTTAGGGTTAGGTTTAGGGTTAGGGTTCGGGTTCGGGTTAGGTTTCGGGTTCGGGTTCGGGTTAGGGTTAGGGTTCGGGTTAGGGTTAGGTTCCGGTTAGGGTTAGGGTTAGGGTTCGGGTTAGGGTTAGGGTTAGGGTTAGGGTTAGGGTACGGGTTAGGGTTAGGGTTCGGGTTAGGGTTCGGGTTAGGGTTCGGGTTAGGGTTAGGGTTCGGGTTCGGGTTCGGGTTAGGGTTAGGGTTCGGGTTAGGCTTAGGGTTAGGTTTCGGTTTAGGTTTCGGGTTCGGGTTAGGGTTAGGGTTAGGGTTAGGGTTCGGGTAAGGGTTAGGGTTCCGGTTAGGGTTAGGGTTAGGGTTAGGGTTCGGGTTATGGCTCGGGTTCGCGTTAGGGTTAGGGTTAGGGTCAGGGTTAGGGTTAGGTTTAGGGTTAGGGTTCGGGTTAGGTTTAGGTTTAGGGTTAGGGTTAGGGTTCGGGTTAGGGTTAGGGTTAGTGTTCGAGTTAGGGTTAGGGTTCGGGTTAGGGTTAGGGGTTAGGGTTAGGGTTAGGGTTAGGGTTAGTGTTCGGGTTAGGGTTAGGTTTAGGGTTAGGGTTCGGGTTAGTGTTAGGGTTATGGTTTGGGTTCGTGTACGGGGTAAGGTTAGGGTTCGGGTTCGGGTTAGGGTTCGGGTTCGTGTTCGGGTTAGGTGTTAGGGTTAGGGTTAGGGTTAGTGTTCGGGTTAGGGTTAGGGTTAGGGTTAGGGTTAGGGTTCGGGTTAGTGTTTGGGTTAGGGTTAGGGTTAGGGTTCGGGTTAGGATTAGGGCTAGGTTTTGGGTTAGGGTTCGAGTTAGGGTTAGTGTTAGGGTTCGGGTTAGGGTTCCGGTTAGGGTTCGGGTTAGGGTTAGTGTTAGGTTTATGGTTCGGGTTAGGGTTCGGGTTAGGGTTAGGGTTAGGATTCGGGTTAGGGTTAGGGTTAGGGTTCGGGTTAGCGTTAGGGTTCGGGTTAGGGTTAGGTTTAGCGTTCGGGTTAGGGTTAGGGTTAGGGTTCAGGTTAGGGTTAGGGTTCGGGTTCAGGTTAGGGTTCAAGTTTGTGTTAGGGTTTGGGTTAGGGTTAGGTTTAGGGTTAGGGTTCGGGTTCGGGTTATGGTTCGGGTTCGGGTTCGGGTTAGGTTTAGGGTTCAGGTTAGGGTTAGGTTCCGGTTAGGGTTAGGGTTAGGGTTCGTGTTAGGGTTAGGTTTAGGTTTGGGTTAGGTTTAGGGTTCGGGTTAGGGTTAGGGTTAGGATTCGGGTTAGGGTTCGGGTTAGGGTTAGAGTTAGGGTACGGGTTAGGGTTAGGGTTCGGGTTCGGGTTAGGGTTAGGTTTAGGGTTAGGGTTCGGGTTAGGGTTCGGGTTAGCGTTAGGGTTCGGGTTAGGGTTAGGTTTAGGATTCGGGTTACGGTTAGGGTTCGGGTTAGGGTTAGAGTTAGGATTCGGGTTAGGGTTCGGGTTCGGGTTAGGGTTCGGGTTCGGGATAGGGTTATGGTTAGGGTTCGGATTAGGGTTAGGGTTAGGGTTAGGGTTAGAGTTAGGGTTCGGGTTAGGGTTCGGGTTAGGGTTCGGTGTAGGGTTAGGTTTAGGTTTAGGGTTAGGTTTCGGGTTAGGGTTAGGGTTAGGGTTAGGGTTAGGGTTCGGATTAGGGATAGGGTTAGGGTTCGGGTTAGGGTTCGGGTTCGGTTTAGCGTTAGGGTTAGTGTTCGGGTTACATTTAGGGTTAGGGTTCGGGTTAGGGTTATGGTTAGGGTTAGGGTTAGGGTTCGGGTTAGGGTTCGGGTTAGGGTTAGGGTTAGGGTTCGGGTTAGGGTTAGGGTTAGGGTTAAAGTTTGGCTTCGGGTTAGGGTTAGCGTTAGGGTTCGGATTAGGGTTAGGGTTAGGTTTAGGTTAGGGTTCGGGTTGGGGTTAGGGTTAGGGTTAGGGTTAGGGTTCAGGTTAGGGTTAGGGATCGCGTTAGTGTTAGGGTTAGGTTTAGGGTTAGGGTTAGGGTTCGGGTTAGGGTTAGGGTTAGGGTTAGGGTTAGGGTTCGAGTTAGGGTTATGGTTAGGGTTAGGGTTAGGGTTCGGGTTAGGGTTAGTGTTAGGGTCGGGTTGGGGTTAGGGTTAGGTTTAGGGTTTGGGTTAGGATTCGGATTAGGGTTAGGGTTAGGATTCGGGTTAGGGTTAGGGTTAGGGTTCGGGTTAGGTTTAGGGTTCGGTTTAGGGTTAGGTTTAGGGTTCGGGTTAGGGTTAGGGTTAGGGTTCGGGTTAGGGTTAGGGTTCGGGTTCGGGTTAGGGTTAGGGTTCGGGTTCGGGTTAGGGTTCAGGTTTGGGTTAGGGTTTGGGTTAGGGTGAGGTTTAGGGTTAGGGTTCGGGTTCGGTTAGGGTTCGGGTTAGGGTTCGGGTTAGGGTTGGGTTAGGGTTCGGGTTAGGGTTAGGGTTAGGGTTAAGGTTTGGCTTCGGGTTAGGGTTAGGGTTAGGGTTCGGATTAGGGTTAGGGTTCGGGTTATGGTTAGGGTTAGGGTTCGGGTTAGGTTTAGGGTTAGGGTTAGGGTTAGGGTACGGGTTAGGGTTAGGGTTCGGGTTCGGGTTAGATTTCGGGTTCGGGTTCGGGTTCGGGTTAGGGTTAGTGTTAGCGTTAGGGTTAGGGTTCGGATTAGGGTTAGGGGTAGGGTTCGGTTTAGGGTTCGGGTTCGGGTTAGGGTTAGTGTTAGAGTTCGGGTTAGGGTTCGGGTTAGGGTTAGGGTTAGGGTTAGGGTTAGGGGTTAGGGTTAGGGTTAGGTTTCTGGTTAGGTTTAGGGTTAGGGTTAGGTTTAGGGTTCGGGTTAGGGTTAGGTTTAGGGTTCGGGTGAGGGTTAGTGTTAGGGTTACGGTTAGGGTCCGGGTTAGGGTTAGGGTTCGGTGTCGGGTTAGGGTTAGGGTTATGGTTAGGGTTCGGGTTAGGGTTAGGGTTAGGGTTAGGGTTCGGATTCGGGTTTAGGGTTAGGGTTAGGGTTCGGGTAAGGGTTCGGGTTAGGTTTAGGATTCGGGTAAGGGCTAAGGGTTCTGGTTCGGGTTAGGGTTATGGTTAGGGTTCCGGTTAGGGTTAGGGTTAGGGTTCGGGTTAGGGTTAGGGTTAGGGTTAGGGTTCGGGTTAGGTTTAGGGTTAAGGTACGGGTTAGGGTTCGGGTTAGGTTTAGGGTTAGGGTTCGGGTTCGGGTTAGGGTTAGGGTTCGGGTTAGGGTTAGGTTTAGGGTTCGGGTTAGGTTTAGGGTTAGGGTTCGGGTTAGGGTTAGGGTTCGGGTTCGGGTTAGGGTTCAAGTTTGGGTTAGGGTTTGGGTTAGGTTTAGGGTTAGGGTTAGGGTTAGGTTCCGGTTAGTGTTAGGGTTAGGGTTCGGGTTAGGGTTAGGGTTAGGGTTTGGGTTAGGGTTAGGGTTTGGGTTAGGGTTAGGGTTAGGGTTCGGGTTAGGGTTCGTGTTAGGGTTAGAGTTAGGGTACGGGTTAGGGTTAGGGTTCGGGTTCGGGTTAGGGTTAGGTTTAGGGTTAGGGTTCGGGTTAGGGTTCGGGTTAGCGTTAGGGTTCGGGTTAGGTTTAGGGTTAGGATTCGGGTTAGGGTTAGGGTTCGGGTTAGGGTTAGGTTTAGGATTCGGGTTAGGGTTCGGGTTCGGGTTAGGGTTCGGGTTTGGGTTAGGGTTAGGGTTAGGGTTCGGATTAGGGTTAGGGTTAGGGTTAGGGTTAGGGTTAGAGTTAGGGTTCGGGTTAGGGTTCGGGTTAGGGTTCGGTGTAGGGTTAGGGTTAGGTTTAGGGTTTGGGTTCGGGTTAGGGTTAGGGTTAGGGTTAGGGTTAGGGTTAGGGTTCGGATTAGGGATAGGGTTAGGGTTCGGGATAGGGTTCGGGTTCGGTTTAGCGTTTGGGTTAGTGTTCGGGTTAGAGTTAGGGTTAGGGTTCGGGTTAGGGTTATGGTTAGGGTTAGGGTTAGGGTTCGGGTTAGGGTTCGGGTTAGGGTTGGGTTAGGGTTCGGGTTAGGGTTAGGGTTAGGGTTAAGGTTTGGCTTCGGGTTAGGGTTAGGGTTAGGGTTCGGATTAGGTTTAGGGTTAGGGTTAGGGTTAGAGTTAGGGTTCGGGTTAAGGTTCGGGTTAGGGTTCGGTGTAGGGTTAGGGTTAGGTTTAGGGTTAGGGTTCGGGTTAGGGTTAGGGCTATCGTTAGGATTTGGGTTAGGGTTAGGTTTTAGGGTTAGGGTTAGGGTTAGGGTTAGGGTTAGGTTTAGGTTTAGGGTTCGGGTTAGGGTTAGGGTTAGGGTTAGCGTTAGGGTTCAGGTTAGGGTTAGGGATCGCGTTAGTGTTAGGGTTAGGTTTAGGGTTAGGGTTAGGGTTCGGGTTAGGGTTAGGGTTAGGGTTAGGGTTAGGGTTAGGGTTAGGGTTAGGGTTCGAGTTAGGGTTAGGGTTAGGGTTAGGGTTAGGGTTCGGGTTAGGGTTAGTGTTAGGGTCGGGTTAGGGTTAGGGTTAGGTTTAGGGTTTGGGTTAGGGTTCGGGTTAGGGTTAGGGTTAGGATTCGGTTTAGGGTTAGGGTTAGGGTTCGGGTTATGTTTAGGGTTCGGTTTAGGGTTAGGTTAAGGGTTCGGGTTAGGGTTAGGGTTCAGGTTAGGGTTAGGGTTCGGGTTCGGGTTAGGGTTAGGGTTCGGGTTCGGGTTAGGTTTCAGGTTTGGGTTAGGGTTTGGTTTAGGGTGAGGTTTAGGGTTAGGGTTCGGGTTCGGGTTAGGGTACGGGTTCGGGTTCGGGTTCGGGTTAGGGTTAGGGTTCGGGTTAGGTTTAGGTTCCGGTTAGGGTTAGGGTTAGGGTTCGGGTTAGGTTTAGGTTTAGGGTTCGGGTTAGCTTTAGGGTTCGGGTTATGGTTAGGGTTAGGGTTCGGGTTAGGTTTAGTGTTAGGGTTAGGGTTAGGGTACGGGTTAGGGTTAGGGTTCGGGTTCGGGTTAGATTTCGGGTTCGGGTTCGGGTTCGGATTAGAGTTAGTGTTAGCGTTAGGGTTAGGGTTCGGATTAGGGTTAGGGGTAGGGTTCGGTTTAGGTTTCGGGTTCGGGTTAGTGTTAGTGTTAGAGTTAGGGTTAGGGTTCGGGTTAGGGTTAGGGTTAGGGTTAGGGTTAGGGGTTAGGGTTAGGGTTAGGTTTCTGGTTAGGTTTAGGGTTAGGGTTAGGTTTAGGGTTCGGGTTAGGGTTAGGTTTAGGGTTCGGGTGAGGGTTAGTGTTAGGGTTACGGTTAGGGTCCGGGTTAGGGTTAGGGTTCGGTTTCGGGTTAGGGTTAGGGTTAGGGATAGGGTTCGGGTTCGGGTTAGGGTTAGGGTTAGGGTTAGGGTTCTGATTAGGCGTTAGGTTTAGGGTTAGGGTTCGGGTTAGGGTTCGGGTTAGGTTTAGGATTCGGGTAAGGGCTAAGGGTTCTGGTTCGGGTTAGGGTTATGGTTAGGGTTCCGGTTAGGGTTAGGGTTAGGGTTCGGGTTAGGGTTAGGGTTAGGGTTA
The DNA here is from genome assembly GCA_032313775.1 of Urocyon cinereoargenteus. Taxonomy (NCBI): domain Eukaryota; kingdom Metazoa; phylum Chordata; class Mammalia; order Carnivora; family Canidae; genus Urocyon; species Urocyon cinereoargenteus. Next base: position 2,557,375 of record JAVLSZ010000035.1, read on the forward strand.
GGGTTAGGGTTCGGGTTAGGTTTAGGGTTAGGGTACGGGTTAGTGTTCGGGTTAGGTTTAGGGTTAGGGTTAGGGTTCGGGTTAGGGTTAGGGTTCGGGTTAGGGTTAGGGTTAGGGTTAGGGTTAGGGTTTGGGTTAGGGTTAGGGTTCGGGTTAGGTTTAGGGTTAGGGTTCGGGTTAGGGTTCGGGTTAGGGTTCGGGTTAGGGTTCGGGCTAGGGTTAGGGTTCGGGTTAGGGTTAGGGTTAGGGTTCGGGTTAGGGTTAGGGGTAGGTTTCGGGTGAGGCATAGGGTTAGAGTTAGGGTTCGGGTTAGGGTTCGGGTTAGGGTTCGGTGTAGGGTTAGGGTTAGGTTTAGGGTTAGGGTTCGGGTTAGGGTTCGGGTTAGGTTTAGGGTTCGGGTTAGGGTTAGGGTTAGGATTCGGGTTAGGGTTAGGGTTCGGGTTAGGTTTAGAATTAGGATTCGGGTTAGGGTTCTGGTTCGGGTTAGGGTTCGGGTTCGGGTTAGGGTTAGGGTTAGGGTTCGGATTAGGTTTAGGGTTAGGGTTAGGGTTAGAGTTAGGGTTCGGGTTAGGGTTCGGGTTAGGGTTCAGTGTAGGGTTAGGGTTAGGTTTAGGGTTAGGGTTCGGGTAAGGGTTAGGGTTAGCTTTAGGGTTCGGGTTAGGGTTACGTTTTAGGGTTAGGGTTAGGGTTAGGGTTAGGGTTTGGTTTAGGGTTTGGGTTCGGGTTAGGATTAGGGCTAGGTTTCGGGTTAGGGTTCGAGTTAGGGTTAGGGTTAGGGTTCGGGTTAGGTTTCGGGTTAGGGTTCGGGTTAGGGTTAGGCTTAGGTTTATGGTTCGGGTTAGGGATCGGGTTAGGGTTAGGGTTAGGATTCGGGTTAGGGTTAGGGTTCGGGTTCGGGTTAGGGTTCGGGTTAGGGTTAGGTTTAGGGTTCGGGTTCGGGTTAGGGTTAGGGTTCGGGTTAGGGTTAGGGTTCGGGGTCGGGTTAGGGTTCAAGTTTGGGTTAGGGTTTGGGTTAGCGTTAGGTTTAGGGTTAGGGTTCGGGTTCGGGTTATGGTTCGCGTTCGGGTTCGTATTAGGTTTAGGGTTCGGGTTAGGGTTAGGTTCCGGTTAGGGTTAGGGTTAGGGTTCGGGTTAGGGTTCGGGTTAGGGTTAGAGTTAGGGTACAGGTTAGGGTTAGGGTTCGGGTACGGGTTAGGGTTAGGTTTAGGGTTAGGGTTCGGGTTAGGGTTCGGGTTAGGGTTAGGGTTCGTTTTAGGGTTAGGGTTAGGATTCGGGTTAGGGTTAGGGTTCGGGTTAGGGTTAGGGTTAGGATTCGGGTTAGGGTTCGGGTTCGGGTTAGGGTTCGGATTAGGGTTAGGGTTAGGGTTAGGGTTCGGGTTAGGGTTCGGGTTAGGGTTCGGTGTAGGGTTAGGTTTAGGTTTAGGTTTAGGGTTCGGGTTAGGGTTAGGGTTAGGGTTAGGATTTGGGTTAGGGTTAGGTTTTAGGGTTAGGGTTAGGGTTAGGGTTAGGGTTAGGTTTAGGGTTAGGTTTCGGGTTAGGGTTAGGGTTAGGGTTAGGGTTAGGGTTCGGGTTAGGGTTAGGGTTCGCGTTAGTGTTAGGGTTAGGTTTAGGGTTAGGGTTAGGTTTCGGGTTAGGGTTAGGGTTAGGGTTAGGGTTAGGGTTCGGGTTAGGGTTAGTGTTAGGGTGGGGTTAGGGTTAGGGTTAGGTTTAGGGTTCGGGTTAGGGTTCGGGTTAGGTTTAGGGTTAGGATTCGGGTTAGGGTTAGGGTTAGGGTTCGGGTTAGGGTTAGGGTTCGGGTTAGGGTTAGGTTTAGGGTTCGGTTTAGGGTTAGGGTTAGGGTTCGGGTTAGGGTTAGGGTTCGGGTTCGGGTTAGGGTTAGGGTTCGGGTTCGGTTTAGGGTTCAGGTTTGTGTTAGGGTTTGGGTTAGGGTTAGGTTTAGGGTTAGGGTTCGGGTTCGGGTTAGGTTCGGGTTCGGGTTCGGGTTAGGGTTAGGGTTCGGGTTCGGGTTAGGTTCCGGTTAGGGTTAGGGTTAGGGTTCGGGTTAGGGTTAGGGTTAGGGTTAGGGTTAGGGTACGGGTTAGGGTTAGGGTTCGGGTTAGGGTTCGGGTTAGGGTTCGGGTTAGGGTTAGGGTTCGGGTTCGGGTTCGGGTTAGGGTTAGGGTTCGGGTTAGGCTTAGGGTTAGGTTTCGGTTTAGGTTTCGGGTTCGGGTTAGGGTTAGGGTTAGGGTTCGGGTAAGGGTTAGGGTTCCGGTTAGGGTTAGGGTTAGGGTTAGGGTTCGGGTTATGGCTCGGGTTCGCGTTAGGGTTAGGGTTAGGGTCAGGGTTAGGGTTAGGTTTAGGGTTAGGGTTCGGGTTAGGTTTAGGTTTAGGGTTAGGGTTAGGGTTCGGGTTAGGGTTAGGGTTAGTGTTCGAGTTAGGGTTAGGGTTCGGGTTAGGGTTAGGGGTTAGGGTTAGGGTTAGGGTTAGGGTTAGTGTTCGGGTTAGGGTTAGGTTTAGGGTTAGGGTTCGGGTTAGTGTTAGGGTTATGGTTTGGGTTCGTGTACGGGGTAAGGTTAGGGTTCGGGTTCGGGTTAGGGTTCGGGTTCGTGTTCGGGTTAGGTGTTAGGGTTAGGGTTAGGGTTAGTGTTCGGGTTAGGGTTAGGGTTAGGGTTAGGGTTAGGGTTCGGGTTAGTGTTTGGGTTAGGGTTAGGGTTAGGGTTCGGGTTAGGATTAGGGCTAGGTTTCGGGTTAGGGTTCGAGTTAGGGTTAGTGTTAGGGTTCGGGTTAGGGTTCCGGTTAGGGTTCGGGTTAGGGTTAGTGTTAGGTTTATGGTTCGGGTTAGGGTTCGGGTTAGGGTTAGGGTTAGGATTCGGGTTAGGGTTAGGGTTAGGGTTCGGGTTAGCGTTAGGGTTCGGGTTAGGGTTAGGTTTAGCGTTCGGGTTAGGGTTAGGGTTAGGGTTCAGGTTAGGGTTAGGGTTCGGGTTCGGGTTAGGGTTCAAGTTTGTGTTAGGGTTTGGGTTAGGGTTAGGTTTAGGGTTAGGGTTCGGGTTCGGGTTATGGTTCGGGTTCGGGTTCGGGTTAGGTTTAGGGTTCAGGTTAGGGTTAGGTTCCGGTTAGGGTTAGGGTTAGGGTTCGGGTTAGGGTTAGGTTTAGGTTTGGGTTAGGTTTAGGGTTCGGGTTAGGGTTAGGGTTAGGATTCGGGTTAGGGTTCGGGTTAGGGTTAGAGTTAGGGTACGGGTTAGGGTTAGGGTTCGGGTTCGGGTTAGGGTTAGGTTTAGGGTTAGGGTTCGGGTTAGGGTTCGGGTTAGCGTTAGGGTTCGGGTTAGGGTTAGGGTTAGGATTCGGGTTACGGTTAGGGTTCGGGTTAGGGTTAGAGTTAGGATTCGGGTTAGGGTTCGGGTTCGGGTTAGGGTTCGGGTTCGGGATAGGGTTATGGTTAGGGTTCGGATTAGGGTTAGGGTTAGGGTTAGGGTTAGAGTTAGGGTTCGGGTTAGGGTTCGGGTTAGGGTTCGGTGTAGGGTTAGGTTTAGGTTTAGGGTTAGGTTTCGGGTTAGGGTTAGGGTTAGGGTTAGGGTTAGGGTTCGGATTAGGGATAGGGTTAGGGTTCGGGTTAGGGTTCGGGTTCGGTTTAGCGTAAGGGTTAGTGTTCGGGTTACAGTTAGGGTTAGGGTTCGGGTTAGGGTTATGGTTAGGGTTAGGGTTAGGGTTCGGGTTAGGGTTCGGGTTAGGGTTAGGGTTAGGGTTCGGGTTAGGGTTAGGGTTAGGGTTAAAGTTTGGCTTCGGGTTAGGGTTAGCGTTAGGGTTCGGATTAGGGTTAGGGTTAGGTTTAGGTTAGGGTTCGGGTTGGGGTTAGGGTTAGGGTTAGGGTTAGGGTTCAGGTTAGGGTTAGGGATCGCGTTAGTGTTAGGGTTAGGTTTAGGGTTAGGGTTAGGGTTCGGGTTAGGGTTAGGGTTAGGGTTAGGGTTAGGGTTCGAGTTAGGGTTATGGTTAGGGTTAGGGTTAGGGTTCGGGTTAGGGTTAGTGTTAGGGTCGGGTTGGGGTTAGGGTTAGGTTTAGGGTTTGGGTTAGGATTCGGATTAGGGTTAGGGTTAGGATTCGGGTTAGGGTTAGGGTTAGGGTTCGGGTTAGGTTTAGGGTTCGGTTTAGGGTTAGGTTTAGGGTTCGGGTTAGGGTTAGGGTTAGGGTTCGGGTTAGGGTTAGGGTTCGGGTTCGGGTTATTGTTAGGGTTCGGGTTCGGGTTAGGGTTCATGTTTGGGTTAGGGTTTGGGTTAGGGTGAGGTTTAGGGTTAGGGTTCGGGTTCGGTTAGGGTTCGGGTTCGGGTTCGGGTTAGGGTTAGGGTTCGGGTTAGGGTTAGGTTCCGGTTAGGGTTAGGGTTAGGGTTCGGGTTAGGGTTAGGTTTAGGGTTCGGGTTAGGGTTAGGGTTCGGCTTATGGTTAGGGTTAGGGTTCGGGTTAGGTTTAGGGTTAGGGTTAGGGTTAGGGTACGGGTTAGGGTTAGGGTTCGGGTTCGGGTTAGATTTCGGGTTCGGGTTCGGGTTCGGGTTAGGGTTAGTGTTAGCGTTAGGGTTAGGGTTCGGATTAGGGTTAGGGGTAGGTTTCGGTTTAGGGTTCGGGTTCGGGTTAGGGTTAGTGTTAGAGTTCGGGTTAGGGTTCGGGTTAGGGTTAGGGTTAGGGTTAGGGTTAGGGGTTAGGGTTAGGGTTAGGTTTCTGGTTAGGTTTAGGGTTAGGGTTAGGTTTAGGGTTCGGGTTAGGGTTAGGTTTAGGGTTCGGGTGAGGGTTAGTGTTAGGGTTACGGTTAGGGTCCGGGTTAGGGTTAGGGTTCGGTGTCGGGTTAGGGTTAGGGTTATGGTTAGGGTTCGGGTTAGGGTTAGGGTTAGGGTTAGGGTTCGGATTCGGGTTTAGGGTTAGGGTTAGGGTTCGGGTAAGGGTTCGGGTTAGGTTTAGGATTCGGGTAAGGGCTAAGGGTTCTGGTTCGGGTTAGGGTTATGGTTAGGGTTCCGGTTAGGGTTAGGGTTAGGGTTCGGGTTAGGGTTCGGGTTAGGGTTAGGGTTAGGGTTAGGGTTCGGGTTAGGTTTAGGGTTAAGGTACGGGTTAGGGTTCGGGTTAGGTTTAGGGTTAGGGTTCGGGTTCGGGTTAGGGTTAGGGTT
>JAVLSZ010000035.1:2567500-2597500 GCA_032313775.1 Urocyon cinereoargenteus
TTAGGGTTAGGTTTCGTTTTAGGGTTCGGGTTCGGGTTAGGGTTAGTGTTAGGGTTCGGGTTAGGGTTAGGGTTCGGGTTAGGGTTAGGGTTAGGGTTCGGGTTAGGGTTTGGGTTACGGTTAGTGTTCGAGTTAGGGTTAGAGTTCGGGTTAGGGTTAGGGGTTAGGGTTAGGGTTAGGGTTTGGGTTAGTGTTCGGGTTAGGGTTTGGGTTAGAGTTAGGGTTAGGGTTCGCGTTAGGATTAGGGCTAGGGTTCAGGTTAGGGTTCGAGTTAGGGTTAGGGTTAGGGTTCGGGTTAGGGTTCGGGTTAGGGTTCGGGTTAGGGTTAGGTTTCTGGTTAGGGTTAGGGTTAGGATTCGGGTTAGGGTTCGGGTTCGGGTTAGGGTTCGGGTTCGGGTTAGGGTTAGGGTTAGGGTTCGGATTAGGGTTAGGGTTAGTGTTAGGGTTAGGGTTCGGGTTAGTGTTCGGGTTAGGTTTCGGGTTAGGGTTAGGGTTAGGGTTAGGTTTAGGGTTAGGTTTCGTGTTAGGGTTAGGTTTTAGGGTTAGGGTTAGGGTTTGGGTTAGGGTTAGGGTTAGGTTTCTGGTTAGGGTTAGGGTTAGGATTCGGGTTAGGGTCGGGTTCGGGTTAGGGTTCGGGTTCGGGTTAGGGTTAGGGTTAGGGTTCGGATTAGGGTTAGGGTTAGTGTTAGTGTTAGGTTTCGGGTTAGTGTTCGGGTTAGGTTTCGGGTTAGGGTTAGGGTTAGGTTTAGGGTTAGGTTTCGGGTTAGGGTTAGGGTTATGGTGAGGGTTAGGGTTCGGGTTAGGGTTAGGTTTTAGGGTTAGGGTTAGGGTTTGGGTTAGGGTTAGGGTTAGGTTTAGGGTTAGGGTTCGGGTGTGGGTTCGAGTTCGGGTTCGGGTTAGGTTTAGGGTTCAGATTAGGGTTAGGGTTCGTGTTAGGGTTCGGGTTAGGTGTCGGGTTAGTGTTAGGTTTAGGATTCGGGTTCGGGTTAGGGTTAGGGTTAGGGTTAGGGTTAGGGTTCGGGTTCGTGGTTAGGGTTAGGGTTAGGGTTCGGGTTAGGGTTCGGGTTAGAGTTAGGATTCGGGTAAGGGCTTAGGGTTCGGGTTCGGGTTAGTGTTAGGGTTCGGGTTAGGGTTAGGGTTCGGGTTAGGGTAAGGCTTCGGTTAGGGTTAGGGTTAGGTTTCGGATTAGGGTTAGGGTTAGGGTTAGGGTTAGGGTTATGTTTCGGGTTAGGGTTGGGGTTAGGGTTAGGGTTAGGGTTAGGTTTAGGGTTAGGGTTTGGGTTATGGTTAGGGTTAGGTTTATGGTTAGGGTTCGGTTTAGGGTTAGGTTTAGTGTTCGAATTAGGGTGAGGGTTCGGGTTAGGGTTAGGTGTTAGGGTTAGGGTTAGGGTTAGGGTTAGGGTTAGTGTTCGGGTTAGGGTTAGGGTTAGGGTTAGGGTTCGGGTTAGGGTTAGGGTTAGGGTTAGGTTTAGGGTTCGGGTTAGGGTTAGTGTTATGGTTTGGGTTCGGGTTCGGGGTAAGGTTAGGGTTCGGGTTCGGGTTAGGGTTCGGGTTAGGGTTAGGATTCGGGTACGTGCTTAGGGTTCGGGTTCGGGTTAGGGTGAGGGTTCGGGTTAGGGTTAGGGTTCGGGTTAGGTTTATGGTTAGGGTTCGGGTTCGGGTTCGGGTTAGGGTTAGGGTTTGGGTTAGGGTTAGGGGTTAGTGTTCGGGTTAGGGTTAGGGTTAGGTTTCGGGTTAGTGTTACGGTTAGGGTTAGGGTTAGGGTTAGGTTTCGGGTTAGGTTTAGGGTTCGGGTTAGGGTTAGGTTTCGGGTTAGGGTTAGGGTTAGGGTTCGGGTGTGTGTTCGGGTTAGGGTTAGAGTTAGGGTTCGGGTTAGGGTTCGGTTTAGGGTTCGGGTTAGGGTTAGGTTTCGGGTTCGGGTTAGGGTTAGATTTCGGGTTTGGGTTAGGGTTAGGTTTCGTTTTAGGGTTCGGGTTCGGGTTAGGGTTAGTGTTAGGGTTCGGGTTAGGGTTAGGGTTCGGGTTAGGGTTAGGGTTAGGGTTAGGGTTCGGGTTAGGGTTCGGGTTAGTGTTAGGTTTAGGGTTAGGTTTAGGGTTAGGGTTAGGTTTAGGGTTAGTGTTCGGGTTAGGTTTATGGTTAGGGTTAGGGTTAGGGTTCGGGTTAGGATTACGGTTAGTGTTCGAGTTAGGGTTAGAGTTCGGGTCAGGGTTAGGGGTTAGGGTTAGGGTTAGGGTTTGGGTTAGTGTTCGGGTTAGGGTTTGGGTTAGGGTTAGGGTTAGGGTTCGCGTTAGGATTAGGGCTAGGGTTCAGGTTAGGGTTCGAGTTAGGGTTAGGGTTAGGGTTCGGGTTAGGGTTCGGTTTAGGGTTCGGGTTAGGGTTAGGTTTCTGGTTAGGGTTAGGGTTAGGATTCGGTTTAGGGTTCGGGTTCGGGTTAGGGTTCGAGTTCGGGTTAGGGTTAGGGTTAGGGTTCGGATTAGGGTTAGGGTTAGTGTTAGGGTTAGGGTTCAGGTTAGTGTTCGGGTTAGGGTTCGGGTTAGGGTTAGGGTTAGGGTTAGGTTTAGGGTTAGGTTTCGGGTTAGGGTTAGGGTTATGGTGAGGGTTAGGGTTCGGGTTAGGGTTAGGTTTTAGGGTTAGGGTTAGGGTTTGGGTTAGGGTTAGGGTTAGGTTTAGGGTTAGGGTTCGGGTTCGGGTTCGAGTTCGGGTTCGGGTTAGGTTTAGGGTTCGGATTAGGGTTAGGGTTCGTATTAGGGTTCGGTTTAGGTGTCGGGTTAGTGTTAGGTTTAGGATTCGGGTTCGGGTTAGGGTTAGGGTTAGGGTTAGGGTTAGGGTTAGGGTTAGGGTTCGGGTTCGTGGTTAGGGTTAGGGTTAGGGTTCGGGTTAGGGTTCGGGTTAGAGTTAGGATTCGGGTAAGGGCTTAGGGTTCGGGTTCGGGTTAGGGTTAGGGTTCGGGTTAGGGTTAGGGTTCGGGTTAGGGTAAGGCTTCGGTTAGGGTTAGGGTTAGGTTTCGGATTAGGGTTAGGGTTAGGGTTAGGGTTAGGGTTAGGTTTCGGGTTAGGGTTGGGGTTAGGGTTAGGTTTAGGGTTAGGTTTAGGGTTAGGGTTCGGGTTATGGTTAGGGTTAGGTTTAGGGTTAGGGTTCGGGTTAGGGTAAGGGTTAGTGTTCGAGTTAGGGTGAGGGTTCGGGTTAGGGTTAGGTGTTAGGGTTAGGGTTAGGGTTAGGGTTAGGGTTAGTGTTCGGGTTAGGGTTAGGGTTAGGGTTAGGGTTCGGGTTAGGGTTAGGGTTAGGGTTAGGGTTAGGGTTCGGGTTAGGGTTAGTGTTATGGTTTGGGTTCGGGTTCGGCGTAAGGTTAGGATTCGGGTTCGGGTTAGGGTTAGGTTTCGGGTTAGGGTTCGGGTTCGGGTTAGGGTTCGGGTTCGGGTTAGGGTTAGGGTAAGAGTTCGGATTAGGGTTAGGTTTTGGGTTAGGGTTAGGGTTAGGTTTCGGGTTAGGGTTCGGGTTCGGGTTAGGGTTCGGGTTCGGGTTAGGGTTAGGGTTAGGGTTAGGGTTATGGTTAGGGTTAGGGTTCGGGTTCGGGTGAGGGTTCGGGTTCGGGTTAGGGTTAGGTTTTGGGTTAGGGTTCGGGTTCCGGTTAGGGTTCGGGTTCTGTTTAGGGTTAGGGTTAGGGTTCGGATTAGGGTTAGGGTTAGGGTTAGGGTTAAGTTTCGGGTTAGGGTTCGGGTTGGGGTTAGGTTTAGGGTTAGGTTTCGGGTTAGGTTTCGGGTTAGGTTTAGGGTTAGGGTTCGGGTTAGTGTTCGGGTTAAGGTTCGGGTTAGGGTTAGGGTTACGGTTAGGGTTAGGGTTAGGGTTCGTGTTAGGGTTCGGGTTAGGTGTCAGGTTAGAGTTAGGGTTAGGGTTCGGGTTCGGGTTAGGGTTAGGGTTAGGGTTAGGGTTCGGGTTCGGGGTTAGGGTTAGGATTCTGGTTAGGGTTCGGGTTAGGGTTAGGATTCGGGTAAGGGCTTAGGGTTCGGGTTCGGGTTAGGGTTAGGGTTCGGGTTAGGGTTAGGGTTCGGGTTAGGGTTATGGGTAGGGTTCGGGTTCCGGTTCGGGTTATGGTTAGGGTTCGGGTTCAGGTTCGGGTTAGGGTTCAGGTTTGGGTTAGGGTTTGGGTTAGGGTTAGGTTTAGGTTTAGGGTTCGGGTTCATGTTAGGGTTCGGGTTCGGGTTCGTGTTAGGGTTAGGGTTCGGGTTAGGGTTAGGTTCCGGTTAGGGTTAGGGTTAGGGTTCGGGTTAGGGTTAGGGTTAGGGTTTGGGTTAGGGTTAGGGTTCGGGTTAGGGTTCGGGTTCGGGTTAGGGTTAGTGTTAGAGTTAGGGTTAGGGTTCGGGTTAGGGTTAGGTTTAGGGTTAGGGTTAGGGGTTAGTGTTAGGGTTAGGTTTCTGGTTAGGTTTAGGGTTAGGGTTAGGGTTAGGGTTCGGGTTAGGGTTAGGTTTAGGGTTCGGGTGAGGGTTAGTGTTAGGGTTACGGTTAGGGTCCGGGTTAGGGTTAGGGTTCGGTGTCGGGTTAGGGTTAGTGTTAGGGTTAGGGTTCGGGTTCGGGTTAGGGTTAGGGTTAGGGTTAGGGTTCGGATTCGGGGTTAGGGTTAGGGTTAGGGTTCGGGTTATGGTTCGGGTTAGGTTTAGGTTTCGGATAAGGGCTTAGGGTTCTGGTTCGGGTTAGGGTTAGGTTTAGGGTTCCGGTTAGGGTTAGGGTTAGGGTTCGGGTTAGGGTTAGGGTTAGGGTTAGGGTTAGGGTTAGGGTTCTGGTTAGGTTTAGGGTTAGGGTACGGGTTAGGGTTCGGTTTAGGTTTAGGGTTAGGGTTAGGGTTCGGGTTAGGGTTAGGGTTCGGGTTAGGGTTAGGGTTAGGGTTAGGGTTAGGGTTAGGTTTAGGGTTTGGGTTAGGGTTAGGGTTCGGGTTAGGTTTAGGGTTAGGGTTCGTGTTAGGGTTAGGGTTAGGGTTCGGGTTAGGGTTCGGGTTTGGGTTCGGGTTAGGGTTAGGGTTAGGGTTCGGGTTAGGGTTTGGGTTAGGGTTAGGGTTCAGGTTAGGGTTAGGGTTAGGGTTCAGGTTAGGGTTCGGGTTCGGTTTAGGGTTCTGGTTCGGTTTAGGGTTAGGGTTAGGGTTCGGGTTAGGTTTAGGATTAGGTTTCGGTTTAGGTTTCGGGTTCGGGTTAGGGTTAGGGTTAGGGTTCGGGTAAGGGTTAGTGTTCGGGTTAGGGTTAGGGTTAGGGTTAGGGTTCGGGTTAGGGCTCGGGTTCGGGTTAGGGTTAGGGTTAGGGTTAGGGTTAGGTTTAGGGTTAGGGTTCGGGTTAGGTTTAGGGTTAGGTTTAGGGTTAGGGTTCGGGTTAGGGTTAGGGTTAGTGTTCGAGTTAGGGTTAGGGTTCGGGTTAGGGTTAGGGGTTAGGGTTAGGGTTAGGGTTAGGGTTAGTGTTCGGGTTAGGGTTAGGGTTAGGGTTAGTGTTCGGGTTAGGGTTAGGGTTATGGTTTGGTTTCGTGTTCGGGGTAAGGTTAGGGTTCGGGTTCGGGTTAGGGTTCGGTTTCGTGTTCGGGTTAGGTGTTAGGGTTAGGGTTAGGGTTAGGGTTTGGGTTAGGGTTAGGGTTAGGGTTAGGGTTAGGGTTCGGGTTAGGGTTTGGGTTAGGGTTAGGGTTAGGGTTCGGGTTAGGATTAGGGCTAGGTTTCGGGTTAGGGTTCGAGTTAGGGTTAGGGTTAGGGTTCGGGTTAGGGTTCCGGTTAGGGTTCGGGTTAGGGTTCGGTTTAGGGTAAGGGTTCGTGTTCGGGTTAGGGTTAGGGTTAGGTTTCGGGTTAGGGTTCGGGTTCGGGTTAGGGTTCGTGTTCTGTTAGGGTTAGGGTTAGGGTTCGGATTAGGGTTAGGGTTAGGGTTAGGGTTAGGGTTCGGGTTAGGGTTCGGGTTAGGGTTCGGGTTAGGGTTAGGGTTAGGATTAGGTTTAGGTTTAGGGTTCGGGTTAGGGTTAGGGTTAGGGTTAAGGTTAGGGTTTGGGTTAGGGTTAGGTTTTAGGGTGAGGGTTAGGGATAGTGTTAGAGTTAGGGTTAGGGGTTAGTTTTAGGGTTACGGTTACGGTTAGTGTTAGGGTTCGGGTTAGGGTTAGGGTTCGGGTTAGGGTTAGGGTTAGGGTTAGGGTTAGGGTTAGGGTTCGTGTTAGGGTTCGGGATAGGTGTCAGGTTAGGGTTAGGGTTAGGGTTCGGGTTCGGGTTAGGGTTAGGATTAGGGTTAGGGTTCGGGTTCGGGGTTAGGGTTAGGATTCTGGTTAGGGTTCGGGTTAGGTTTAGGATTCGGGTAAGGGCTTAGTGTTCGGGTTCGGGTTAGGGTTAGGGTTCGGGTTAGGGTTAGGGTTCGGGTTAGGGTTATGGGTAGGGATCGGGTTCGGGTTCGGGTTATGGTTAGGGTTCGGGTTCGGGTTCGGGTTAGGGTTCAGGTTTGGGTTAGGGTTTGGGTTAGGGTTAGGTTTAGGTTTAGGGTTCGGGTTCTGGTTAGGGTTCGGGTTCGGGTTCGTGTTAGGGTTAGGGTTCGGTTAGGGTTAGGTTCCGGTTAGGGTTAGGGTTAGGGTTCGGGTTAGGGTTAGGGTTAGGGTTTGGGTTAGGGTTAGGGTTCGGGTTAGGGTTAGGGTTAGGGTTCGGTTTAGGGTTCGGCTTAGGGTTAGGGTTAGGGTACGGGTTAGGGTTAGGGTTCGGGTTCGGGTTAGGGTTAGGGTTCGGGTTCGGGTTCGGGTTAGGGTTAGTGTTAGGGTTAGGGTTATGGTTCGGATTAGGGTGAGGGGTAGGGTTCGGTTTAGGGTTCGGGTTCGGGTTAGGATTAGTGTTAGAGTTAGGGTTATGGTTCGGGTTAGGGTTAGGTTTAGGGTTAGGTGTTAGGGTTAGGGTTAGGTTTCGGGTTAGGTTTAGGGTTAGGGTTAGGGTTAGGGTTCGGGTTAGGGTTAGGTTTAGGGTTCGGGTGAGGGTTAGTGTTAGGGTTACGGTTAGGGTCCGGGTTAGGGTTAGGGTTCGGTGTCGGGTTAGGGTTATGGTTAGGGTTAGGGTTCGGGTTCGGATTAGGGTTAGGGTTAAGGTTAGGGTTAGGGTTCGAATTCGGGGTTAGGGTTAGAGTTAGGGTTCGGGTTAGGGTTCGGGTTAGGTTTAGGATTCGGGTAAGGGCTTAGGGTTCTGGTTCGGGTTAGGTTTAGGGTTAGGGTTCCGGTTAGGTTTAGGGTTAGGGTTCGGGTTAGGGTTAGGGTTAGGGTACGGGTTAGGGTTCGGGTTAGGGTTAGGTTTAGGGATAGGGTTCGGGTTTGGGTTAGGGTTCGGGTTAGGGTTAGGTTTAGGGTTAGGGTTCGGGTTAGGGTTCGGTTTAGGGTAAGGGTTCGGGTTCGGGTTAGGGTTAGGGTTAGGTTTCGGGTTAGGTTTCGGGTTCGGGTTAGGGTTCGTGTTCTGTTAGGGTTAGGGTTAGGGTTCGGATTAGGGTTAGGGTTAGGGTTAGGGTTAGGGTTAGGGTTCGGGTTAGGGTTCGGGTTAGGGTTCGGGTTAGGGTTAGGGTTAAGATTAGGTTTAGGTTTAGGGTTCGGGTTAGGGTTAGGGTTAGGGTTAAGGTTAGGGTTTGGGTTAGGGTTAGGTTTTAGGGTTAGGGTTAGGGATAGTGTTAGAGTTAGGGTTAGGGGTTAGTTTTAGGGTTACGGTTACGGTTAATGTTAGGGTTCGGGTTAGGGTTAGGGTTCGGGTTAGGGTTAGGTTTAGGGTTAGGGTTAGGGTTAGGGTTCGTGTTAGGGTTCGGGTTAGGTGTCAGGTTAGGGTTAGGGTTAGGGTTCGGGTTCGGGTTAGGGTTAGGATTAGGGTTAGGGTTCGGGTTCGGGGTTAGGGTTAGGATTCTGGTTAGGGTTCGGGTTAGGGTTAGGATTCGGGTAAGGGCTTAGGGTTCGGGTTCGGGTTAGGGTTAGGGTTCGGGTTAAGGTTAGGTTTCGGGTTAGGGTTATGGGTAGGGATCGGGTTCGTTTTCGGGTTATGGTTAGGGTTCGGGTTCGGGTTCGGGTTAGGTTTCAGGTTTGGGTTAGGGTTTGGGTTATGGTTAGGTTTAGGTTTAGGGTTCGGGTTCAGGTTAGGGTTCGGGTTCGGGTTCGTGTTAGGGTTAGGGTTCGGGTTAGGGTTAGGTTCCGGTTAGGGTTAGGGTTAGGGTTCGGGTTAGGGTTAGGGTTAGGGTTTGGGTTAGGGTTAGGGTTCGGGTTAGTGTTAGGGTTAGGGTTCGGGTTAGGGTTCGGCTTAGTGTTAGGGTTAGGGTACGGGTTAGGGTTAGGGTTCGGGTTCGGGTTAGGGTTAGGGTTCGGGTTCGGGTTCGGGTTAGGGTTAGTGTTAGGGTTAGGGTTATGGTTCGGATTAGGGTGAGGGGTCGGGTTCGGTTTAGTGTTCGGGTTCGGGTTAGGGTTAGTGTTAGAGTTAGGTTTATGGTTCGGGTTAGGGTTAGGTTTAGGGTTAGGGGTTAGGGTTAGGGTTAGGTTTCGGGTTAGGTCAGGGTTAGGGTTAGGGTTAGGTTTCGGGTTAGGGTTAGGTTTAGGGTTCGGGTGAGGGTTAGTGTTAGGGTTACGGTTAGAGTCCGGGTTAGGGTTAGGGTTCGGTGTCGGGTTAGGGTTAGGGTTAGGGTTAGGGTTAGGGTTCGGGTTCGGATTAGGGTTAGGGTTAAGGTTAGGGTTAGGGTTCGGATTCGGGGTTAGGGTTAGAGTTAGGGTTCGGGTTAGGGTTCGGGTTAGGTTTAGGATTCGGGTAAGGGCTTAGGGTTCTGGTTCGGGTTAGGTTTAGGGTTAGGGTTCCGGTTAGGTTTAGGTTTAGGGTTCGGGTTAGGGTTAGGGTTAGGGTACGGGTTAGGGTTAGGGTTAGGGTTAGGTTTAGGGATAGGGTTCGGGTTTGGGTTAGGGTTCGGGTTAGGGTTAGGTTTAGGGTTAGGGTTAGGGTTTGGGTTGGGTTAGGGTTCGGGTTAGGGTTAGGTTTAGGGATAGGGTTCGGGTTTGGGTTAGGGTTCGGGTTAGGGTTAGGTTTAGGTTTAGGGTTAGGGTTTGGGTTGGGAATCAGGTTAGGGTTCAGGTTAGGGTTAGGTTTCGGGTTAGTTTTAGGGTTAGGGTTCGGGTTAGGGTTCGGGTTCGGGTTAGGGTTCGGGTTCGGTTTAGGTTTAGGGTTAGGGTTCGGGTTAGGGTTAGGGTTAGGGTTAGGGTTAGGGTTAGGGTTCGGGTTAGGGTTCGGGTTAGGGTTCGGGTTAGGGTTAGTGTTCGGGTTCGGGTTAGGGTGAGGGTTTGGTTTAGGGTTAGGGTTAGGTTTCGGTGTAGGTTTCGGGTTCGGGTTAGGGTTAGTGTTAGGGTTCGGGTAACGGTTAGGGTTCGGGTTAGGGTTAGGGTTAGGGTTAGGTTTCAGGTTAGGGTTCGGGTTAGGGTTAGGGTTATGGTTAGGGTTAGGGTTAGGTTTAGGTTTAGGGTTAGGGTTCGGGTTAGGTTTAGGCTTAGGGTTAGGGTTAGGGTTCGGGTTAGGGTTAGGGTTAGTGTTCGAGTTAGGGTTAGGGTTCGGGTTAGGGTTAGGGGTTAGGTTTAGGGTTAGGGTTAGAGTTAGGGTTAGGGTTAGTGTTCGGGTTAGGGTTAGGGTTAGGTTTAGGGTTCGGGTTAGGGTTAGGGTTATGGTTTGGGTTCGTGTTCGGGGTAAGGTTAGGGTTCGGGTTCGGGATAGGGTTCGTGTTCGTGTTCGGGTTAGGTGTTAGGGTGAGGGTTAGGGTTAGTGTTCGGGATAGGGTTAGGGTTAGGGTTAGGGTTAGGGTTCGGGTTAGGGTTTGTGTTAGGGTTAGGGTTAGGGTTCGGGTTAGGATTAGAGCTAGGTTTCGGGTTAGGGTTCGAGTTAGGGTTAGGGTAGGGTTCGGGTTAGGGTTCCGGTTAGGGTTCGGTTTAGGGTTAGGGTTAGGTTTATGGTTCGGGTTAGGGTTCGGGTTAGTGTTAGGGTTAGGATTCGGGGTAGGGTTAGGGTTAGGGTTCGGGTTAGGGTTAGGGTTCGGGTTAGGGTTAGGTTTAGGGTTCGGGTTAGGGTTAGGGTTAGGGTTCGGGTTAGGGTTAGGGTTCGGGTTCGGGTAGGGTTCAAGTTTGGGTTAGGGTTTGGGTTAGGGTTAGGTTTAGTGTTAGGTTTCGGGTTCGGGTTATGGTTCGGGTTCGGGTTCGTGTTAGGGATAGGCTTCGGGTTAGGGTTAGGTTCCGGTTAGGGTTAGGGTTAGGGTTCGGGTTAGGGTTAGGGTTAGGGTTTGGGTTAGGGTTAGGGTTCGGGTTAGGGTTAGGGTTAGGGTTCGGGTTAGGGTTCGGGTTAGGGTTAGAGTTAGGGTACGGGTTAGGGTTAGGGTTCGGGTTCGGGTTAGGGTTAGATTTAGGGTTAGGTTTCGGGTTAGGGTTCGGGTTAGGGTTAGGGTTCGGGTTAGGGTTAGGGTTAGGATTCGGGTTATGGTTAGGGCTCGGGTTAGGGTTAGGGTTAGGATTCGGGTTAGGGTTCGGGTTCGGGTTAGGGTTCGGGTTCGGGTTAGGGTTAGGGTTAGGGTTCGGATTAGGGTTAGGGTTAGGGTTAGGGTTAGAGTTAGGGTTCGGGTTAGGGTTCGGGTTAGGGTTCGGTGTAGGGTTAGGGTTAGGTTTAGGGTTAGGGTTCGGGTTAGGTTTAGGGTTAGGTTAGGATTTGGGTTAGGGTTAGGTTTTAGGGTTAGGGTTAGGGTTAGGGTTAGGGTTAGGTTTAGGGTTAGGGTTCGGGTTAGGTTAGGGTTAGGGTTAGGGTTAGGGTTCGGGTTAGGGTTAGGGTTCGCGTTAGTGTTAGGGTTAGGTTTAGGGTTAGGGTTAGGATTCGGGTTAGTGTTAGGGTTAGGGTTAGGTTTAGCGTTCGGTTAGGGTTAGGGTTAGGGTTCGAGTTAGGGTTAGGTTTAGGGTTAGGGTTAGGGTTCGGGTTAGTGTTAGTGTTAGGGTCGGGTTAGGGTTAGGGTTAGGTTTAGGGTTCGGGTTAGGGTTCGGGTTAGGTTTAGGGTTAGGATTCGGGTTAGGGTTAGGGTTAGGGTTCGGGTTAGGGTTAGGGTTCGTGTTAGGGTTAGGTTTAGGGTTCGGGGTAGGGTTAGGGTTAGGGTTCGGGTTAGGGTTAGGGTTCGGGTTCGGGTTAGGGTTAGGTTTCGGGTTAGGGTTAGGGTTAGGGTTAGGGTTAGGGTTAGGGTACGGGTTAGGGTAAGGGTTCAGGTTCGGGTTAGGGTTAGGTTTCGGGTTCGGGTTCGGGTTAGGGTTAGTGTTAGGGTTAGGGTTAGGGTTCGGATTAGGGTTAGGGGTAGGGTTCGGTTTAGGGTCCGGGTTCGGGTTAGGGTTAGTGTTAGAGTTAGGGTTAGGGTTCGGGTTAGGGTTAGGGTTAGGGTTAGGGTTAGGGGTTAGTGTTAGGGTTAGGTTTCTGGTTAGGTTTAGGGTTAGGGTTAGGGTTAGGGTTCGGGTTAGGGTTAGGTTTAGGGTTCGGGTGAGGGTTAGTGTTAGGGTTACGGTTAGGGTCCGGGTTAGGGTTAGGGTTCGGTGTCGGGTTAGGCTTAGGGTTAGGGTTAGGGTTCGGGTTCGGGTTAGGGTTAGGTTTAGGGTTAGGATTCGGGTTCGGGTTAGGGATAGGGTTCGGGTTAGGGTTAGTGTTCGGGTTAGGGTTATGGGTAGGGATCGGGTTCGGGTTCGGGTTATGGTTAGGGTTCGGTTTCGGGTTCGGGTTAGGGTTCAGGTTTGGGTTAGGGTTTGGGTTAGGGTTAGGTTTAGGTTTAGGGTTCGGGTTCAGGTTAGGGTTCGGGTTCGGGTTCGTGTTAGGGTTAGGGTTCGGGTTAGGGTTAGGTTCCGGTTAGGGTTAGGGTTAGGGTTCGGGTTAGGGTTAGGTTTAGGGTTTGGGTTAGGATTAGGGTTCGGGTTAGGGTTAGGGTTAGGGTTCGGGTTTGGGTTCGGCTTAGGGTTAGGGTTAGGGTACGGGTTAGGGTTAGGGTTCGGGTTAGGGTTAGGGTTAGGGTTCGGGTTCGGGTTCGGGTTAGGGTTAGTGTTAGGGTTAGGGTTATGGTTCGGATTAGGGTGATGGGTAGGGTTCGGTTTAGTGTTCGGGTTCGGGTTAGGATTAGTGTTAGAGTTAGGGTTATGGTTCGGGTTAGGGTTAGGTTTAGGGTTAGGGGTTAGGGTTAGGGTTAGGTTTCGGGTTAGGTTTAGGGTTAGGGTTAGGGTTAGGGTTCGGGTTAGGGTTAGGTTTAGGGTTCGGGTGAGGGTTAGTGTTAGGGTTACGGTTAGGGTCCGGGTTAGGGTTAGGGTTCGGTGTCGGGTTAGGGTTAGGGTTAGGGTTAGGGTTCGGGTTCGGATTAGGGTTAGGGTTAAGGTTAGGGTTAGGGTTCGGGTTCGGGGTTAGGGTTAGAGTTAGGGTTCGGGTTAGGGTACGGGTTAGGTTTAGGATTCGGGTAAGGGCTTAGGGTTCTGGTTCGGGTTAGGTTTAGGGTTAGGGTTCCGGTTAGGTTTATGGTTAGGGTTCGGGTTAGGGTTAGGGTTAGGGTACGGGTTAGGGTTCGGGTTAGGGTTAGGTTTAGGGATAGGGTTCGTGTTTGGGTTAGGGTTCGGGTTAGGGTTAGGTTTAGGGTTAGGGTTCGGGTTAGGGTTCGGTTTAGGGTAAGGGTTCGGGTTCGGGTTAGGGTTAGGGTTAGGTTTCGGGTTAGGGTTCGGGTTCGGGTTAGGGTTCGTGTTCTGTTAGGGTTAGGGTTAGGTTTCGGATTAGGGTTAGGGTTAGGGTTAGGGTTAGGTTTAGGGTTCGGGTTAGGGTTCAGGTTAGGGTTCGGGTTAGGGTTAGGGTTAGGATTAGGTTTAGGTTTAGGGTTCGGGTTAGGGTTAGGGTTAGGGTTAAGGTTAGGGTTTGGGTTAGGGTTAGGTTTTAGGGTTAGGGTTAGGGATAGGGTTAGAGTTAGGGTTAGGGGTTAGTTTTAGGGTTACGGTTACGGTTAGTGTTAGGGTTCGGGTTAGGGTTAGGGTTCGGGTTAGGGTTAGGGTTAGGGTTAGAGTTCGTGTTAGGGTTCGGGTTAGGTGTCAGGTTAGGGTTAGGGTTAGGGTTCGGGTTCGGGTTAGGGTTAGGATTAGGGTTAGGGTTCGGGTTCGGGGTTAGGGTTAGGATTCTGGTTAGGGTTCGGGTTAGGGTTAGGATTCGGGTAAGGGCTTAGGGTTCGGGTTCGGGTTAGGGTTAGGGTTCGGGTTAGGGTTAGGGTTCGGGTTAGGGTTATGGGTAGGGATCGGGTTCGGTTTCGGGTTATGGTTAGGGTTCGGGTTTGGGTTCGGGTTAGGGTTCAGGTTTGGGTTAGGGTTTGGGTTAGGGTTAGGTTTAGGTTTAGGGTTCGGGTTCAGGTTAGGGTTCGGGTTCGGGTTCGTGTTAGGGTTAGGGTTCGGGTTAGGGTTAGGTTCCGGTTAGGGTTAGGGTTAGGGTTCGGGTTCGTGTTAGGGTTCGGGTTAGGTGTCAGGTTAGGGTTAGGGTTAGGGTTCGGGTTAGGGTTATGGGTAGGGATCGGGTTCGGTTTCGGGTTATGGTTAGGGTTAGGGTTAGGGTTCGGTTTAGGGTTCGGCTTAGGGTTAGGGTTAGGGTACGGGTTAGGGTTAGGGTTCGGGTTCGGGTTAGGGTTAGGGTTCGGGTTCGGGTTCGGGTTAGGGTTAGTGTTAGGGTTAGGGTTATGGTTAGGATTAGGGTGAGGGGTAGGGTTCGGTTTAGGGTTCGGGTTCGGGTTAGGATTAGTGTTAGAGTTAGGGTTATGGTTCGGGTTAGGGTTAGGTTTAGGGTTAGGGGTTAGGGTTAGGGTTAGGTTTCGGGTTAGGTTTAGGGTTAGGGTTAGGGTTAGGGTTCGGGTTAGGGTTAGGTTTAGGGTTCGGGTGAGGGTTAGTGTTAGGGTTACGGTTAGGGTCCGGGTTAGGGTTAGGGTTCGGTGTCGGGTTAGGGTTAGGGTTAGGGTTAGGGTTCGGGTTCGAATTAGGGTTAGGGTTAAGGTTAGGGTTAGGGTTCGGATTCGGGGTTAGGGTTAGAGTTAGGGTTCGGGTTAGGGTTCGGGTTAGGTTTAGGATTCGGTTAAGGGCTTAGGGTTCGGGTTCGGGTTAGGTTTAGGGTTAGGGTTCCGGTTAGGTTTAGGGTTAGGGTTCGGGTTAGGGTTAGGGTTAGGGTACGGGTTAGGGTTCGGGTTAGGGTTAGGTTTAGGGATAGGGTTCGGGTTTGGGTTAGGGTTCGGGTTAGGGTTAGGTTTAGGGTTAGGGTTCGGGTTAGGGTTCGGTTTAGGGTAAGGGTTCGGGTTCGGGTTAGGGTTAGGGTTAGGTTTCGGGTTAGGGTTTGGGTTCGGGTTAGGGTTCGTGTTCTGTTAGGGTTAGGGTTAGGGTTCGGATTAGGGTTAGGGTTAGGGTTAGGGTTAGGGTTAGGGTTCGGGTTAGGGTTAGGGTTCGGGTTAGGGTTCGGGTTAGGGTTAGGGTTAGGATTAGGTTTAGGTTTAGGGTTCGGGTTAGGGTTAGGGTTAGGGTTAAGGTTAGGGTTTGGGTTAGGGTTAGGTTTTAGTGTTAGGGTTAGGGATAGTTTTAGAGTTAGGGTTAGGGGTTAGTTTTAGGGTTACGGTTACGGTTAGTGTTAGGGTTCGGGTTAGGGTTAGGGTTCGGGTTAGGGTTAGGGCTAGGGTTAGGGTTAGGGTTATGGTTAGGGTTCGTGTTAGGGTTCGGGTTAGGTGTCAGGTTAGGGTTAGGGTTAGGGTTCGGGTTCGGGTTAGGGTTAGGATTAGGGTTAGGGTTCGGGTTCGGGGTTAGGGTTAGGATTCTGGTTAGGGTTCGGGTTAGGGTTAGGATTCGGGTAAGGGCTTAGGGTTCGGGTTCGGGTTAGGGTTCGGTTTCGGGTTCGGGTTAGGTTTCAGGTTTGGGTTAGGGTTTGGGTTAGTGTTAGGTTTAGGTTTAGGGTTCGGGTTCAGGTTAGGGTTCGGGTTCGGGTTCGTGTTAGTGTTAGGGTTCGGGTTAGGGTTAGGTTCCGGTTAGGGTTAGGGTTAGGGTTCGGGTTAGGGTTAGGGTTAGGGTTTGGGTTAGGGTTAGGGTTCGGGTTAGGGTTAGGGTTCGGGTTAGGGTTCGGCTTAGTGTTATGGTTAGGGTACGGGTTAGGGTTAGGGTTCGGGTTCGGGTTAGGGTTAGGGTTCGGGTTCGGGTTCGGGTTAGGGTTAGTGTTAGGGTTAGGGTTATGGTTAGGATTAGGGTGAGGGGTAGGGTTCGGTTTAGGGTTCGGGTTCGGGTTAGGATTAGTGTTAGAGTTAGGGTTATGGTTCGGGTTAGGGTTAGGTTTAGGGTTAGGGGTTAGGGTTGGGGTTAGGTTTCGGGTTAGGTTTAGGGTTAGGGTTAGGGTTAGGGTTCGGGTTAGGGTTAGGTTTAGGGTTCGGGTGAGGGTTAGTGTTAGGGTTACGGTTAGGGTCCGGGTTAGGGTTAGGGTTCGGTGTCGGGTTAGGGTTAGGGTTAGGGTTAGGGTTCGGGTTCGGATTAGGGTTAGGGTTAAGGTTAGGTTTAGGGTTCGGATTCGGGGTTAGGGTTAGAGTTAGGGTTCGGGTTAGGGTTCGGGTTAGGTTTAGGATTCGGGTAAGGGCTTAGGGTTCTGGTTCGGGTTAGGTTTAGGGTTAGGGTTCCGGTTAGGTTTAGGGTTAGGGTTCGGGTTAGGGTTAGGGTTAGGGTACGGGTTAGGGTTCGGGTTAGGGTTAGGTTTAGGGATAGGGTTCGGGTTTGGGTTAGGGTTCGGGTTAGGGTTAGGTTTAGGGTTAGGGTTCGGGTTAGGGTTCGGTTTAGGGTAAGGTTTCGGGTTAGGGTTAGGGTTAGGGTTAGGTTTCGGGTTAGGGTTCGGGTTCGGGTTAGGGTTCGTGTTCTGTTAGGGTTAGGGTTAGGGTTCGGATTAGGGTTAGGGTTAGGGTTAGGGTTAGGGTTCGGGTTAGGGTTCGGGTTAGGGTTCGGGTTAGGGTTAGGGTTAGGATTAGGTTTAGGTTTAGGGTTCGGGTTAGGGTTAGGTTTAGGGTTAAGGTTAGGGTTTGGGTTAGGGTTAGGTTTTAGGGTTAGGGTTAGGGATAGGGTTAGAGTTAGGGTTAGGGGTTAGTTTTAGGGTTACGGTTACGGTTAGTGTTAGGGTTCGGGTTAGGGTTAGGGTTCGGGTTCGGGTTAGGGTTAGGGTTAGGGTTAGGGTTCGTGTTAGGGTTCGGGTTAGGTGTCAGGTTAGGGTTAGGGTTAGGGTTCGGGTTCGGGTTAGGGTTAGGATTAGAGTTAGGGTTCGGGTTCGGGGTTAGGGTTAGGATTCTGGTTAGGGTTCGGGTTAGGGTTAGGATTCGGGTAAGGGCTTAGGGTTCGGGTTCGGGTTAGGGTTAGGGTTCGGGTTAGGGTTAGGGTTCGGGTTAGGGTTATGGGTAGGGATCGGGTTCGGGTTCGGGTTATGGTTAGGGTTCGGTTTCGGGTTCGGGTTAGGGTTCAGGTTTGGGTTAGGGTTTGGGTTAGGGTTAGGTTTAGGTTTAGGGTTCGGGTTCAGGTTAGGGTTCGGGTTCGGGTTCGTGTTAGGGTTAGGGTTCGGGTTAGGGTTAGGTTCCGGTTAGGGTTAGGGTTAGGGTTCGGGTTAGGGTTAGGGTTAGGGTTTGGGTTAGGGTTAGGGTTCGGGTTAGGGTTAGGGTTAGGGTTCGGGTTAGGGTTCGGCTTAGTGTTAGGGTTAGGGTACGGGTTAGGGTTAGGGTTCGGGTTCGGGTTAGGGTTAGGGTTCGGGTTCGGGTTCGGGTTAGGGTTAGTGTTAGGGTTAGGGTTATGGTTCGGATTAGGGTGAGGCGTAGGGTTCGGTTTAGGGTTCGGTTTCGGGTTAGGATTAGTGTTAGAGTTAGGGTTATGGTTCGGTTTAGGGTTAGGTTTAGGGTTAGGGGTTAGGGTTAGGGTTAGGTTTCGGGTTAGGTTTAGGGTTAGGGTTAGGGTTAGGGTTCGGGTTAGGGTTAGGTTTAGGGTTCGGGTGAGGGTTAGTGTTAGGGTTACGGTTAGCGTCCGGGTTATGGTTAGGGTTCGGTGTCGGGTTAGGGTTAGGGTTAGGGTTAGTGTTCGGGTTCGGATTACGGTTAGGGTTAAGGTTAGTGTTAGTGTTCGGATTCGGTGTTAGGGTTAGAGTTAGGGTTCGGGTTAGGGTTCGGGTTAGGTTTAGGATTCGGGTAAGGGCTTAGGGTTCTGGTTCGGGTTAGGTTTAGGGTTAGGGTTCCGGTTAGGTTTAGGTTTAGGGTTCGGGTTAGGGTTAGGGTTAGGGTACGGGTTAGTGTTCGGATTAGGGTTAGGTTTAGGGATAGGGTTCGGGTTTGGGTTAGGGTTCGGGTTAGGGTTAGGTTTAGGGTTAGGGATAGGGTTTGGGTTGGGTTAGGTTTCAGGTTAGGGTTAGGGTTAGGGTTCGAGTTATGGTTAGGGTTAGGTTTCGGGTTAGGGTTCGGGTTTGGGTTCGGGTTAGGGTTAGGGTTAGGAATCAGGTTAGGGTTCGGGTTAGGGTTAGGTTTCGGGTTAGGGTTAGGGTTCGGGTTAGGGTTCGGGTTCGGGTTTGGGTTCGGCTTCGGTTTAGGTTTAGGGTTAGGGTTCGGGTTAGGGTTAGGGTTAGGGTTACGTTTAGGGTTCGGGTTAGTGTTCGGGATAGGGTTCGGGTTAGGGTTAGTGTTCGGGTTCGGGTTAGGGTTAGGGTTCGGGTTAGGGTTAGGGTTAGGTTTCGGTGTAGGTTTCGGGTTCGGGTTAGGGTTAGTGTTAGGGTTCAGGTAAGGGTTAGGGTTCGGGTTAGGGTTAGGGTTAGGGTTAGGTTTCGGGTTAGGGTTCGGGTTCGGGTTACGGTTAGGGTTAGGTTTCGGGTTAGGGTTAGGGTTAGTGTTCGAGTTAGGGTTAGGGTTCGGGTTAGGGTTAGGGGTTAGGGTTAGGGTTAGGGTTAGGGTTAGGGTTAGTGTTCGGGTTAGGGTTAGGGTTAGGGTTAGGGTTCGGGTTAGGGTTAGGGTTATGGTTTGGGTTCGTGTTCGGGGTAAGGTTAGGGTTCGGGGTCGGGATAGGTTTCGGGTTCGTGTTCGGGTTAGGTGTTAGGGTTAGGGTTAGGGTTAGTGTTCGGGATAGGGTTAGGGTTAGGGTTAGGGTTCGGGTTAGGGTTTGTGTTAGGGTTAGTGTTAGGGTTCGGGTTAGGATTAGAGCTAGGTTTCGGGTTAGGGTTCGAGTTAGGGTTAGGGTAGGGTTCGAGTTAGGGTTCCGGTTAGGGTTCGGTTTAGGGTTAGGGTTAGGTTTATGGTTCGGGTTAGGGTTCGGGTTAGGGTTAGGGTTAGGATTCGGGTTAGGGTTAGGGTTAGGGTTCGGGTTAGGGTTAGGGTTCGGGTTAGGGTTAGGTTTAGGGTTCGGGTTAGGGTTAGGGTTAGGGTTCGGGTTAGGGTTAGGGTTCGGGTTCGGGTAGGGTTCAAGGTTGGGTTAGGGTTTGGGTTAGGGTTAGGTTTAGTGTTAGGGTTCGGGTTCGGGTTATGGTTCGGGTTCGGGTTCGTGTTAGGGATAGGGTTCGGGTTAGGGTTAGGTTCCGGTTAGGGTTAGGGTTAGGGCTCGGGTTAGGGTTAGGGTTAGGGTTTGGGTTAGGGTTAGGGTTCGGGTTAGGGTTAGGGTTAGGGTTCGGGTTAGGGTTCGGGTTAGGGTTAGAGTTAGGGTACGGGTTAGGGTTAGGGTTCGGGTTCGGGTTAGGGTTAGATTTAGGGTTAGGGTTCGGGTTAGGGTTCGGGTTAGGGTTAGGGTTCGGGTTAGGGTTAGGGTTAGGATTCGGGTTATGGTTAGGGCTCGGGTTAGGGTTAGGGTTAGGATTCGGGTTAGGGTTCGGGTTCGGGTTAGGGTTCGGGTTCGGGTTAGGGTTAGGGTTAGGGTTCGGATTAGGGTTAGGGTTAGGGTTAGGGTTAGAGTTAGGGTTCGGGTTAGGGTTCGGGTTAGGGTTCGGTGTAGGGTTAGGGTTAGGTTTAGGGTTAGGGTTCGGGTTAGGTTTAGGGTTAGGTTAGGATTTGGGTTAGGGTTAGGTTTTAGGGTTAGGGTTAGGGTTAGGGTTAAGTTTAGGTTTAGGGTTAGGGTTCGGGTTAGGGTTAGGGTTAGTGTTAGGGTTAGGGTTCGGGTTAGGGTTAGGGTTCGCGTTAGTGTTAGGGCTAGGTTTAGGGTTAGGGTTAGGATTCGGGTTAGTGTTAGGGTTAGGGTTAGGTTTAGGGTTCGGTTAGGGTTAGGGTTAGGGTTCGAGTTTGGGTTAGGTTTAGGGTTAGGGTTAGGGTTCGGGTTAGGGTTAGTGTTAGGGTCGGGTTAGGGTTAGGGTTAGGTTTAGGGTTCGGGTTAGGGTTCGGGTTAGGGTTAGGGTTAGGATTCGGGTTAGGGTTAGGGTTAGGGTTCGGGTTAGGGTTAGGGTTCGTGTTAGGGTTAGGTTTAGGGTTCGGGTTAGGGTTAGGTTTAGGGTTCGGGTTAGGGTTAGGGTTCGGGTTCGGGTTAGGGTTAGGGTTCGGGTTAGGGTTAGGGTTAGGGTTAGGGTTAGGGTACGGGTTAGGGTAAGGGTTCAGGTTCGGGTTAGGGTTAGGGTTCGGGTTCGGGTTCGGGTTAGGGTTAGTGTTAGGGTTAGGGTTAGGTTTCGGATTAGGGTTAGGGGTAGGGTTCGGTTTAGGGTTCGGGTTCGGGTTAGGATTAGTGTTAGAGTTAGGGTTAGGGTTCGGGTTAGGGTTAGCGTTAGGGTTAGGGTTAGGGTTAGGGTCCGGGTTAGGGTTAGGGTTCGGTGTCGGGTTAGGCTTAGGGTTAGGGTTAGGGTTCGGGTTCGGGTTAGGGTTAGGTTTAGGGTTAGGGTTCGGGTTCGGGTTAGGGTTAGGGTTCGGGTTAGGGTTAGGGTTCGGGTTAGGGTTATGGGTAGGGATCGGGTTCGGGTTCGGGTTATGGTTAGGGTTCGGGTTCGGGTTCGGGTTAGGGTTCAGGTTTGGGTTAGGGTTTGGGTTAGGGTTAGGTTTAGGTTTAGGGTTCGGGTTCAGGTTAGGGTTCGGGTTCGGGTTCGTGTTAGGGTTAGGGTTCGGGTTAGGGTTAGGTTCCGGTTAGGGTTAGGGTTAGGGTTCGGGTTAGGTTTAGGGTTAGGGTTTGGGTTAGGGTTAGGGTTCGGGTTAGGGTTAGGGTTAGGGTTCGGGTTAGGGTTCGGCTTAGGGTTAGGGTTAGGGTACGGGTTAGGGTTAGGGTTCGGGTTCGGGTTAGGGTTAGGGTTCGGGTTCGGGTTCGGGTTAGGGTTAGTGTTAGGGTTAGGGTTATGGTACGGATTAGGGTGAGGGGTAGGGTTCGGTTTAGGGTTCGGGTTCGGGTTAGGATTAGTGTTAGAGTTAGGGTTATGGTTCGGGTTAGGGTTAGGTTTAGGGTTAGGGGTTAGGGTTAGGGTTAGGTTTCGGGTTAGGTTTAGGGTTAGGGTTAGGGTTAGGGTTCGGGTTAGGGTTAGGTTTAGGGTTCGGGTGAGGGTTAGTGTTAGGGTTACGGTTAGGGTCCGGGTTAGGGTTAGGGTTCGGTGTCGGGTTAGGGTTAGGGTTAGGGTTAGGGTTCGGGTTCGGATTAGGGTTAGGTTTAAGGTTAGGGTTAGGGTTCGGATTCGGGGTTAGGGTTAGAGTTAGGGTTCGGGTTAGGGTTCGGGTTAGGTTTAGGATTCGGGTAAGGGCTTAGGGTTCTGGTTCGGGTTAGGTTTAGGGTTAGGGTTCCGGTTAGGTTTAGGGTTAGGGTTCGGGTTAGGGTTAGGGTTAGTGTATGGGTTAGGGTTCGGGTTAGGGTTAGGTTTAGGGATAGGGTTCGGGTTTGGGTTAGGGTTCGGGTTAGGGTTAGGTTTAGGGTTAGGGTTCGGGTTAGGGTTCGGTTTAGGGTAAGGGTTCGGGTTCGGGTTAGGGTTAGGGTTAGGTTTCGGGTTAGGGTTCGGGTTCGGGTTAGGGTTCGTGTTCTGTTAGGGTTAGGGTTAGGGTTCGGATTAGGGTTAGGGTTAGGGTTAGGGTAAGGGTTAGGGTTCGGGTTAGGGTTCGGGTTAGGGTTCGGTTTAGGGTAAGGGTTCGGGTTCGGGTTAGGGTTAGGGTTAGGTTTCGGGTTAGGGTTCGGGTTCGGGTTAGGGTTCGTGTTCTGTTAGGGTTAGGGTTAGGGTTCGGATTAGGGTTAGGGTTAGGGTTAGGGTTAGGGTTAGGATTCGGGTTAGGGTTCGGGTTAGGGTTCGGGTTAGGGTTCGGGTTAGGTGTCAGGTTAGGGTTAGGGTTAGGGTTCGGGTTCGGGTTAGGGTTAGGATTAGGGTTAGGGTTCGGGTTCGGGGTTAGTGTTAGGATTCTGGTTAGGGTTCGGGTTAGGGTTAGGATTCGGGTAAGGGCTTCGGGTTCGGGTTCGGGTTAGGGTTAGGGTTCGGGTTAGGGTTAGGGTTCGGGTTAGGGTTATGGGTAGGGATCGGGTTCGGGTTCGGGTTATGGTTAGGGTTCGGGTTCGGGTTCGGGTTAGGGTTCAGGTTTGGGTTAGGGTTTGGGTTAGGGTTAGGTTTAGGTTTAGGGTTCGGGTTCAGGTTAGGGTTCGGGTTCGGGTTCGTGTTAGGTTTAGGGTTCGGGTTAGGGTTAGGTTCCGGTTAGGGTTAGGGTTAGGGTTCGGGTTAGGGTTAGGGTTAGGGTTTGGGTTAGGGTTAGGGTTCGGGTTAGGGTTAGGGTTAGGGTTCGGGTTAGGGTTCGGCTTAGGGTTAGGGTTAGGGTACGGGTTAGGGTTAGGGTTCGGGTTCGGGGTAGGGTTAGGGTTCGGGTTCGGGTTCGGGTTAGGGTTAGTGTTAGGGTTAGGGTTATGGTTCGGATTAGGGTGAGGGGTAGGGTTCGGTTTAGGGTTCGGGTTCGGGTTAGGATTAGTGTTAGAGTTAGGGTTATGGTTCGGGTTAGGGTTAGGTTTAGGGTTAGGGGTTAGGGTTAGGGTTAGGTTTCGGGTTAGGTTTAGGGTTAGGGTTAGGGTTAGGGTTCGGGTTAGGGTTAGGTTTAGGGTTTGGGTGAGGGTTAGTGTTAGGGTTACGGTTAGGGTCCGGGTTAGGGTTAGGGTTCGGTTTCGGGTTAGGGTTAGGGTTAGGGTTAGGGTTCGGGTTCGGATTAGGGTTAGGGTTAAGGTTAGGGTTAGGGTTCGGATTCGGGGTTAGGGTTAGAGTTATGGTTTGGGTTAGGGTTCGGGTTAGGTTTAGGATTCGGGTAAGGGCTTAGGGTTCTGGTTCGGGTTAGGTTTAGGGTTAGGGTTCCGGTTAGGTTTAGGGTTACGGTTCAGGTTAGGGTTAGGGTTAGGGTTAGGGTACGGGTTAGGGTTCGGGTTAGGGTTAGGTTTAGGGATAGGGTTCGGGTTTGGGTTAGGGTTCGGGTTAGGGTTAGGTTTAGGGTTAGGGTTCAGGTTAGGGTTCGGTTTAGGGTAAGGGTTCGGGTTCGGGTTAGGGTTAGGGTTAGGTTTCGGGTTAGGGTTCGGGTTCGGGTTAGGGTTCGTGTTCTGTTAGGGTTAGGGTTAGGGTTCGGATTAGGGTTAGGGTTAGGGTTAGGGTTAGGGTTAGGATTCGGGTTAGGGTTCGGGTTAGGGTTCGGGTTAGGGTTAGGTTTAGGATTAGGTTTAGGTTTAGGGTTCGGGTTAGGGTTAGGGTTAGGGTTAAGGTTAGGGTTTGGGTTAGGGTTAGGTTTTAGGGTTAGGGTTAGGGATAGGGTTAGAGTTAGGATTAGGGGTTAGTTTTAGGGTTACGGTTACGGTTAGTGTTAGGGTTCGGGTTAGGGTTAGGGTTCGGGTTAGGGTTAGGGTTAGGGTTAGGGTTAGGGTTACGGTTCGTGTTAGGGTTCGGGTTAGGTGTCAGGTTAGGGTTAGGGTTAGGTTTCGGGTTCGGGTTAGGGTTAGGATTAGGGTTAGGGTTCGGGTTCGGGGTTAGGGTTAGGATTCTGGTTAGGGTTCGGGTTAGGGTTAGGATTCGGGTAAGGGCTTAGGGTTCGGGTTCGGGTTAGGGTTAGGGTTCGGGTTAGGGTTAGGGTTCGGGTTAGGGTTATGGGTAGGGATCGGGTTCGGGTTCGGGTTATGGTTAGGGTTCGGGTTCGGGTTCGGGTTAGGGTTCAGGTTTGGGTTAGGGTTTGGGTTAGGGTTAGGTTTAGGTTTAGGGTTCGGGTTCAGGTTAGGGTTCGGGTTCGGGTTCGTGTTAGGGTTAGGGTTCGGGTTAGGGTTAGGTTCCGGTTAGGGTTAGGGTTAGGGTTCGGTTTAGGGTTAGGGTTAGGGTTTGGGTTAGGGTTAGGGTTCGGGTTAGGGTTAGGGTTAGGGTTCGGGTTAGGGTTCGGCTTAGTGTTAGGGTTAGGGTACGGCTTAGGGTTAGGGTTCGGGTTCGGGTTAGGGTTAGGGTTCGGGTTCGGGTTCGGGTTAGGGTTAGTGTTAGGGTTAGGGTTATGGTTCGGATTAGGGTGTGGGGTAGGGTTCGGTTTAGGGTTCGGGTTCGGGTTAGGATTAGTGTTAGAGTTAGGGTTATGGTTCGGGTTAGGGTTAGGTTTAGGGTTAGGGGTTAGGGTTAGGGTTAGGTTTCGGGTTAGGTTTAGGGTTAGGGTTAGGGTTAGGGTTCGGGTTAGGGTTAGGTTTAGGGTTCGGGTGAGGGTTAGTGTTAGGGTTACGGTTAGGGTCCGGGTTAGGGTTAGGGTTCGGTGTCGGGTTAGGGTTAGGGTTAGGGTTAGGGTTCGGGTTCGGATTAGGGTTAAGGTTAAGGTTAGGGTTAGGGTTCGGATTCGGGGTTAGGGTTAGAGTTAGGGTTCGGGTTAGGGTTCGGGTTAGGTTTAGGATTCGGGTAAGGGCTTAGGGTTCTGGTTCGGGTTAGGTTTAGGGTTAGGGTTCCGGTTAGGTTTAGGTTTAGGGTTCGGGTTAGGGTTAGGGTTAAGGTACGGGTTAGGGTTCGGGTTAGGGTTAGGTTTAGGGATAGGGTTCGGGTTTGGGTTAGGGTTCGGGTTAGGGTTAGGTTTAGGGTTAGGGTTAGGGTTTGGGTTGGGTTAGGGTTCGGGTTAGGCTTAGGGTTAGGGTTCGAGTTATGGTTAGGGTTAGGTTTCGGGTTAGGGTTCGGGTTTGGGTTCGGGTTAGGGTTAGGGTTAGGAATCAGGTTAGGGTTCGGGTTAGGGTTAGGTTTCGGGTTAGGGTTAGGGTTAGGTTTCGGGTAAGGGTTCGGGTTCGTGTTAGGGTTCGTGTTCGGTTTAGGTTTAGGGTTAGGGTTCGGGTTAGGGTTAGGGTTAGGGTTAGGGTTCGGGTTAGGTTTCGGGTTAGGGTTAGTGTTCGGGTTCGGGTTAGGGTTAGGGTTCGGGTTAGGGTTAGGGTTAGGTTTCGGTGTAGGTATCGGGTTCGGGTTAGGGTTAGTGTTAGGGTTCGGGTAAGGGTTAGGGTTCGGGTTAGGGTTAGGGTTAGGGTTAGGTTTCGTGTTAGGGTTCGGGTTCGGGTTAGGGTTAGGGTTAGGGTTAGGGTTAGGGTTAGGTTTAGGTTAGGGTTAGGGTTCGGGTTAGGTTTAGGCTTAGGGTTAGTGTTAGGGTTCGGGTTAGGGTTAGGGTTAGTGTTCGAGTTAGGGTTAGGGTTCGAGTTAGGGTTAGGGGTTAGGGTTAGCGTAAGGGTTAGGGTTAGGGTTAGTGTTCGGGTTAGGGTTAGGGTTAGGGTTAGGGTTCGGGTTAGGGTTAGGGTTATGGTTTGGGTTCGTGTTCGGGGTAAGGTTAGGTTTCGGGTTCGAGTTAGGGTTCGGGTTCGTGTTCGGGTTAGGTGTTAGGGTTAGGGTTAGGGTTAGTGTTCGGGATAGGGTTAGTGTTAGGTTTAGGGTTAGGGTTCGGGTTAGGGTTTGTGTTACGGTTAGGGTTAGGGTTCGGGTTAGGATTAGAGCTAGGTTTCGGGTTAGGGTTCGAGTTAGGGTTAGGGTAGGGTTCGGGATAGGGTTCCGGTTAGGGTTCGGTTTAGGGTTAGGGTTAGGTTTATGGTTCGGGTTAGGGCTCGGGTTAGGGTTAGGGTTAGGATTCGGGTTAGGGTTAGGGTTAGGGTTCGGGTTAGGTTTAGGGTTCGGGTTAGGGTTAGGTTTAGGGTTCGGGTTAGGGTTAGGGTTAGGGTTCGGGTTCGGGTTAGGGTTCGGGTTCGGGTAGGGTTCAAGTTTGGGTTAGGGTTTGGGTTAGGGTTAGGTTTAGTGTTAGGGTTCGGGTTCGGGTTATGGTTCGGGTTCGGGTCCGGGTTCGGGTTAGGGATAGGGTTCGGGTTAGGGTTAGGTTCCGGTTAGGGTTAGGGTTAGGGTTCGGGTTAGGGTTAGGGTTAGGGTTTGGGTTAGGCTTAGGGTTCTTGTTAGGGTTAGGGTTAGGGTTCGGGTTAGGGTTCGGTTTAGGGTTAGAGTTAGGGTACGGGTTAGGGTTAGGGTTCGGGTTCGGGTTAGGGTTAGATTTAGGGTTAGGGTTCGGGTTAGGGTTCGGGTTAGGGTTAGGGTTCGGGTTAGGGTTAGGGTTAGGATTCGGGTTATGGTTAGGGCTCGGGTTAGGGTTAGGGTTAGGATTCGGGTTAGGGTTCGGGTTCGGGTTAGGGTTCGGGTTCGGGTTAGGGTTAGGGTTAGGGTTCGGATTAGGGTTAGGGTTAGGGTTAGGGTTAGAGTTAGGGTTCGGGTTAGGGTTCGGGTTAGGGTTCGGTGTAGGGTTAGGGTTAGGTTTAGGGTTAGGGTTCGGGTTAGGTTTAGGGTTAGGTTAGGATTTGGGTTAGGGTTAGGTTTTAGGGTTAGGGTTAGGGTTAGGGTTAGGTTTAGGGTTAGGGTTCGGGTTAGGGTTAGGGTTAGGGTTCGGGTTAGGGTTATGTTTCGCGTTAGTGTTAGGGTTAGGTTTAGGGTTAGGGTTAGGATTCGGGTTAGTGTTAGGGTTAGGGTTAGGTTTAGGGTTCGGTTAGGGTTAGGGTTAGGGTTCGAGTTAGGGTTAGGTTTAGGGTTAGGGTTAGGGTTCGGGTTAGGGTTAGTGTTAGGGTCGGGTTAGGGTTAGGGTTAGGTTTAGGGTTCGGATTAGGGTTCGGGTTAGGGTTAGGGTTAGGATTCGGGTTAGGGTTAGGGTTAGGGTTCGGGTTAGGGTTAGGGTTCGTGTTAGGGTTAGGTTTAGGGTTCGGGTTAGGGTTAGGGTTAGGGTTCGGGTTAGGGTTAGGGTTCGGGTTCGGGTTAGGGTTAGGGTTCGGGTTAGGGTTAGGGTTAGGGTTAGGGTTAGGGTACGGATTAGGGTAAGGGTTCAGGTTCGGGTTAGGGTTAGGGTTCGGGTTCGTGTTCGGGTTAGGGTTAGTGTTAGGGTTAGGGTTAGGGTTCGGATTAGGGTTAGGGGTAGGGTTCGGTTTATGGTTCGGGTTCGGGTTAGGGTTAGTGTTAGAGTTAGGGTTAGGGTTCGGGTTAGGGTTAGGGTTAGGGTTAGGGTTAGGGGTTAGTGTTAGGGTTAGGTTTCTGGTTAGGTTTAGGGTTAGGGTTAGGGTTAGTGTTCGGGTTAGGGTTAGGTTTAGGGTTCGGGTGAGGGTTAGTGTTAGGGTTACGGTTAGGGTCCGGGTTAGGGTTAGGGTTCGGTGTCGGGTTAGGCTTAGGGTTAGGGTTAGGGTTCGGGTTCGGGTTAGGGTTAGGGTTAGGGTTAGGGTTCGGGTTCGGGTTAGGGTTAGGGTTCGGGTTAGGGTTAGGGTTCGGGTTAGGGTTATGGGTAGGGATCGGGTTCGGGTTCGGGTTATGGTTAGGGTTCGGGTTCGGGTTCGGGTTAGGGTTCAGGTTTGGGTTAGGGTTTGGGTTAGGGTTAGGTTTAGGGTTAGGGTTCGGATTCGGGGTTAGGGTTAGGTTTAGGGTTCGGGTTATGGTTCGGGTTAGGTTTAGGTTTCGGATAAGGGCTTAGGGTTCTGGTTCGGGTTAGGGTTAGGGTTAGGGTTCCAGTTAGGGTTAGGGTTAGGGTTCGGGTTAGGGTTAGGGTTAGGGTTAGGGTTAGGGTTCGGGTTAGGTTTAGGGTTAGGGTACGGGTTAGGGTTCGGTTTAGGTTTAGGGTTAGGGTTAGGGTTCGGGTTAGGGTTAGGATTCGGGTTAGGGTTAGGGTTAGGGTTAGGGTTAGGGTTTGGGTTAGGGTTAGGGTTCGGGTTAGGTTTAGGGTTAGGGTTCGGGTTCGGGTTAGGGTTAGGGTTCAGGTTTGGGTTAGGGTTTGGGTTAGGGTTAGGTTTAGGGTTAGGGTTCGGATTCGGGGTTAGGGTTAGGTTTAGGGTTCGGGTTATGTTTCGGGTTAGGTTTAGGTTTCGGATAAGGGCTTAGGGTTCTGGTTCGGGTTAGGGTTAGGGTTAGGGTTCCAGTTAGGGTTAGGGTTAGGGTTCGGGTTAGGGTTAGGGTTAGGGTTAGGGTTAGGGTTCGGGTTAGGTTTAGGGTTAGGGTACGGGTTAGGGTTCGGTTTAGGTTTAGGGTTAGGGTTAGGGTTCGGGTTAGGGTTAGGATTCGGGTTAGGGTTAGGGTTAGGGTTAGGGTTAGGGTTTGGGTTAGGGTTAGGGTTCGGGTTAGGTTTAGGGTTAGGGTTCGGGTTCGGGTTAGGGTTAGGGTTCGGGTTAGGGTTCGGCTTTGGGTTCGGGTTAGGGTTAGGGTTAGGGTTCGGGTTCGGGTTCGGGTTAGGGTTCAGGTTTGGGTTAGGGTTTGGGTTAGGGTTAGGTTTAGGGTTAGGGTTCGGATTCGGGGTTAGGGTTAGGTTTAGGGTTCGGGTTATGGTTCGGGTTAGGTTTAGGTTTCGGATAAGGGCTTAGGGTTCTGGTTCGGGTTAGGGTTAGGGTTAGGGTTCCAGTTAGGGTTAGGGTTAGGGTTCGGGTTAGGGTTAGGGTTAGGGTTAGGTTTAGGGTTCGGGTTAGGTTTAGGGTTAGGGTACGGGTTAGGGTTCGGTTTAGGTTTAGGGTTAGGGTTAGGGTTCGGGTTAGGGTTAGGATTCGGGTTAGGGTTAGGGTTAGGGTTAGGGTTAGGGTTTGGGTTAGGGTTAGGGTTCGGGTTAGGTTTAGGGTTAGGGCTCGGGTTAGGGTTAGGGTTCGGGTTAGGGTTAGGGTTAGGGTTAGGGTTAGGGTACGGATTAGGGTAAGGGTTCAGGTTCGGGTTAGGGTTAGGGTTCGGGTTCGTGTTCGGGTTAGGGTTAGTGTTAGGGTTAGGGTTAGGGTTCGGATTAGGGTTAGGGGTAGGGTTCGGTTTATGGTTCGGGTTCGGGTTAGGGTTAGTGTTAAAGTTAGGGTTAGGGTTCGGGTTAGGGTTAGGGTTAGGGTTAGGGTTAGGGGTTAGTGTTAGGGTTAGGTTTCTGGTTAGGTTTAGGGTTAGGGTTAGGGTTAGTGTTCGGGTTAGGGTTAGGTTTAGGGTTCGGGTGAGGGTTAGTGTTAGGGTTACGGTTAGGGTCCGGGTTAGGGTTAGGGTTCGGTGTCGGGTTAGGCTTAGGGTTAGGGTTAGGGTTCGGGTTCGGGTTAGGGTTAGGGTTAGGGTTAGGGTTCGGGTTCGTGTTAGGGTTAGGGTTCGGGTTAGGGTTAGGGTTCGGGTTAGGGTTATGGGTAGGGATCGGGTTCGGGTTCGGGTTATGGTTAGGGTTCGGGTTCGGGTTCGGGTTAGGGTTCAGGTTTGGGTTAGGGTTTGGGTTAGGGTTAGGTTTAGGGTTAGGGTTCGGATTCGGGGTTAGGGTTAGGTTTAGGGTTCGGGTTATGGTTCGGGTTAGGTTTAGGTTTCGGATAAGGGCTTAGGGTTCTGGTTCGGGTTAGGGTTAGGGTTAGGGTTCCAGTTAGGGTTAGGGTTAGGGTTCGGGTTAGGGTTAGGGTTAGGGTTAGGGTTAGGGTTCGGGTTAGGTTTACGGTTAGGGTACGGGTTAGGGTTCGGTTTAGGTTTAGGGTTAGGGTTAGGGTTCGGGTTAGGGTTAGGATTCGGGTTAGGGTTAGGGTTAGGGTTAGGGTTAGGGTTTGGGTTAGGGTTAGGGTTCGGGTTAGGTTTAGGGTTAGGGTTCGGGTTCGGGTTAGGGTTAGGGTTCGGGTTAGGGTTCGGCTTTGGTTTCGGGTTAGGGTTAGGGTTAGGGTTCGGGTTCGGGTTCGGGTTAGGGTTCAGGTTTGGGTTAGGGTTTGGGTTAGGGTTAGGTTTAAGGTTAGGGTTCGGATTCGGGGTTAGGGTTAGGTTTAGGGTTCGGGTTATGGTTCGGGTTAGGTTTAGGTTTCGGATAAGGGCTTAGGGTTCTGGTTCGGGTTAGGGTTAGGGTTAGGGTTCCAGTTAGGATTAGGGTTAGGGTTCGGGTTAGGGTTAGGGTTAGGGTTAGGGTTAGGGTTCGGGTTAGGTTTAGGGTTAGGGTACGGGTTAGGGTTCGGTTTAGGTTTAGGGTTAGGGTTAGGGTTCGGGTTAGGGTTAGGATTCGGGTTAGGGTTAGGGTTAGGGTTAGGGTTAGGGTTTGGGTTAGGGTTAGGGTTCGGGTTAGGTTTAGGGTTAGGGTTCGGGTTCGGGTTAGGGTTAGGGTTCGGGTTAGGGTTCGGCTTTGGGTTCGGGTTAGGGTTAGGGTTAGGGTTCGGGTTAGGGTTCGGGTTAGGGTTAGGGTTCAGGTTAGGGTTAGGGTTAGTGTTCGGGTTAGGGTTCGGGTTCGGTTTAGGGTTCGGGTTCGGTTTAGGGTTAGGGTTAGGGTTCGGGTTAGGGTTAGGATTAGGTTTCGGTTTAGGTTTCATGTTCGGGTTAGGGTTAGGGTTCGGGTAAGGGTTAGTGTTCGGGTTAGGGTTAGGGTTAGGGTTAGGGTTCGGGTTAGGGCTCGGGTTCGGGTTAGGGTTAGGGTTAGTGTTCGAGTTAGGGTTAGGGTTCGGGTTAGGGTTAGGGGTTAGGGTTAGGGTTAGGGTTATGGTTAGGATTAGTGTTCGGGTTAGGGTTAGGTTTTAGGGTTAGGGTTAGGGTTAGGGTTCGGGTTAGGATTAGGGCTAGGGTTCGGGTTAGGGTTCGAGTTAGTGTTAGGTTTAGGGTTCGGGTTAGGGTTCGGGTTAGGGTTCGGGTTAGGGTTCGGGTTAGGGTTAGGGTTC
>JAVLSZ010000035.1:2615000-2617500 GCA_032313775.1 Urocyon cinereoargenteus
GGTTAGGGTTAGGTTTAGGGTTAGGGTTCGGGTTCGGGTTCGGGTTCGGGTTCGGGTTAGGGTTAGGGTTCGGATTAGGGTTAGGGTTCGTGTTAGGGTTCGGGTTAGGTGTCGGGTTAGGGTTAGGTTTAGGATTCGGGTTCGGGTTAGGGTTAGGGTTAGGGTTAGGGTTCGGGTTCGGGTTTAGGGTTAGGGTTAGAGTTGGGGTAGGGTTCGGGTTAGGGTTAGGATTGGGTAAGGGCTTAGGGTTCGGGTTCGGGTTAGGGTTAGGGTTCGGGTTAGGGTTAGGGTTCGGGTTAGGGTAAGGGTTCGGTTAGGGTTAGGGTTAGGTTTCGGATTAGGGTTAGGGTTAGGGTTAGGGTTAGGGTTCGGGTTAGGGTTCGGGTTAGGGTTAGGGTTAGGGTTAGGTTTAGGGTTAGGGTTCGGGTTAGGGTTAGGGTTAGGTTTAGGTTTAGGGTTCGGGTTGGGGTTAGGGTTAGTGTTCGACTTAGGGTTAGGGTTCGGGTTAGGGTTAGGTGTTAGGGTTAGGGTTAGGGTTAGTGTTCGGGTTAGGGTTAGGGTTAGGGTTAGGGTTCGGGTTAGGGTTAGGGTTAGGGTTAGGGTTAGGGTTCGGGTTAGGGTTAGGGTTATGGATTGGGTTCGGATTCGGAGTAAGGTTAGGGTTCGGATTCGGGTTAGGGTTACGATTCGTGTTAGGGTTCGGGTTCGGGTTAGGGTTCGTGTTCGGGTTAGGGTTAGGTTTAGAGTTCGGATTAGGGTTAGGGTTCGGGTTAGGGTTAGGGTTAGGTTTCGGGTTAGGGTTCGGGTTCGGGTTAGGGTTCGGGTTCGGGTTAGGGTTAGGTTTCGGGTTAGGGTTCTGGTTCGGGTTAGGGTTCGGGTTCGGGTTAGGGTTAGGGTTAGGGTTCGGATTAGGGTTAGGGTTAGGGTTAGGGTTAGGGTTCGGTTTCGGGTTAGGGTTCGGGTTCGGGTTAGGGTTAGGTTTTGGGTTAGGGTTCGGGTTCCGGTTAGGGTTCGGGTTCTGGTTACGGTTAGGGTTAGGGTTCGGATTAGGGTTAGGGTTAGGGTTAGGGTTAGGTTTAGGGCTCGGTTTAGGGTTCGGGTTAGGGTTAGGTTTAGGGTTAGAGTTCGGGTTAGGGTTCGGGTTAGGTTTAGGGTTAGGGTTCGGGTTAGGGTTCGGGTTAAGTTTCGGGTTAGGGTTAGGGTTGGGGTTAGGGTTCGTGTTAGGGTTCGGGTTAGGTGTCAGGTTAGGGTTAGGGTTCGGGTTCGGGTTCGGGTTAGGGTTAGGGTTAGGGTTAGGGTTCGGGTTCGGGGTTAGGGTTAGGATTCGTGTTAGGGTTCGGGTTAGGGTTAGGATTCGGGTAAGGGCTTAGGGTTCGGGTTCGGGTTAGGGTTAGGGTTCGGGTTAGGGTTAGGGTTTGGGTTAGGGTTATGGTTAGGGTTCGGGTTCGGGTTCAGGTTAGGGTTAGGGTTCGGGTCGGGTTAGGGTTAGGGTTCGGGTTCGGGTTAGGGTTCGGGTTCGGGTTCGGGTTAGGGTTTAGGGTTCGGGTTAGGGTTAGGTTTAGGGTTCGGGTTAGTGTTAGGGTTAGGGTTCGTGTTAGGGTTAGGGTTCGGGATAGGGTTAGTGTTAGGTTTAGGGTTCGGGTTAGGGTTCGGGGTAGGGTTAGGGTTAGGGTTAGGTTTAGGGTTAGGGTTAGGTTTAGGGTTAGGTTTCGGGATAGGGTTAGGGTTCGGTTTCGGGTTAGGGTTAGGGTTCGGGTTTGGGTT
Organism: Urocyon cinereoargenteus; assembly: GCA_032313775.1. Taxonomy (NCBI): domain Eukaryota; kingdom Metazoa; phylum Chordata; class Mammalia; order Carnivora; family Canidae; genus Urocyon; species Urocyon cinereoargenteus. Next base: position 2,616,765 of record JAVLSZ010000035.1, read on the forward strand.
AGGGGTAGGTTTCGGTTTAGGGTTCGGGTTCGGGTTAGGTTTAGGGTTAGGGTTCGGGTTAGGGTTAGGGTACGGATTAGGGTTAGGGTTACGTTTAGGGTTCGGGTTAGGGTTCGGGTTAGGGTTAGGGTTAGGGTTAGTTTTAGGGTTAGGGTTAGATTTAGGGTTAGGGTTCGGGTTAGGTTTAGGGTTAGGTTTAGGGTTAGGGTTCGGGTTAGGGTTAGTGTTCGAGTTAGGGTTAGGGTTCGGGTTAGGGTTAGGGGTTAGTGTTAGGGTTAGGGTTATGGTTAGGATTAGTGTTCGGGTTAGGGTTAGGTTTTAGGGTTAGATTTAGTGTTAGGGTTCGGGTTCGGGTTCGGGTTAGGGTTCGGGTTAGGGTTCGGGTTAGGGTTAGGGTTAGGGTTAGGTTTAGGGTTAGCGTTCGGTTGAGGGTTAGGGTTAGGGTTAGGGTTAGTGTTCGGGTTAGGGTTAGGTTTTAGGGTTAGGGTTAGTTTTAGGGTTAGGGTTAGGGTTAGGGTTAGGTTAAGGGTTAGGGTTCGGGTTAGGGTTAGGGTTAGAGTTATGGTTCGGGTTAGGGTTAGGGTTCGTGTTAGAGTTAGGGTTAGGTTTAGGGTTAGGGTTAGGGTTCGGGTTAGGGTTAGGGTTAGGGTTAGGGTTAGGGTTCGGGTTAGGGTTAGGGTTAGGGTTCGATTTAGGGTTAGGGTTAGGGTTAGGGTTAGGGTTCTGTTTAGGGTTA
>JAVLSZ010000035.1:2625000-2627500 GCA_032313775.1 Urocyon cinereoargenteus
TTAGGGTTAGGGTTATGGATTGGGTTCGGATTCGGAGTAAGGTTAGGGTTCGGATTCGGGTTAGGGTTACGATTCGTGTTAGGGTTCGGGTTCGGGTTAGGGTTCGTGTTCGGGTTAGGGTTAGGTTTAGAGTTCGGATTAGGGTTAGGGTTCGGGTTAGGGTTAGGGTTAGGTTTCGGGTTAGGGTTCGGGTTCGGGTTAGGGTTCGGGTTCGGGTTAGGGTTAGGTTTCGGGTTAGGGTTCTGGTTCGGGTTAGGGTTCGGGTTCGGGTTAGGGTTAGGGTTAGGGTTCGGATTAGGGTTATGGTTAGGGTTAGGGTTAGGGTTCGGTTTCGGGTTAGGGTTCGGGTTCGGGTTAGGGTTAGGTTTTGGGTTAGGGTTCGGGTTCCGGTTAGGGTTCGGGTTCTGGTTACGGTTAGGGTTAGGGTTCGGATTAGGGTTAGGGTTAGGGTTAGGGTTAGGTTTAGGGCTCGGTTTAGGGTTCGGGTTAGGGTTAGGTTTAGGGTTAGAGTTCGGGTTAGGGTTCGGGTTAGGTTTAGGGTGAGGGTTCGGGTTAGGGTTCGGGTTAAGATTCGGGTTAGGGTTAGGGTTGGGGTTAGGGTTCGTGTTAGGGTTCGGGTTAGGTGTCAGGTTAGGGTTAGGGTTCGGGTTCGGGTTCGGGTTAGGGTTAGGGTTAGGGTTAGGGTTCGGGTTCGGGGTTAGGGTTAGGATTCGTGTTAGGGTTCGGGTTAGGGTTAGGATTCGGGTAAGGGCTTAGGGTTCGGGTTCGGTTAGGGTTAGGTTTCGGGTTAGGGTTAGGGTTTGGGTTAGGGTTATGGTTAGGGTTCGGGTTCGGGTTCGGGTTAGGGTTAGGGTTCGGGTTCGGGTTACGGTTAGGGTTCGGGTTCGGGTTAGGGTTCGGGTTCGCGTTCGGGTTAGGGTTTAGGGTTCGGTTTAGGGTTAGGTTTAGGGTTCGGGTTAGTGTTAGGGTTAGGGTTCGTGTTAGGTTTAGGGTTCGGGATAGGGTTAGTGTTAGGTTTAGGGTTCGGGTTAGGGTTCGGGGTAGGATTAGGGTTAGGGTTAGGTTTAGGGTTAGGGTTAGGTTTAGGGTTAGGGTTCGGGTTAGGGTTAGGGTTCGGTTTCGGGTTAGGGTTAGGGTTCGGGTTTGGGTTAGGGGTAGGTTTCGGTTTAGGGTTCGGGTTCGGGTTAGGTTTAGGGTTAGGGTTCGGGTTAGGGTTAGGGTTCGGGTAAGGGTTAGGGTTACGTTTAGGGTTCGGGTTAGGGTTCGGGTTAGGGTTAGGGTTAGGGTTAGTTTTAGGGTTAGGTTTAGGTTTAGGGTTAGGGTTCGGGTTAGGTTTAGGGTTAGGTTTAGGGTTAGGGTTCGGGTTAGGGTTAGTGTTCGAGTTAGGGTTAGGGTTCGGGTTAGGGTTAGGGGTTAGTGTTAGGGTTAGGGTTATGGTTAGGATTAGTGTTCGGGTTAGGGTTAGGTTTTAGGGTTAGATTTAGTGTTAGGGTTCGGGTTAGGATTAGGGCTAGGGTTCGGGTTAGGGTTCGAGTTAGTGTTAGGGTTAGGGTTCGGGTTAGGGATCGGGTTAGGGTTCGGGTTAGGGTTCTGGTTAGGGTTAGGGTTCGGGTTATGGTTAGGGTTAGGATTCGGGTTAGGGTTCGGGTTCGGGTTAGTGTTCGGGTTCGGGTTAGGGTTAGGGTTAGGGTTCGGATTAGGGTTAGGGTTAGGGTTAGGGTTAGAGCAGGGTTCGGGTTAGGGTTCGGGTTAGGGTTCAGGTTAGGGTTAGGGTTAGGGTTAGGTTTAGGTTTAGCGTTCGGTTGAGGGTTAGGGTTAGGGTTAGGGTTCGGGTTAGGGTTAGGTTTAAGGGTTAGGGTTAGGGTTAGGGTTAGGGTTAGGTTAGGTTTAGGGTTCGGGTTAGGGTTAGGGTTAGGGTTAGTGTTATGTTTCGGGTTAGGGTTAGGGTTCGTGTTAGGGTTAGGGTTAGGTTTAGGTTTAGGGTTAGGGTTCGGGTTAGGGTTAGGGTTAGGGTTAGGGTTAGGGTTCGGGTTAGGGTTAGGGTTAGGGTTCGATTTAGGGTTAGGGTTAGGGTTAGGGTTAGGGTTCGGGTTAGGGTTCGGATTCGGGGTTAGGGTTAGGGTTAGGGTTCCGGTTAGGGTTAGGGTTAGGGTTAGGTTTCGGGTTAGGGTTAGGGTTAGGGTTAGGTTTTGGTTTAGTTTTCGGGTTAGGGTTAGGGTTAGGATTCGGGTTAGGGTTAGGGTTAGGGTTCGGATTAGGGTTAGGGTTCGGGTTAGGGTTAGGTTTAGGGTTCGGGTTAGGGTTAGGGTTAGGGTTCGGGTTAGGATTAGGGTTCGGTTTCGGGTTAGGGTTAGGGTTCGGGTTCGGGTTAGGATTTAGGTTTGGGTTAGGGTTTGGTTAAGGGTTAGGTTTAGGGTTAGGGGTCGGGTTCGGGTTAGGGTTCGGGTTCGGGTTCGGGTTAGGGTTAGGGTTCGGGTTAGGGTTAGGTTCCGGTTAGGGT
>JAVLSZ010000035.1:2667500-2675000 GCA_032313775.1 Urocyon cinereoargenteus
CGGTTAGGGTTAGTGTTCGGGTTAGGGTTTGGGTTAGGGTTAGGGTTAGGGTCCGGGTTTGGATTAGGGCTAGGGTTCGGGTTAGGGTTCGAGTTAGTGTTAGGGTTAGGGTTCGGGTTAGGGTTCGGGGTAGGGTTAGGGTTAGGGTTAGGTTTAGGGTTAGGGCTAGGTTTAGGGTTAGGGTTCGGGTTAGGGTTAGGGTTCGGGTTCGGGTTAGGGTTAGGGTTCGGGTTTGGGTTAGGGGTAGGTTTCGGTTTAGGGTTCGGGTTCGGGTTAGGTTTAGGGTTAGAGTTCGGGTTAGGGTTAGGATTCGGGTTAGGGTTAGGTTTAGGGTTCGGGTTAGGGTTCGGGTTCGGGTTAGGTTTAGGGTTAGTTTTAGGGTTAGGGTTAGGTTTATTGTTAGGGTTCGGGTTAGGTTTAGGGTTAGGTTTAGGGTTAGGGTTCCGGTTAGGGTTAGGGTTAGTGTTCGAGTTAGAGTTAGGGTTCGGGTTAGGATTAGGGGTTAGGGTTAGGGTTAGGGTTATGGTTAGGGTTAGTGTTCGGGTTAGGGTTTGGGTTAGGGTTAGGGTTAGGGTCCGGGTTAGGATTAGGGCTAGGGTTCGGGTTAGGGTTCGAGTTAGTGTTAGGGTTAGTGTTCGGGTCAGGGTTCGGGTTAGGCTTCGGGTTAGGGTTCGGGTTAGGGTTCGGGTTCGGGTTAGGTTTCGGGTTCGAGTTAGGGTTAGGGTTAGGGTTCGGATTAGGGTTATGGTTAGTGTTAGGGTTAGTGTTCGTTTTAGGGTTCGGGTTAGGGTTAGGTTTAGGGTTAGGGTTCGGGTTAGGGTGAGGGTTAGGGTTAGGGTTAGGGTTCGGGTTAGGGTTCGGGTTAAGGTTCGGGTTAGGGTTAGGGTTAGGGTTAGGGTTAGGTTTCGGGTTAGGGTTCGGGTTAAGGTTCGGTTTAGGATTAGGGTTAGGGTTAGGGTTAGGGTTAGGGTTAGGGTTCGTGTTAGGGTTCGGGTTAGGTGTCGGGTCAGGGTTAGGGTTAGGGTTCGGGTTCGGGTTCGGGTTAGGGTTAGGGTTAGGGTTAGGGTCGTGTTCGGGGTTAGGGTTAGGGTTAGGGTTCGGGTTAGGGTTCGGGATAGGTTTAGGATTCGGTTAAGGGCTTAGGGTTCGGGTTCGGGTTACGGTTAGGGTTAGGGTTCCGGTTAGGGTTAGGGTTAGGGTTCGGGTTAGGGTTAGGGTTAGGGTTCGTGTTAGGGTTCGGGTTAGGGTTAGTGTTCGGTTTAGGTTTAGGGTTAGGGTTCGGGTTAGGGTTCGGGTTCGGTTTAGGGTTCGGGTTCGGTTTAGCGTTAGGGTTAGGGTTCGGTTTAGGGTTAGGTTTAGGGTTAGGGTTAGGGTTCGGGTTAGGTTTAGGGTTAGGGTTCGGGTTAGGTTTCGGGTTTGGTTTAGGGTTAGGGTTCGGGTTAGGGTTCGGGTTATGGTTCGGGTTAGGGTTCGGGTTCGGGTTAGGGTTCGTGTTAGAGTTAGGGTTAGGGTTAGGGTTAGGTTTAGGGCTGGCGTTCGGGTTAGGGTTAGGGTTAGGGTTAGGGTTAGGGTTAGGGTTAGGGATCGGGTTAGGGTTAGGGTTAGTGTTCGAGTTAGGGTTAGGGTTCGGGTTAGGGTTAGGGTTAGGGTTAGGTTTAGGGTTCGGGTTAGGGTTAGGGTTATGGTTTGGGTTCGGGTTCGGGGTAAGGTTAGGGTTCGGGTTCGGGTTAGGGTTCGGGTTCGGGTTCGGGTTAGGGGTTAGTGTTAGGGTTAGGGTTAGGGTTAGGGTTCGGGTTAGGGTTAGGGTTAGGTTTCGGGTTAGGGTTTGGGTTAGGGTTAGGGTTAGGGTTCGGGTTAGGGTTAGGGCTATTGTTCTGGTTAGGTTTCGGGTTAGGGTTAGGGTTATGGTTCGGGTTAGGGTTAGGGTTCGGGTTAGGTTTAGGTTTAGGGTTCGGGTTAGTGTTCGGGTTCGGGTTAGGGTTAGGTTTCGGGTTAGGGTTCGGGTTCGGGTTAGGGTTCGGGTTCGGGTTAGGGTTAGGTTTCGTGTTAGGGTTCGGGTTCGGGTTAGGGTACGGGTTCGGGTTAGGGTTAGGGTTAGGGTTCGGATTAGGGTTAGGGTTAGGGTTAGGGTTAGGGTTCGGGTTAGGGTTCGTTTTAGGGTTAGGTTTAGGGATAGGTTTCGGGTTAGGGTTAGGGTTAGGGTTAGGGTTAGGGTTCGGGTTAGGGTTCCGGTTAAGGTTCGGGTTAGGGTTAGGGTTAGGGTTAGGTTTTGGGTTCGTGTTAGGGTTCGGGTTAGGTGTCGGGTTAGGGTTAGTGTTAGGGTTCGGGTTCGGGTTAGGGTTAGGGTTCGGGTTCGGGTTAGGGTTAGGTTTCGTGTTTGGGTTAGGGGTAGGTTTCGGTTTAGGGTTCGGGTTCGGGTTAGGTTTAGGGTTAGGGTTCGGGTTAGGGTTAGGGTTCGGGTTAGGGTTAGGGTTAGGTTTAGGGTTCGGGTTAGGGTTCGGGTTCGGGTTAGCGTTAGGGTTAGTTTTAGGGTTAGGGTTAGGTTTAGGGTTAGGGTTCGGGTTAGGTTTAGGGTTAGGTTTAGGGTTAGGGTTCGGGTTAGGGTTAGGGTTAGTGTTCGAGTTAGGGTTAGGGTTCGGGTTAGGGTTAGGGGTGAGGGTTAGGGTTAGGGTTACGGTTAGGGTTAGTGTTCGGGTTAGGGTTTGGGTTAGGGTTAGGGTTAGGGTCCGGGTTTGGATTAGGGCTAGGGTTCGGGTTAGGGTTCGAGTTAGTGTTAGGGTTAGGGTTCGGGTTAGGGTTCGGGGTAGGGTTAGGGTTAGGGTTAGGTTTAGGGTTAGGGCTAGGTTTAGGGTTAGGGTTCGGGTTAGGGTTAGGGTTCGGGTTCGGGTTAGGGTTAGGGTTCGGGTTTGGGTTAGGGGTAGGTTTCGGTTTAGGGTTCGGGTTCGGGTTAGGTTTAGGGTTAGAGTTCGGGTTAGGGTTAGGATTCGGGTTAGGGTTAGGTTTAGGGTTCGGGTTAGGGTTCGGGTTCGGGTTAGGTTTAGGGTTAGTTTTAGGGTTAGGGTTAGGTTTATTGTTAGGGTTCGGGTTAGGTTTAGGGTTAGGTTTAGGGTTAGGGTTCGGGTTAGGGTTAGGGTTAGTGTTCGAGTTAGAGTTAGGGTTCGGGTTAGGATTAGGGGTTAGGGTTAGGGTTAGGGTTATGGTTAGGGTTAGTGTTCGGGTTAGGGTTTGGGTTAGGGTTAGGGTTAGGGTCCGGGTTAGGATTAGGGCTAGGGTTCGGGTTAGGGTTCGAGTTAGTGTTAGGGTTAGTGTTCGGGTCAGGGTTCGGGTTAGGCTTCGGGTTAGGGTTCGGGTTAGGGTTCGGGTTCGGGTTAGGTTTCGGGTTCGAGTTAGGGTTAGGGTTAGGGTTCGGATTAGGGTTATGGTTAGTGTTAGGGTTAGTGTTCGTTTTAGGGTTCGGGTTAGGGTTAGGTTTAGGGTTAGGGTTCGGGTTAGGGTGAGGGTTAGGGTTAGGGTTAGGGTTCGGGTTAGGGTTCGGGTTAAGGTTCGGGTTAGGGTTAGGGTTAGGGTTAGGGTTAGGTTTCGTGTTAGGGTTCGGGTTAGGTGTCTGGTTAGGGTTAGGGTTAGGGTTCGGGTTCGGGTTAGGGTTAGGGTTAGGGTTAGGGTTCGGGTTTGGGGTTAGGGTTAGGGTTAGGTTTCGTGTTAGGGTTCGGGTTAGGGTTAGGGTCCGGGTTAAAGTTAGGTTTAGGGTTCGGTTTAGGGTTAGGGTTAGGGTTTGTGTGAGGGTTAGGGTTCGGTTTCGGGTTAGGGTTTGGGTTAGGGTTCGGGTTAAGTTTCAGGTTAGGGTTCGGTTTAGGGTTCGGGTTAGGGTTCGGGTTAGGGTTAGGGTTCGGGTTAGGGTTAGGTTTAGTGTTCGGGTTAGGGTTAGGGTTCGGGTTAGGGTTCGGGTTTGGGTTAGGGTTTGGGTTAGGGTTAGGTTTAGGGTTAGGGTTCGGGTTTGGGTTAGGGTTCGGGTTCGTGTTCAGGTTAGGGTTAGGGTTCGGTTTAGGGTTAGGGTTCCGGTTAGGGTTAGAGTTAGGGTTCGTGTTAGGTTTAGGGTTAGGGTTTGGGTTAGGGTTAGGGTTCGGGTTAGGGTTAGGGTTAGGGTTTGGGTTCGGGTTCGGGTTAGGGTTCGGGTTAGGGTTTGGTTTAGGGTTAGGGTTCGGGTTAGGGTTAGGGTTCGGGTTAGGTTTAGGTTTCGGGTTCGGTTTAGGCTTAGGGTTCGGGTTCGCGTTAGGGTTAGTGTTAGGGTTAGGGTTAGGGTTCGGATTAGGGTTAGGGTTAGGGTTAGGGTTAGGTGTTATGGTTAGGGTTATGGTTCGGGTTAGGGTTAGGGTTAGGTTTTGGGTTAGTTTTCGGTTTAGGGTTCGGTTTCGGGTTAGGGTTAGGGTTAGGTTTCGGGTTAGGGTTAGGGTTTGGGTTAGGGTTAGGGTGAGGGTTCGGGTTAGGGTTCGGGTTAGGGTTAGGGTTAGGTTTAGGGTTAGGTTTAGGGTTAGGGTTCGGGTTAGGTTTAGGGTTAGGGTTAGGGTTAGGGTTCGGGTTAGGGTTAGGGTTAGTGTTCGAGTTAGGGTTAGGGTTCGGGTTATGGTTAGGGTTAGGGGTTAGGGTTAGGGTTAGGGTTCGTTTTAGGGTTAGGGTTAGGGTTCGTGTTAGGGTTCGGGTTAGGGTTAGGGTTAGGGTTCGGGTTAGGGATAGGGTTAGGGTTAGGGTTAGGGATAGTGTTCGGGTTAGGGTTAGGATTACGGTTAGGGTTCCGTTTAGTGTTAGGGTTAGGGTTCGGGTTAGGGTTCGGGTTAGGTTTAGTGTTAGGGTTAGGGTTCGGGTTAGGTTTAGTGTTAGGGTTAGGGTTCGGGTTAGGGTTAGGGTTAGGGTTAGGGTTAGGTTTCGGGTTAGGGTTCGGGTTAAGGTTCGGTTTAGGATTAGGGTTAGGGTTAGGGTTAGGGTTAGGGTTAGGGTTCGTGTTAGGGTTCGGGTTAGGTGTCGGGTCAGGGTTAGGGTTAGGGTTCGGGTTCGGGTTCGGGTTAGGGTTAGGGTTAGGGTTAGGGTCGTGTTCGGGGTTAGGGTTAGGGTTAGGGTTCGGGTTAGGGTTCGGGATAGGTTTAGGATTCGGTTAAGGGCTTAGGGTTCGGGTTCGGGTTACGGTTAGGGTTAGGGTTCCGGTTAGGGTTAGGGTTAGGGTTCGGGTTAGGGTTAGGGTTAGGGTTCGTGTTAGGGTTCGGGTTAGGGTTAGTGTTCGGTTTAGGTTTAGGGTTAGGGTTCGGGTTAGGGTTCGGGTTCGGTTTAGGGTTCGGGTTCGGTTTAGGGTTAGGGTTAGGGTTCGGGTTAGGGTTAGGTTTAGGGTTAGGGTTAGGGTTCGGGTTAGGTTTAGGGTTAGGGTTCGGGTTAGGGTTCGGGTTTGGTTTAGGGTTAGGGTTCGGGTTAGGGTTCGGGTTCGGGTTAGGGTTCGAGTTCGGGTTAGGGTTAGGTTTCGTGTTAGGGTTCGGGTTCGGGTTAGGGTACGGGTTCGGGTTAGGGTTAGGGTTAGGGTTCGGATTAGGGTTAGGGTTAGGGTTAGGGTTAGGGTTCGGGTTAGGGTTCGTTTTAGGGTTAGGTTTAGGGATAGGTTTCGGGTTAGGGTTAGGGTTAGGGTTAGGGTTAGGGTTCGGGTTAGGGTTCCGGTTAAGGTTCGGGTTAGGGTTAGGGTTAGGGTTAGGTTTTGGGTTCGTGTTAGGGTTCGGGTTAGGTGTCGGGTTAGGGTTAGTGTTAGGGTTCGGGTTCGGGTTAGGGTTAGGGTTCGGGTTCGGGTTAGGGTTAGGTTTCGTGTTTGGGTTAGGGGTAGGTTTCGGTTTAGGGTTCGGGTTCGGGTTAGGTTTAGGTTTAGGGTTCGGGTTAGGGTTAGGGTTCGGGTTAGGGTTAGGGTTAGGTTTAGGGTTCGGGTTAGGGTTCGGGTTCGGGTTAGCGTTAGGGTTAGTTTTAGGGTTCGGGTTAGGGTTAGGGTTAGGGTTCGGGTTAGGGTTCGGGTTAGGGTTAGGGTTAGGGTTAGGGTTCGGGTTCGGGTTAGGGTTAGGGTTCGGGTTCGGGTTCGGGTTAGGGTTAGTGTTAGGGTTAGGGTTCGGATTAGGGTTAGGGATAGGGTTCCTGTTAGGTTTCGGGTTCGGGTTAGGGTTAGTGTTAGGGTTAGGGTTAGGGTTCGGGTTAGGGTTAGGGTTAGGGTTAGGGGTTAGGGTTAGGGTTAGGGTTCGGGTTAGGTTTAGGGTTAGGGTTCGGGTAGGGTTCGGGTTAGGGTTAGGGTTAGGGTTAGGGTTCGGTTTAGGGTTAGGGTTAGGGTTACGGTCAGGGTTCGTGTTAGGGTTAGGGTTCGGTGTCGGGTTAGGTTTAGGGATAGGTTTAGGGTTCGGGTTCGGGTTAGGGTTCGGGTTAGGGTTAGGGTTAGGGTTCGGATTCGGGGTTAGGGTTAGGGTTAGGGTTCGGGTTAGGGTTCAGGTTAGGTTTAGGATTCGGTTTAGGGTTCGGGTTAGTGTTAGGGTTGGGGTTAGGTTTAGAGTTAGGTTTAGGGTTAGGGTTCGGGTGAGGGTTAGGGTTTGGTTTAGGGTTAGGGTTCGGCTTATTGTTAGGGTTAGTGTTCGAGTTAGGGTTAGGGTTTGGGTTAGGGTTAGGGGTTAGGGTTAGGGTTAGGGTTCGGGTTAGGGTTCGGGTTAGGGTTCGGGTTCGGGTTAGGGTTCGGGTTAGGGTTAGGGTTGGGTTTAGGGTTAGGGTTAGGTTTAGGGTTAGGGTTCGGGTTAGTGTTAGGGTTTGGTTTAGGGTTAGGGTTCGGGTTATTGTTAGGGTTAGTGTTCGAGTTAGGGTTAGGGTTCGGGTTAGGGTTAGGGGTTAGGGTTAGGGTTAGGGTTAGGGTTAGGGTTAGTGTTCTGGTTAGGGATAGGGTTAGGGTTAGGGTTCGGGATAGGTTTAGGGTTATGGTTAGTTTAAGGTTTCGGGTTAGGTTTAGCGTTATGGTTTGGGTTCGCGTTCGGTGTAAGGTAGGGTTCGGGTTCGGTTTAGGGTTCGGGTTCGGGTTCGGGTTAGGGGTTAGAATTAGGGTTAGGCTTAGGTTTAGGGTTCGGGTTAGGGTTAGGGTTAGGGTTAGGGTTCGGGTTAGGGTTTGGTTTAGGGTTAGGGTTAGGGTTCGGGTTAGGGTTAAGGTAGGGTTCGGGTTAGGGTTCGGGTTAGGGTTAGTGTTAGGGTTCGGGTTAGGTTTCGGGTTAGGGTTCGGGTTAGGGTTCGGGTTAACGTTTGGGTTAGGGTTAGGGTTCGGGTTAGGGTTAGGTTAAGGGTTCGGGTTAGGGTTCGGGTCCGGGTTAGGGTTCGGGTTCGGGTTAGGGTTAGGGTTAGTTTTAGGGTTAGGTTTAGGGTTAGGGTTCGGGTTCGGGTTAGGGTTCGGGTTCGGGTTAGGGTTAGGGTTAGGGTTCAGATTAGGGTTAGGGTTAGGGTTCGGGTTAGGGTTCC
>JAVLSZ010000035.1:2705000-2710000 GCA_032313775.1 Urocyon cinereoargenteus
TTAGGGTTAGGGGTGGGTGAGGGTTAGTGTTCGGTTTCGGGTTAGGGTTTGGGTTAGGGTTCGGGTTAAGTTTCAGGTTAGGGTTCGGTTTAGGGTTCGGGTTAGGGTTCGGGTTAGGGTTAGGGTTCTGGTTAGGGTTAGGTTTACTGTTCGGGTTACGGTTAGGGTTCGGGTTAGGGTTCGGGTTTGGGTTAGGGTTTGGGTTAGGGTTAGGTTTAGGGTTAGGGTTCGGGTTTGGGTTAGGGTTCGGGTTCGGGTTCAGGTTAGGGTTAGGGCTCGGTTTAGGGTTAGGGTTCCGGTTAGGGTTAGGGTTAGGGTTCGGGTTAGGTTTAGGGTTAGGGTTTGGGTTAGGGTTAGGGTTCGGGTTAGGGTTAGGGTTAGGGTTCGGGTTCGTGTTCGGGTTAGGGTTCCGGTTAGGGTTTGGTTTAGGGTTAGGGTTCGGGTTAGGGTTAGGGTTCGGGTTCGGTTTAGACTTAGGGTTCGTGTTCGCGTTAGGGTTAGTGTTAGGGTTAGGTTTAGGGTTCGGATTAGGGTTAGTGGTAGAGTTCCGGTTAGGGTTCGGGTTCGGGTTAGGGTTAGTGTTAGGGTTAGGGTTAGGGTTCAAGTTAGGGTTAGAGTTAGGGTTAGGGTTAGGGGTTAGGGTTAGGGTTATGGTTCGGGTTAGGGTTAGGGTTAGGGTTTGGGTTAGTTTTCGGTTTAGGGTTCGGGTTCGGGTTAGGGTAAGGGTTAGGTTTCGGGTTAGGGTTAGGGTTTGGGTTTTTGGTTAGGGTTAGGGTTAGGGTTCGGGTTAGGGTTCGGGTTAGGGTTAGGGTTAGGGTTAGGGTTAGGTTTAGGGTTAGGGTTCGGGTTAGGTTTAGGGTTAGGGTTAGGGTTAGGGTTCGGGTTAGGGTTAGTGTTCGAGTTAGGGTTAGGGTTCGGGTTATGGTTAGGGTTAGGGGTTAGTGTTAGTGTTAGGGTTCGTTTTAGTGTTAGGATTAGGGTTCGGGTTAGGGTTCGGGTTAGGGTTAGGGTTAGGGTTCGGGTTAGGGATAGGGTTAGGGTTCAGGTTAGGGTTAGTGTTCGGGTTAGGGTTAGGATTACGGTTAGGGTTCCGTTTTAGTGTTAGGGTTAGGGTTCGGGTTAGGGTTCGGGTTAGGTTTAGTGTTAGGTTTAGGGTTCGGGTTAGGGTTAGGGTTAGGGTTAGGGTTAGGGTTCGGGTTAGGGTTCGGGTTAAGGTTAGGGTTAGGGTTAGGGTTAGGGTTAGGGTTAGGGTTAGGGTTCGTGTTAGGGTTCGGGTTAGGTGTCGGTTCAGGGTTAGGGTTAGGGTTCGGGTTCGGGTTCGGGTTAGGGTTAGGATTCGGTTAAGGGCTTAGGGTTCGGGTTCGGGTTAGGGTTAGGGTTAGGGTTCCGGTAGGGTTAGGGTTCGGGTTAGGGTTAGGGTTCGGTGTCGGGTTAGGTTTAGTGTTAGGTTTAGGGTTCGGGTTCGGGTTAGGGTTCGGGTTAGGGTTAGGGTTAGGGTTCGGATTCGGGGTTAGGGTTAGGGTTAGGGTTCGGGTTAGGGTTCGGGTTAGGTTTAGGATTCGGGTTAGGGTTCGGGTTAGGGTTAGGGTTGGGGTTAGTGTTAGGGTTAGGTTTAGTGTTAGGGTTCGGGTGAGGGTTAGGGTTTGGTTTAGGGTTAGGGTTCGTGTTATTGTTAGGGTTAGTGTTCGAGTTAGGGTTAGGGATTGGGTTAGGGTTAGGGGTTAGGGTTAGGGTTAGGGTTCGGGTTAGGGTTCGGGTTAGTGTTCGGGTTCGGGTTAGGGTTCGGGTTAGGGTTAGGGTTGGGGTTAGGGTTAGGGTTAGGTTTAGGGTTAGGTTTCGGGTTAGTGTTAGGGTTTGGTTTAGGGTTAGGGTTCGGGTTATTGTTAGGTTTAGTGTTCGAGTTAGGGTTTGGGTTCGGGTTAGGGTTAGGGGTTAGGGTGAGGGTTAGGGTTAGGGTTAGTGTTCTGGTTAGGGTTAGGGTTAGGGTTAGGGTTCGGGATAGGGTTAGGGTTATGGTTAGTGTAAGGTTTCGGGTTAGGTTTAGCGTTATGGTTTGGGTTCGCGTTCGGTGAAAGGTAGGGTTCGGGTTCGGTTTAGGGTTCGGGTTCGGGTTCGGGTTAGGGGTTAGAGTTAGGGTTAGGCTTAGATTAAGGGTTCGGGTTAGGGTTAGGGTTAGGGTTCGGGTTAGGGTTTGGGTTAGGGTTAGGGTTAGGGTTCGGGTTAGGGTTAGGGTAGGGTTCGGGTTAGGGTTCGGGTTAGGGTTAGTGTTAGGTTTCGGGTTAGGTTTTGGGTTAGGGTTCGGGTTAGGGTTCGGGTTAGGGTTCGGGTTAGGGTTAGGGTTCGGGTTAAGGTTAGGTTTAGGGTTCGGGTTAGGGTTCGGGTCCGGGTTAGGGTTCGGGTTCGGGTTAGGGTTAGGGTTAGGTTTAGGTTTAGGTTTAGGGTTAGGGTTCGGGTTCGGGTTAGGGTTCGGGTTCGGGTTAGGGTTAGGGTTAGGGTTCAGATTAGGGTTAGGGTTAGGGTTAGGGTTAGGTTTCGGGGTAGGGTTAGGGTTAGGGTTAGGGTTAGGGTTCGGGTTAGGGTTCGTGTTAAGGTTCGGGTTAGGATTAGGGATAGGGTTTGGGTTAGGGTTCGTGTTAGGGTTCGGGTTAGGTGTCGGGTTAGGGTTACGGTTAGGGTTAGGGTTCGGGTTCGTGTTAGGGTTAGCGTTAGGGTTAGAGTTAGGGTTAGGGTTCGGGTTCGGGTTTAGGGTTATTGTTAGGGTTCGTGTTAGGAATCGGGTTAGGGTTAGGATTCGGTTAAGGGCTTAGTGTTCGGGTTCGGGTTAGGGTTAGGGTTAGTGTTCCGGTTAAGGTTAGGGTTAGGGTTCGGGTTAGGGTTAGGTTTAGGTTTAGGGTTAGGGTTCGGGTTAAGGTTAGGGTTAGGGTTCTGGTTAGGGTTCGGGTTAGGGTTAGGTTTAGGGTTAGGGTTCGGGTTAGGGTTAGGGTTCGGGTTAGGGTTAGGGTTAGGGTTAGGGTTCGGGTTAGGGTTAGGGTTTGGGTTAGGGTTAGGGTTAGGGTTCGGTTTAGGTTTAGGGTTAGGGTTCGGGTTAGGGTTAGGGTTAGGGTTCGGGTTAGGGTTCGGGTTAGGGTTAGGGTTAGGGTTCGGGTAAGTGTTCGGGTTAGGGTTACTGTTCGGGTTAGGGTTAGGTTTAGGGTTCGGGTTAGTGTAGGCTTAGGGTTAGGGTTCGGGTTAGGGTTAGGGTTAGGGTTCGGGTTCGGGTTAGGGTTAGGGTTCGGGTTAGTGTTCGGGTTAGGGTTCGGGTTAGGGTTCGGGTTAGGTTTCGGGTTAGGGTTAGGGTTCGGGTTCGGGTTAGGGTTAGGGTTCGGGTTAGGGTTAGGGTTAGGTTTCGGTTTAGGGTTCGGGTTCGGGTTAGGGTTAGGGTTAGGGTTCGGGTTAGGGTTATGGTTAGGGTTAGGGTTAGGGTTAGGTTTGGGGTTCGGGTTAGGTTTAGGGTTAGGGTTAGTTTTAGGGATAGGGTTAGGTTTAGGGTTAGGGTTCCGGTTAGGGTTAGGGTTAGGGTTAGGGTTAGGGTTCGGGTTAGGGTTAGGGTTAGTGTTCGGGTTAGGGTTAGGGTTAGGGTTAGGTTTCGGGTTAGGGTTAGGGTTAAGGTTAGGGTTAGGGTTAGGGATCGATTTAGGTTTAGGGTTATGGTTTGGGTTCGGTTTCGGGGTAAGGTTAGGGTTCGGGTTCGGTTTAGGGTTCGGGTTCGGGTTTGGGATAGGGGTTAGGGTTAGGGTTAGTGTTAATGTTAGGGTTCGGGTTCGGTTTAGGGTTAGGGTTAGGGTTCGGGTTGGGGTTTGGGTTAGCGTTAGGGTTAGGGTTCGGGTTAGGGTTCGGGCTAGGGTTCGGGTTAGGGTTCGGGTTAGGGTTCGGGTTCGGGTTAGGGTTCGGGTTCGGGTTAGGTTTAGGGTTAGGGTTCGGATTAGGGTTAGGGCAGGGTTAGGGTTAGGGTAAGGGTTCGGTTTAGGGTTCGGGTTAGGTTTAGGTTTAGGTTTAGGGTTAGGGTTAGGGTTAGGTTTAGGTTTAGGGTCGGGTTCGGGTGAGGGTTAGGGTTAGGGTTCGGGTTCGGGTTACGTTTTAAGGTTAGGTTTAGGGTTAGGGTTAGGGTTAGGGTTAGGGGTTACGGTTAGTGTTAGGGTTCGGGTTAGGGTTAGGGTTCGGGTTAGTGCTAGGGTTCGGGTTAGGGTTAGGGTTATTTTTAGGGTTAGGGTTAGGGTTCGAGTTAGGGTTCGGGTTAGGGTTAGGGTTAGGGTTCGGGTTAGGGTTAGGGGTAGGGTTAGGGTTAGGGTTAGGTTTAGGTTTCGGGTTAGGGTTAGGGTTAGGGTTCGGGTTCGGGTTAGGGTTAGGGATAGGGTTCGAGTTAGTGTTCGGGTTAGGGTTAGGGATAGGATTCGGGTTAGGGTTAGGGTTAGTGTTCGGGTTAGGGTTAGTGTTCGGGTTAGGGTTAGGTTTAGGTTTCGGGTTAGGGTTAGGGTTAGGGTTCGGGTTAGGGTTAGGGTTCGGGTTTGGGTTAGGGTTAGGGTTCGGGTTCGGGTTAGGGTTCAGGTTTGGGTTAGGGTTTGGGTTAGGGTTAGGGTTACGGTTAGGGTTAGGGTTAGGGTTAGTGTTCGGGTTCGGGTTCGGGTTAGGGTTAGGGTTTGGGTTAGGGTTAGGGTTCGGGTTAGGGTTAGGGTTAGGGTTCGGGTTAGGGTTAGGTTTAGGGTTAGGGTTCGTTTTAGGGTTAGGTTAGGGTTAGGGTTAGGGTTAGGGTTAGGGTTCGGGTTAGGGTTAGGGTTAGTGTTCGAGTTAGGGGTAGGGTTCGGGTTAGGGTTAGGATTTAGGGTTAGGGTTAGGTTTAGTGTTCGGGTTAGGGTTAGGGTTAGGGTTAGGGTTAGGGTTCGGATTCGGGGTAGCGTTAGGCTTAGGGTTCGGGTTAGGTTTCGGGTTAGGTTTAGGATTCGGGTAAAGGCTTAGGGTTCGGG
>JAVLSZ010000035.1:2715000-2750000 GCA_032313775.1 Urocyon cinereoargenteus
AGGGTTCGGGTTAGGGTTAGGGTTAGGGTTAGGGTTTGGGTTCGGGTTAGGTTTAGGGTTAGGGTTCGGGTTAGGGTTCGGTTTAGGGTTAGGGTTAGGGGTAGGGTTCGGGTTAGGTTTAGGGTTCGGGATAGGGTTAGTGTTAGTGTTAGGGTTAGGGTTAGGGTTAGGGTTAGGGTTCGGGTTAGGTTTCGGGTTCGGGTTAGGGTTCGGGTTCGATTTAGAGTTAGGGTTAGGGTTCGGGTTAGGGTTACGGTTAGGGTTAGGGTTCGGGTTAGGGTTAGGGTTAGGGTTCGGGTTAGGGTTCGGGTTAGGGTTAGGGTTAGGGTTCGGGTTAGGTTCAGGTTAGGGTTCGGGTTCGGGATAGGGTTCGGTTAGGTTTCGGGTTAGGGTTGGGGTTAGGGTTAGGGTTAGGTTTAGGGTTAGGGTTCGGGTTAGGTTTAGGGTTAGGTTTAGGGTTAGGGTTCGGGTTATTGTTAGGGTTAGTGTTCGAGTTAGGGTTAGGGTTCGGGTTAGGTTTAGGGGTTAGTTTTAGGGTTAGGGTTAGGGTTAGGGCTAGTGTTCGGGTTAGGGTTAGGGTTAGGGTTAGGGTTCGGGTTCGGGATAGGGTTCGGTTAGGTTTCGGGTTAGGGTTGGGGTTAGGGTTAGGGTGAGGTTTAGAGTTAGGGTTCGGGTTAGGGTTAGGGTTATGGTTAGTGTTAGGGTTCGGGTTAGGTTTAGCGTTATGCTTTGGGTTTGGGTTCGGGGTAAGGTTAGGGTTCGGGTTCGGTTTAGGGTTCGGGTTCGGGTTCGGGTTAGGGGTTAGAGTTAGGGTTAGGGTTAGGTTTAGGGTTCGGGTTAGGGTTAGGGTTCGGGTTAGGGTTCGGGTTTGGGTTAGGTATCGGGTAAGGTCTTAGAGTTCGGTTTCGGGTTAGGGTTAGGGTTAGGGTTCCGGTTAGGGTTAGGGTTAGGGGTCGGGTTAGGGTTAGGGTTAGGGTTAGGTTTCGGGTTAGGGTTAGGGTTAGGGTTCGGGTTAGGGTTCGGGTTAGGGTTAGGGTTACGTTTAGGGTTCGGGTTAGGGTTAGGGTTCGGGTTAGGGTTAGGGTTAGGGTTCGGGTTAGGGTTCGGGTTAGGGTTACGATTAGGGTTCGGGTTAGGGTTCGGGTTAGGGTTAGGGTTCGGGTTAGGGTTAGAGTTAGGGTTCGAGTTAGGGTTCGGGTTCGGGTTAGGTTTCGGGTTCGGTTTAGGGTTAGGGTTAGGGTTAATTTTAGGGTTAGGGTTCGGGTTAGGGTTAGGGTTAGGGTTCGGGTTAGGGTTAGGGTTAGGGTTCGGGTTAGGGTTCGGGTTAGGGTTCGGGTTAGGTTTAGGGTTAGGGTTAGGGTTAGGGATCGGTTTAGGGTTATGTTTCGGGTTAGGGCTAGGGTTCGGGTTAGGGTTATTGTTAGGGTTCGGGTTCGGGTTTGGGTTAGGATTAGGGTTCGGGTTCGGTTTAGGGTTAGGGTTCGGGTTCGGGTTAGGGTTAGGGGTTAGGGTTCGGGTTAGGGTTAGGGTTAGGTTTCGGGTTACGTTTAGGGTTAGGGTTAGGGTTAGGTTTCGGTTTAGGGTTAGGGTTAGGGTTCGTGTTAGGGTTATGGTTAGGGTTAGGGTTAGGGTTAGGTTTAGGGTTCGGGTTAGGTTTAGGGTTAGGGTTAGGTTTAGGGATAGGTTTAGGTTTAGGGTTAGGGTTCGGGTTAGGGTTAGGGTTAGGGTTAGGGTTAGGGTTAGGGTTCGGGTTAGGGTCGGGTTAGTGTTCGAGTTAGGGTTAGGGTTCGGGTTAGGGTTAGGTGTTAGGGTTAGGGTTTGGGTTAGGGTTAGGGATAGTGTTCGGGTTAGGGTTAGGGTTAGGGTTAGGTTTCGGGTTAGGTTTAGGGTTAAGGTTAGGGTTAGGGTTAGGGTTCGGGTTAGGTTTAGGGTTATGGTTTGGGTTCGGGTTCGGGGTAAGGTTAGTTTTCGGGTTCGGTTTAGGGTTCGGGTTCGGGTTTGGGAAAGGGGTTAGGTTTAGGGTTAGTGTTAGGGTTAGGGTTCGGGTTCGGTTTAGGGTTAGGGTTAGGGTTAGGGTTCGGGTTAGGTTTTGGGTTAGGGTTAGGGTTAGGGTTCGGGTTAGGGTTAGGGCTAGGGTTCGGGTTAGTGTTCGAGTTAGCGTTCGGGTTCGGGTTAGGGTTCGGTTTCGGGTTAGGGTTAGGGTTAGGGTTCGGAATAGGGTTAGGGTTAGGGTTAGGGTTAGGGTAAGTGTTCGGGTTAGGGTTCGGGTTAGGTTTAGGGTTAGGGTTAGTTTTAGGTTTAGGGTTAGGTTTATGGTTAGGGTTCGGGTTCGGGTTAGGGTTAGGGTTAGGGTTCGGGTTCGGGTTACGTTTTAGGGTTAGGTTTAGGGTTAGGGTTAGGGTTAGGGTTAGGGGTTAGGGTTAGTGTTAGGTTTCGGGTTAGGGTTAGGTTTCGTGTTAGGGTTAGGGTTCGGGTTCGGGTTAGGGTTATTTTTAGGGTTAGGGTTATGGTTCGGGTTAGGGTTCGGGTTAGGGTTAGGGTTTGGGTTCGGGTTAGGGTTAGGGGTAGGGTTAGGTTTAGGGTTAGGGTTAGGTTTCGGGTTATGGTTAGGGTTAGGGTTCGGGTTCGGGTTAGGGTTAGGGTTAGGTTTCGAGTTAGTTTTCGGGTTAGGGTTAGGGATAGGATTCGGGTTAGGGTTAGGGTTAGTGTTCGGGTTAAGGTTAGGGTTCGGGTTAGGGTTAGGTTTAGGTTTCGGGTTAGGGTTAGGGTTAGGGTTCGGGTTAGGTTTAGGGTTCGGGTTTGGGTTAGGGTTAGGGTTCGGGTTCGGGTTAGGGTTCAGGTTTGGGTTAGGGTTTGGGTTAGGGTTAGGGTTACGGTTAGGGTTCGGGTTAGGGTTAGTGTTCGGGTTCGGGTTCGGGTTAGTGTTAGGGTTTGGGTTAGGGTTAGGGTTCGGTTTAGGGTTAGGGCTAGGGTTCGGGTTAGGGTTAGGGTTAGGGTTAGGATTAGGGTTAGGATTCGAGTTAGGGTTCGGGTTCGGGTTAGGGTTAGGTTTCGGGTTAGGGTTAGGGTTAGGGTTAGGGTTAGGGTTAGGGTTAGGGTTCGGGTTAGGGTTAGGTTAGGGTTAGGGTTAGGGTTAGGGTTCGGGTTAGGGTTAGGGTTAGTGTTCGAGTTAGTGTTAGGGTTCGGGTTAGGGTTAGGATTTAGGGTTAGGGTTAGGGTTAGGGTTAGTGTTCGGGTTAGGGTTAGGCTTAGGGTTAGGGTTAGGGTTCGGATTCGGGGTTAGCGTTAGGCTTAGGGTTCGGGTTAGGTTTCGGGTTAGGTTTAGGATTCGGGTAAAGGCTTAGGGTTCGGGTTCGGTTTAGGGTTAGGGTTAGGGTTCCGGTTAGGTTTAGGGTTAGTGTTCGGTTTAGGGTTAGGGTTAGGGTTAGGGTTAGGGTTCCGGTTAGGCTTAGGGTTAGGGTTCGGGATAGGGTTCGGGTTAGGGTTAGGGTTAGGGTTAGGGTTCGGGTTAGGGTTAGGGTTCGGGTTAGGTTTAGGGTTAGGGTTAGGGTTCTGGTTAGGGTTAGGGTTAGGGTTAAGGTTAGGGTTCGGGTTAGGGTTCTGGTTCGGGTTAGGGTTCGGGTTCGATTTATGGTTAGGGTTAGGGTTCGGGTTAGGGTTACGGTTAGGGTTAGGGTTCGGGTTAGGCTTAGGGTTAGGGTTCGGGTTAGGGTTCGGGTTAGGGTTAGGGTTAGGGTTCGGGTTAGGGTTCGGGTTAGGGTTCGGGTTTGGGATAGGGTTCGGTTAGGTTTCGGGTTAGGGTTGGGGTTAGGGTTAGGGTTAGGGTTAGGGTTAGGGTTAGGGTTCGGGTTAGGGTTAGGGTTAGGGTTAGTGTTAGGGTTCGGGTTATTGTTAGGGTTAGTGTTCGAGTTAGGGTTAGGGTTCGGGTTAGGGTTAGGGGTTAGTGTTAGGGTTAGGGTTAGGCTTAGGGCTAGTGTTCGGGTTAGGGTTAGGGTTACGGTTAGGGTTCGGGTTAGGGTTAGGGTTATGGTTAGTGTTAGGGTTCGTGTTAGGTTTAGCGTTATGGTTTGGGTTTGGGTTCGGGGTAAGGTTAGGGTTCGGGTTCGGTTTAGGGTTCGGGTTCGGGTTCGGGTTAGGGGTTAGAGTTAGGGTTAGCGTTAGGTTTAGGGTTCGGGTTAGGTTTAGGGTTCGGGTTAGGGTTCGGGTTTGGGTTAGGTATCGGGTAAGGTCTTAGGGTTCGGGTTCGGGTTAGGGTTAGGGTTCGGGTTCCGGTTAGGGTAGGGTTAGGGTTCGGGTTAGGGTTAGGGTTAGGGTTAGGTTTCGGGTTAGGGTTAGGGTTAGGTTTCGGGTTAGGGTTCGGGTTAGGGTTAGGGTTAGGGTTAGTGTTCGGGTTAGGGTTAGGGTTCGGGTTAGGGTTAGGGTTAGGGTTCGGGTTAGGGTTTGGGTTAGGGTTAGGATTAGGGTTCGGGTTAGGGTTCGTGTTAGTGTTAGGGTTAGGGTTAGGGTTAGAGTTAGGGTTCGGGTTAGGGTTCGGGTTCGGGTTAGGGTTAGGGTTAGGGTTAGGGTTAGGGTTCGGGTTAGGGTTAGGGTTAGGGTTCGGGTTAGGGTTCGGGTTAGGGTTAGGGTTAGGGTTAGGGTTATGGTTCGGGTTAGGGCTAGGGTTCGGGTTAGGGTTATGGTTAAGGTTCGGGTTCGGGTTCGGGTTAGGATTAGGTTTCGGGTTCGGGTTAGGGTTAGGGTTCGGGTTAGGGTTCGGGTTCGGGTTAGGGTTAGGGGTTAGGGTTCGGGTTAGGGTTAGGGTTAGGGTTCGGGTTAGGTTTAGGGTTAGGGTTAGGGTTAGGTTTCGGTTTAGGGTTAGGGTTAGGGTTAGGGTTCGTGTTAGGGTTAGGGTTAGGGTTCGGGTTAGGGTTCGGGTTAGGGTTAGGTTTAGGGTTCGGGTTAGAGTTCGGGTTAGGGTTCGGGTTAGGGTTCGGGTTAGGCTTAGGGTTCGGGATCGGGTTAGGGTTAGGGTTCGGGTTAGGGTTAGGGTTAGATTTCGGTTTAGGGTTCGGGTTCGGGTTAGGGTTAGGGTTAGGGTTTGGGTTAGGGTTATGGTTAGGGAGAGGGTTAGGGTTCGGGTTCGGGTTAGGGTTAGGGTTCGGGTTAGTGTTCGGGTTAGGGTTCGGGTCAGGGTTCGGGTTAGGTTTCGGGTTAGGGTTAGGGTTAGGGTTCGTGTTAGGGTTCGGGTTAGGTGTCGGGTTAGGGTTACGGTTAGGGTTCGGGTTCGGGTTCGTGTTAGGGTTAGCGTTAGGGTTAGAGTTAGGGTTAGGGTTCGGGTTCGGGGTTAGGGTTATTGTTAGGGTTCGTGTTAGGGATCGGGTTAGGGTTAGAATTCGGGTAAGGGCTTAGGGTTCGGGTTCGGGTTAGGGTTAGGGTTAGTGTTCCGGTTAAGGTTAGGGTTAGGGTTCGGGTTAGGGTTAGGTTTAGGTTTAGGGTTAGGGTTCGGGTAAGGTTAGGGTTAGGGTTCGGGTTAGGGTTCGGGTTAGGGTTAGGTTTAGGGTTAGGGTTCGGGTTAGGGTTAGGGTTCGGGTTAGGTTTAGGGTTAGGGTTAGGGATGGGGTAGGGTTAGGGTTTGGGTTAGGGTTAGGGTTAGGGTTCGGTTTAGGTTTAGGGTTAGGGTTCGGGTTAGGGTTAGGGTTAGGGTTCGGGTTAGGGTTCGGGTTAGGGTTAGGGTTAGGGTTCGGGTAAGGGTTCGGGTTAGGGTTACTGTTCGGGTTAGGGTTAGGGTTAGGGTTCGGGTTAGTGTAGGGTTAGGGTTAGGGTTCGGGTTAGGGTTAGGGTTAGGGTTCGTGTTTGGGTTAGGGTTAGGGTTCGGGTTAGTGTTCGGGTTAGGGTTCGGGTTAGGGTTCGGGTTAGGTTTCGGGTTAGGGTTAGGGTTCGGGTTCGGGTTAGGGTTAGGGTTCGGGTTAGGGTTAGGGTTAGGTTTCGGTTTAGGGTTCGGGTTCGGGTTAGGGTTAGGGTTAGGGTTCGGGTTAGGGTTATGGTTAGGGTTAGGGTTAGGTTTAGGGTTAGGGTTCGGGTTAGGGTTAGGTTAGGGTTAGGGTTAGGGTTAGGGTTCGGGTTAGGTTTAGGGTTAGGGTTCGGGTTAGGGTTAGGTTAGGGTTAGGGTTAGGGTTAGGGTTAGGGTTCGGGTTAGGGTTAGGCTTAGTGTTCGAGTTAGTGTTAGGGTTCGGGTTAGGGTTAGGATTTAGGGTTAGGGTTAGGGTTAGGGTTAGTGTTCGGGTTAGGGTTAGGGTTAGGGTTAGGGTTAGGTTTAGGGTTCGGATTCGGGGTTAGCGTTAGGCTTAGGGTTCGGGTTAGGTTTCGGGTTAGGTTTAGGATTCGGGTAAAGGCTTAGGGTTGGGGTTCGGTTTAGGGTTAGGGTTAGGGTTCCGGTTAGGTTTAGGGTTAGTGTTCGGTTTAGGGTTAGGGTTAGGGTTAGGGTTAGGGTTCCGGTTAGGCTTAGGGTTAGGGTTCGGGATAGGGTTCGGGTTAGGGTTAGGGTTAGGGTTAGGGTTCGGGTTAGGGTTAGGGTTCGGGTTAGGTTTAGGGTTAGGGTTAGGGTTCTGGTTAGGGTTAGGGTTAGGGTTAAGGTTAGGGTTCGGGTTAGGGTTCTGGTTCGGGTTAGGGTTCGGGTTCGATTTATGGTTAGGGTTAGGGTTCGGGTTAGGGTTACGGTTAGGGTTAGGGTTCGGGTTAGGCTTAGGGTTAGGGTTCGGGTTAGGGTTCGGGTTAGGGTTAGGGTTAGGGTTCGGGTTAGGGTTCGGGTTAGGGTTCGGGTTTGGGATAGGGTTCGGTTAGGATTCGGGTTAGGGTTGGGTTTAGGGTTAGGGTTAGGGTTAGGGTTAGGGTTCGGGTTCGGGTTAGGGTTAGGGTTAGTGTTAGGGTTCGGGTTATTGTTAGGGTTAGTGTTCGAGTTAGGGTTAGGGTTCGGGTTAGGGTTAGGGGTTAGTGTTAGGGTTAGGGTTAGGGTTAGGGCTAGTGTTCGGGTTAGGGTTAGGGTTACGGTTAGGGTTCGGGTTAGGGTTAGGGTTATGGTTAGTGTTAGGGTTCGTGTTAGGTTTAGCGTTATGGTTTGGGTTTGGGTTCGGGGTAAGGTTAGGGTTCGGGTTCGGTTTAGGGTTCGGGTTCGGGTTCGGGTTAGGGGTTAGAGTTAGGGTTAGCGTTAGGTTTAGGGTTCGGGTTAGGGTTAGGGTTCGGGTTAGGGTTCGGGTTTGGGTTAGGTATCGGGTAAGGTCTTAGGGTTCGGGTTCGGGTTAGGGTTAGGGTTCGGGTTCCGGTTAGGGTAGGGTTAGGGTTCGGGTTAGGGTTAGGGTTAGGTTTCGGGTTAGGGTTAGGGTTAGGGTTCGGGTTAGGGTTCGGGTTAGGGTTAGGGTTAGGGTTAGGGTTCGGGTTAGGGTTTGGGTTAGGGTTAGGATTAGGGTTCGGGTTAGGGTTCGTGTTAGTGTTAGGGTTAGGGTTAGGGTTAGAGTTAGTGTTCGGGTTAGGGTTCGGGTTCGGGTTAGGGTTAGGGTTAGGGTTAGGGTTAGGGTTCGGGTTAGGGTTAGGGTTAGGGTTCGGGTTAGGGTTCGGGTTAGGGTTAGGGTTAGGGTTAGGGTTAGGGTTATGGTTCGGGTTAGGGCTAGGGTTCGGGTTAGGGTTATGGTTAAGGTTCGGGTTCGGGTTCGGGTTAGGATTAGGTTTCGGGTTCGGTTTAGAGTTAGGGTTCGGGTTAGGGTTCGGGTTCGGGTTAGGGTTAGGGGTTAGGGTTCGGGTTAGGGTTAGGGTTAGGGTTCGGGTTAGGTTTAGGGTTAGGGTTAGGGTTAGGTTTCGGTTTAGGGTTAGGGTTAGGGTTAGGGTTCGTGTTAGGGTTAGGGTTAGGGTTCGGGTTAGGGTTAGGTTTAGGGTTCGTGTTAGAGTTCGGGTTAGGGTTCGGGTTAGGGTTCGGGTTAGGCTTAGGGTTCGGGATCGGGTTAGGGTTAGGGTTCGGGTTAGGGTTAGGGTTAGATTTCGGTTTAGGGTTCGGGTTCGGGTTAGGGTTAGGGTTAGGGTTTGGGTTAGGGTTATGGTTAGGGAGAGGGTTAGGGTTCGGGTTCGGGTTAGGGTTAGGGTTCGGGTTAGTGTTCGGGTTAGGGTTCGGGTTAGGGTTCGGGTTAGGTTTCGGGTTAGGGTTAGGGTTAGGGTTCGTGTTAGGGTTCGGGTTAGGTGTCGGGTTAGGGTTACGGTTAGGGTTAGGGTTCGGGTTCGTGTTAGGGTTAGCGTTAGGGTTAGAGTTAGGGTTAGGGTTCGGGTTCGGGGTTAGGGTTATTGTTAGGGTTCGTGTTAGTGATCGGGTTAGGGTTAGAATTCGGGTAAGGGCTTAGGGTTCGGGTTCGGGTTAGGGTTAGGGTTAGTGTTCCGGTTAAGGTTAGGGTTAGGGTTCGGGTTAGGGTTAGGTTTAGGTTTAGGGTTAGCGTTCGGGTTAAGGTTAGGGTTAGGGTTCGGGTTAGGGTTCGGGTTAGGGTTAGGTTTAGGGTTAGGGTTCGGGTTAGGGTTAGGGTTCGGGTTAGGTTTAGGGTTAGGGTTAGGGTTGGGGTAGGGTTAGGGTTTGGGTTAGGGTTAGGGTTAGGGTTCGGTTTAGGTTTAGGGTTAGGGTTCGGGTTAGGGTTAGGGTTAGGGTTCGGGTTAGGGTTCGGGTTAGGGTTAGGGTTAGGGTTCGGGTAAGGGTTCGGGTTAGGGTTACTGTTCGGGTTAGGGTTAGGGTTAGGGTTCGGGTTAGTGTAGGGTTAGGGTTAGGGTTCGGGTTAGGGTTAGGGTTAGGGTTCGGGTTTGGGTTAGGGTTAGGGTTCGGGTTAGTGTTCGGGTTAGGGTTCGGGTTAGGGTTCGGGTTAGGTTTCGGGTTAGGGTTAGGGTTCGGGTTCGGGTTAGGGTTAGGGTTCGGGTTAGGGTTAGGGTTAGGTTTCGGTTTAGGGTTCGGGTTCGGGTTAGGGTTAGGGTTAGGGTTCGGGTTAGGGTTATGGTTAGGGTTAGGGTTAGGGTTAGGTTTGGGGTTCGGGTTAGGTTTAGGGTTAGGGTTAGTTTTAGGGATAGGGTTAGGTTTAGGGTTAGGGTTCGGGTTAGGGTTAGGGTTAAGGTTAGGGTTAGGGTTCGGGTTAGGGTTAGGGTTAGTGTTCGGGTTAGGGTTAGGGTTAGGGTTAGGTTTCGGGTTAGGGTTAGGGTTAAGGTTAGGGTTAGGGTTAGGGTTCGATTTAGGTTTAGGGTTATGGTTTGGGTTCGGTTTCGGGGTAAGGTTAGGGTTCGGGTTCGGTTTAGGGTTCGGGTTCGGGTTTGGGATAGGGGTTAGGGTTAGGGTTAGTGTTAATGTTAGGGTTCGGGTTCGGTTTAGGGTTAGGGTTAGGGTTCGGGTTGGGGTTTGGGTTAGGGTTCGGGTTAGGGTTCGGGTTAGGTTTCGGGTTAGGGTTAGGGTTAGGGTTAGGGATAGGATTCGGGTTAGGGTTAGGGTTAGTTTTCGGGTTAGGGTTAGTGTTCGGGTTAGGGTTAGGTTTAGGTTTCGGGTTAGGGTTAGGGTTAGGGTTCGGGTTAGGGTTAGGGTTCGGGTTTGGGTTAGGGTTAGGGTTCGGGTTCGGGTTAGGGTTCAGGTTTGGGTTAGGGTTTGGGTTAGGGTTAGGGTTACGGTTAGGGTTAGGGTTCGGGTTCGGGTTAGGGTTAGGGTTAGGGTTCGGGTTCGGGTTAGTGCTAGGGTTCGGGTTAGGGTTAGGGTTATTTTTAGGGTTAGGTTTAGGGTTCGGGTTAGGGTTAGGGTTAGGGTTCGGGTTAGGGTTCAGGTTAGGGTTCGGGTTCGGGATAGGGTTCGGTTAGGTTTCGGGTTAGGGTTGGGGTTAGGGTTAGGGTTAGGTTTAGGGTTAGGGTTCGGGTTAGGTTTAGGGTTAGGGTTAGGGTTAGGGTTCGGGATATTGTTAGGGTTAGTGTTCGAGTTAGGGTTAGGGTTCGGGTTAGGGTTAGGGGTTAGTTTTAGGGTTAGGGTTAGGGTTAGGGCTAGTGTTCGGGTTAGGGTTAGGGTTAGGGTTAGGGTTCGGGTTCGGGATAGGGTTCGGTTAGGTTTCGGGTTAGGGTTGAGGTTAGGGTTAGGGTTAGGTTTAGGGTTAGGGTTCGGGTTAGGGTTAGGGTTATGGTTAGTGTTAGGGTTCGGGTTAGGTTTAGCGTTATGGTTTGGGTTTGGGTTCGGGGTAAGGTTAGGGTTCGGTTTAGAGTTCGGTTTCGGGTTCGGGTTAGGGGTTAGAGTTAGGGTTAGGGTTAGGTTTAGGGTTCGGGTTAGGGTTAGGGTTCGGGTTAGGGTTCGGGTTTGGGTTAGGTATCGGGTAAGGTCTTAGGGTTCGGTTTCGGGTTAGGGTTAGGGTTAGGGTTCCGGTTAGGGTTAGGGTTAGGGTTCGGGTTAGGGTTAGGGTTAGGGTTAGGTTTCGAGTTAGGCTTAGGGTTCGCGTTAGGATTAGGGCAAGGTTTCGGGTTAGGGTTCGAGTTAGGGTTAGGGTTAGGGTTCGGGTTAGGGTTCGGGTTAGGGTTCGGGTTAGGGTCGGGTTAGGGTTAGGGTTCGGGATAGGGTTAGGGTTAGGATTCGGGTTAGGGTTAGTATTAGGGTTAGGGTTAGGTTTAGGGATCGGGTTAGGGTTCGGGTTAGGTTTAGGTTTAGGGTTAGGTTTAGGGTTAGGGTTCGGGTTAGGGTTAGGTTTAGTGTGAGGGTTAGGGTACGGGTTAGGGTTAGGTTTTAGTGTTAGGGTTAGGGTTAGGGTTAGGGTTAGGGTTAGGTTTAGGGTTAGGGTTCGGGTTCGGGTTAGGGTTAGGTTTCGGGTTTGGGTTAGGGTTAGGGTTCGGGTTCAGGTTTGGGTTAGGGTTTGGTTTAGGGTTAGGGTTACGGTTAGGGTTAGGGTTAGGGTTAGTGTTCGGGTTCGGGTTCGGGTTAGGGTTAGGGTTTGGGTTAGGGTAAGGGTTCGGGTTAGGGTTAGGGTTAGGGTTCGGGTTAGGGTTAGGTTTAGGGTTAGGGTTCGTTTTAGGGTTAGGTTAGGGTTAGGGTTAGGGTTCGGGTTAGGGTTAGGGTTAGTGTTCGAGTTAGGGTTAGGGTTCGGGTTAGGGTTAGGATTTAGGGTTAGATTTAGGTTTAGTGTTCGGGTTAGGGTTAGGGTTAGGGTTAGGGTTAGGGTTCGGATTCGGGGTTAGCGTTAGGCTTAGGGTTCGGGTTAGGTTTCGGGTTAGGTTTAGGATTCGGGTAAAGGCTTAGGGTTCGGGTTCTGTTTAGGGTTAGGGTTAGGGTTCCGGTTAGGGGTAGGGTTAGGGTTCGGGTTAGGGTTAGGGTTAGGGTTAGGGTTTGGGTTCGGGTTAGGTTTAGGGTTAGGGTTCGGGTTAGGGTTCGGTTTAGGGTTAGGGTTAGGGGTAGGGTTCGGGTTAGGTTTAGGGTTCGGGATAGGGTTAGTGTTAGTGTTAGGGTTCGGGTTAGGGTTAGGGTTAGGGTTAGGGTTCGGGTTAGGTTTCGGGTTCGGGTTAGGGTTCGGGTTCGATTTAGAGTTAGGGTTAGGGTTCGGGTTAGGGTTACGGTTAGGGTTAGGGTTCGGGTTAGGGTTAGGGTTAGGGTTCGGGTTAGGGTTCGGGTTAGGGTTAGGGTTAGGGTTCGGGTTAGGGTTCAGGTTAGGGTTCGGGTTCGGGATAGGGTTCGGTTAGGTTTCGGGTTAGGGTTGGGGTTAGGGTTAGGGTTAGGTTTAGGGTTAGGGTTCGGGTTAGGTTTAGGGTTAGGTTTAGGGTTAGGGTTCGGGTTATTGTTAGGGTTAGTGTTCGAGTTAGGGTTAGGGTTCGGGTTAGGTTTAGGGGTTAGTTTTAGTGTTAGGGTTAGGGTTAGGGCTAGTGTTCGGGTTAGGGTTAGGGTTAGCGTTAGGTTTCGGGTTCGGGATAGGGTTCGGTTAGGTTTCGGGTTAGGGTTGGGGTTAGGGTTAGGGTGAGGTTTAGAGTTAGGGTTCGGGTTAGGGTTAGGGTTATGGTTAGTGTTAGGGTTCGGGTTAGGTTTAGCGTTATGCTTTGGGTTTGGGTTCGGGGTAAGGTTAGGGTTCGGGTTCGGTTTAGGGTTCGGGTTCGGGTTCGGGTTAGGGGTTAGAGTTAGGGTTAGGGTTAGGTTTAGGGTTCGGGTTAGGGTTAGGGTTCGGGTTAGGGTTCGGGTTTGGGTTAGGTATCGGGTAAGGTCTTAGGGTTCGGTTTCGGGTTAGGGTTAGGGTTAGGGTTCGGGTTAGGGTTAGGGTTAGGGTTCGGGTTAGGGTTAGGGTTAGGGTTCGGGTTAGGGTTAGGGTTAGGGTTCGGGTTAGGGTTCGGGTTAGGGTTAGGGTTACGTTTAGGGTTCGGGTTAGGGTTAGGGTTCGGGTTAGGGTTAGGGTTAGGGTTCGGGTTAGGGTTCGGGTTAGGGTTACGATTAGGGTTCGGGTTAGGGTTCGGGTTAGGGTTAGGGTTCGGGTTAGGGTTAGAGTTAGGGTTCGAGTTAGGGTTCGGGTTCGGGTTAGGTTTCGGGTTCGGTTTAGGGTTAGGGTTAGGGTTAATTTTAGGGTTAGGGTTCGGGTTAGGGTTAGGGTTAGGGTTCGGGTTAGGGTTAGGGTTAGGGTTCGGGTTAGGGTTCGGGTTAGGGTTCGGGTTAGTTTTAGGGTTAGGGTTAGGGTTAGGGATCGGTTTAGGGTTATGTTTCGGGTTAGGGCTAGGGTTCGGGTTAGGGTTATTGTTAGGGTTCGGGTTCGGGTTTGGGTTAGGATTAGGGTTCGGGTTCGGTTTAGGGTTAGGGTTCGGGTTAGGGTTCGGGTTCGGGTTAGGGTTAGGGGTTAGGGTTCGGGTTAGGGTTAGGGTTAGGTTTCGGGTTAGGTTTAGGGTTAGGGTTAGGGTTAGGTTTCGGTTTAGGGTTAGGGTTAGGGTTCGTGTTAGGGTTATGGTTAGGGTTAGGGTTAGGGTTAGGTTTAGGGTTCGGGTTAGGTTTAGGGTTAGGGTTAGGTTTAGGGATAGGTTTAGGTTTAGGGTTAGGGTTCGGGTTAGGGTTAGGGTTAGGGTTAGGGTTAGGGTTAGGGTTCGGGTTAGGGTCGGGTTAGTGTTCGAGTTAGGGTTAGGGTTCGGGTTAGGGTTAGGTGTTAGGGTTAGGGTTTGGGTTAGGGTTAGGGATAGTGTTCGGGTTAGGGTTAGGGTTAGGGTTAGGTTTCGGGTTAGGTTTAGGGTTAAGGTTAGGGTTAGGGTTAGGGTTCGGGTTAGGTTTAGGGTTATGGTTTGGGTTCGGGTTCGGGGTAAGGTTAGTTTTCGGGTTCGGTTTAGGGTTCGGGTTCGGGTTTGGGAAAGGGGTTAGGTTTAGGGTTAGTGTTAGGGTTAGGGTTCGGGTTCGGTTTAGGGTTAGGGTTAGGGTTAGGGTTCGGGTTAGGTTTTGGGTTAGGGTTAGGGTTAGGGTTCGGGTTAGGGTTAGGGCTAGGGTTCGGGTTAGTGTTCGAGTTAGCGTTCGGGTTCGGGTTAGGGTTCGGTTTCGGGTTAGGGTTAGGGTTAGGGTTCGGATTAGGGTTAGGGTTAGGGTTAGGGTTAGGGTAAGTGTTCGGGTTAGGGTTCGGGTTAGGTTTAGGGTTAGGGTTAGTTTTAGGTTTAGGGTTAGGTTTATGGTTAGGGTTCGGGTTCGGGTTAGGGTTAGGGTTAGGGTTCGGGTTCGGGTTACGTTTTAGGGTTAGGTTTAGGGTTAGGGTTAGGGTTAGGGTTAGGGGTTAGGGTTAGTGTTAGGTTTCGGGTTAGGGTTAGGGTTCGTGTTAGGGTTAGGGTTCGGGTTCGGGTTAGGGTTATTTTTAGGGTTAGGGTTATGGTTCGGGTTAGGGTTCGGGTTAGGGTTAGGGTTTGGGTTCGGGTTAGGGTTAGGGGTAGGGTTAGGTTTAGGGTTAGGGTTAGGTTTCGGGTTATGGTTAGGGTTAGGGTTCGGGTTCGGGTTAGGGTTAGGGTTAGGTTTCGAGTTAGTTTTCGGGTTAGGGTTAGGGATAGGATTCGGGTTAGGGTTAGGGTTAGTGTTCGGGTTAAGGTTAGGGTTCGGGTTAGGGTTAGGTTTAGGTTTCGGGTTAGGGTTAGGGTTAGGGTTCGGGTTAGGGTTAGGGTTCGGGTTTGGGTTAGGGTTAGGGTTCGGGTTCGGGTTAGGGTTCAGGTTTGGGTTAGGGTTTGGGTTAGGGTTAGGGTTACGGTTAGGGTTCGGGTTAGGGTTAGTGTTCGGGTTCGGGTTCGGGTTAGTGTTAGGGTTTGGGTTAGGGTTAGGGTTCGGTTTAGGGTTAGGGCTAGGGTTCGGGTTAGGGTTAGGGTTAGGGTTAGGTTTAGGGTTAGGATTCGAGTTAGGGTTCGGGTTCGGGTTAGGGTTAGGTTTCGGGTTAGGGTTAGGGTTAGGGTTAGGGTTAGGGTTAGGGTTCGGGTTAGGGTTAGGTTAGGGTTAGGGTTAGGGTTAGGGTTCGGGTTAGGGTTAGGGTTAGTGTTCGAGTTAGTGTTAGGGTTCGGGTTAGGGTTAGGATTTAGGGTTAGGGTTAGGGTTAGGGTTAGTGTTCGGGTTAGGGTTAGGCTTAGGGTTAGGGTTAGGGTTCGGATTCGGGGTTAGCGTTAGGCTTAGGGTTCGGGTTAGGTTTCGGGTTAGGTTTAGGATTCGGGTAAAGGCTTAGGGTTCGGGTTCGGTTTAGGGTTAGGGTTAGGGTTCCGGTTAGGTTTAGGGTTAGTGTTCGGTTTAGGGTTAGGGTTAGGGTTAGGGTTAGGGTTCCGGTTAGGCTTAGGGTTAGGGTTCGGGATAGGGTTCGGGTTAGGGTTAGGGTTAGGGTTAGGGTTCGGGTTAGGGTTAGGGTTCGGGTTAGGTTTAGGGTTAGGGTTAGGGTTCTGGTTAGGGTTAGGGTTAGGGTTAAGGTTAGGGTTCGGGTTAGGGTTCTGGTTCGGGTTAGGGTTCGGGTTCGATTTATGGTTAGGGTTAGGGTTCGGGTTAGGGTTACGGTTAGGGTTAGGGTTCGGGTTAGGCTTAGGGTTAGGGTTCGGGTTAGGTTTCGGGTTAGGGTTAGGGTTAGGGTTCGGGTTAGGGTTCGGGTTAGGGTTCGGGTTTGGGATAGGGTTCAGTTAGGTTTCGGGTTAGGGTTGGGGTTAGGGTTAGGGTTAGGGTTAGGGTTAGGGTTAGGGTTCGGGTTAGGGTTAGGGTTAGGGTTAGTGTTAGGGTTCGGGTTATTGTTAGGGTTAGTGTTCGAGTTAGGGTTAGGGTTCGGGTTAGGGTTAGGGGTTAGTGTTAGGGTTAGGGTTAGGTTTAGGGCTAGTGTTCGGGTTAGGGTTAGGGTTACGGTTAGGGTTCGGGTTAGGGTTAGGGTTATGGTTAGTGTTAGGGTTCGTGTTAGGTTTAGCGTTATGGTTTGGGTTTGGGTTCGGGGTAAGGTTAGGGTTCGGGTTCGGTTTAGGGTTCGGGTTCGGGTTCGGGTTAGGGGTTAGAGTTAGGGTTAGCGTTAGGTTTAGGGTTCGGGTTAGGGTTAGGGTTCGGGTTAGGGTTCGGGTTTGGGTTAGGTATCGGGTAAGGTCTTAGGGTTCGGGTTCGGGTTAGGGTTAGGGTTCGGGTTCCGGTTAGGGTAGGGTTAGGGTTCGGGTTAGGGTTAGGGTTAGGGTTAGGTTTCGGGTTAGGGTTAGGGTTAGGGTTCGGGTTAGGGTTCGGGTTAGGGTTAGGGTTAGGGTTAGTGTTCGGGTTAGGGTTAGGGTTCGGGTTAGGGTTAGGGTTCGGGTTCGGGTTAGGGTTTGGGTTAGGGTTAGGATTAGGGTTCGGGTTAGGGTTCGTGTTAGTGTTAGGGTTAGGGTTAGGGTTAGAGTTAGGGTTCGGGTTAGGGTTCGGGTTCGGGTTAGGGTTAGGTTTAGGGTTAGGGTTAGGGTTCGGGTTAGGGTTAGGGTTAGGGTTCGGGTTAGGGTTCGGGTTAGGGTTAGGGTTAGGGTTAGGGTTAGGGTTATGGTTCGGGTTAGGGCTAGGGTTCGGGTTAGGGTTATGGTTAAGTTTCGGGTTCGGGTTCGGGTTAGGATTAGGTTTCGGGTTCGGGTTAGGGTTAGGGTTCGGGTTAGGGTTCGGGTTCGGGTTAGGGTTAGGGGTTAGGGTTCGGGTTAGGGTTAGGGTTAGGGTTCGGGTTAGGTTTAGGGTTAGGGTTAGGGTTAGGTTTCGGTTTAGGGTTAGGGTTAGGGTTAGGGTTCGTGTTAGGGTTAGGGTTAGGGTTCGGGTTAGGGTTCGGGTTAGGGTTAGGTTTAGGGTTCGGGTTAGAGTTCGGGTTAGGGTTCGGGTTAGGGTTCGGGTTAGGCTTAGGGTTCGGGATCGGGTTAGGGTTAGGGTTCGGGTTAGGGTTAGGGTTAGATTTCGGTTTAGGGTTCGGGTTCGGGTTAGGGTTAGGGTTAGGGTTTGGGTTAGGGTTATGGTTAGGGAGAGGGTTAGGGTTCGGGTTCGGGTTAGGGTTAGGGTTCGGGTTAGTGTTCGGGTTAGGGTTCGGGTCAGGGTTCGGGTTAGGTTTCGGGTTAGGGTTAGGGTTAGGGTTCGTGTTAGGGTTCGGGTTAGGTGTCGGGTTAGGGTTACGGTTAGGGTTAGGGTTCGGGTTCGTGTTAGGGTTAGCGTTAGGGTTAGAGTTAGGGTTAGGGTTCGGGTTCGGGGTTAGGGTTATTGTTAGGGTTCGTGTTAGGGATCGGGTTAGGGTTAGAATTCGGGTAAGGGCTTAGGGTTCGGGTTCGGGTTAGGGTTAGGGTTAGTGTTCCGGTTAAGGTTAGGGTTAGGGTTCGGGTTAGGGTTAGGTTTAGGTTTAGGGTTAGGGTTCGGGTTAAGGTTAGGGTTAGGGTTCGGGTTAGGGTTCGGGTTAGGGTTAGGTTTAGGGTTAGGGTTCGGGTTAGGGTTAGGGTTCGGGTTAGGTTTAGGGTTAGGGTTAGGGATGGGGTAGGGTTAGGGTTTGGGTTAGGGTTAGGGTTAGGGTTCGGTTTAGGTTTAGGGTTAGGGTTCGGGTTAGGGTTAGGGTTAGGGTTCGGGTTAGGGTTCGGGTTAGGGTTAGGGTTAGGGTTCGGGTAAGGGTTCGGGTTAGGGTTACTGTTCGGGTTAGGGTTAGGGTTAGGGTTCGGGTTAGTGTAGGGTTAGGGTTAGGGTTCGGGTTAGGGTTAGGGTTAGGGTTCGTGTTTGGGTTAGGGTTAGGGTTCGGGTTAGTGTTCGGGTTAGGGTTCGGGTTAGGGTTCGGGTTAGGTTTCGGGTTAGGGTTAGGGTTCGGGTTCGGGTTAGGGTTAGGGTTCGGGTTAGGGTTAGGGTTAGGTTTCGGTTTAGGGTTCGGGTTCGGGTTAGGGTTAGGGTTAGGGTTCGGGTTAGGGTTATGGTTAGGGTTAGGGTTAGGTTTAGGGTTAGGGTTCGGGTTAGGGTTAGGTTAGGGTTAGGGTTAGGGTTAGGGTTCGGGTTAGGTTTAGGGTTAGGGTTCGGGTTAGGGTTAGGTTAGGGTTAGGGTTAGGGTTAGGGTTAGGGTTCGGGTTAGGGTTAGGGTTAGTGTTCGAGTTAGTGTTAGGGTTCGGGTTAGGGTTAGGATTTAGGGTTAGGGTTAGCGTTAGGGTTAGTGTTCGGGTTAGGGTTAGGGTTAGGGTTAGGGTTAGGGTTAGGGTTCGGATTCGGGGTTAGCGTTAGGCTTAGGGTTCGGGTTAGGTTTCGGGTTAGGTTTAGGATTCGGGTAAAGGCTTAGGGTTCGGGTTCGGTTTAGGGTTATGGTTAGGGTTCCGGTTAGGTTTAGGGTTAGTGTTCGGTTTAGGGTTAGGGTTAGGGTTAGTGTTAGGGTTCCGGTTAGGCTTAGGGTTAGGGTTCGGGATAGGGTTCGGGTTAGGGTTAGGGTTAGGGTTAGGGTTCGGGTTAGGGTTAGGGTTCGGGTTAGGTTTAGGGTTAGGGTTAGGGTTCTGGTTAGGGTTAGGGTTAGGGTTAAGGTTAGGGTTCGGGTTAGGGTTCTGGTTCGGGTTAGGGTTCGGGTTCGATTTATGGTTAGGGTTAGGGTTCGGGTTAGGGTTACGGTTAGGGTTAGGGTTCGGGTTAGGCTTAGGGTTAGGGTTCGGGTTAGGGTTCGGGTTAGGGTTAGGGTTAGGGTTCGGGTTAGGGTTCGGGTTAGGGTTCGGGTTTGGGATAGGGTTCGGTTAGGATTCGGGTTAGGGTTGGGTTTAGGGTTAGGGTTAGGGTTAGGGTTAGGGTTCGGGTTAGGGTTAGGGTTAGGGTTAGTGTTAGGGTTCGGGTTATTGTTAGGGTTAGTGTTCGAGTTAGGGTTGGGGTTCGGGTTAGGGTTAGGGGTTAGTGTTAGGGTTAGGGTTAGGGTTAGGGCTAGTGTTCGGGTTAGGGTTAGGGTTACGGTTAGGGTTCGGGTTAGGGTTAGGGTTATGGTTAGTGTTAGGGTTCGTGTTAGGTTTAGCGTTATGGTTTGGGTTTGGGTTCGGGGTAAGGTTAGGGTTCGGGTTCGGTTTAGGGTTCGGGTTCGGGTTCGGGTTAGGGGTTAGAGTTAGGGTTAGCGTTAGGTTTAGGGTTCGGGTTAGGGTTAGGGTTCGGGTTAGTGTTCGGGTTTGGGTTAGGTATCGGGTAAGGTCTTAGGGTTCGGGTTCGGGTTAGGGTTAGGGTTCGGGTTCCGGTTAGGGTAGGGTTAGGGTTCGGGTTAGGGTTAGGGTTAGGGTTAGGTTTCGGGTTAGGGTTAGGGTTAGGGTTCGGGTTAGGGTTCGGGTTAGGGTTAGGGTTAGGGTTAGGGTTCGGGTTAGGGTTTGGGTTAGGGTTAGGATTAGGGTTCGGGTTAGGGTTCGTGTTAGTGTTAGGGTTAGGGTTAGGGTTAGAGTTAGGGTTCGGGTTAGGGTTCGGGTTCGGGTTAGGGTTAGGGTTAGGGTTAGGGTTAGGGTTCGGGTTAGGGTTAGGGTTAGGGTTCGGGTTAGGGTTCGGGTTAGGGTTAGGGTTAGGGTTAGGGTTAGGGTTAGGGTTATGGTTCGGGTTAGGGCTAGGGTTCGGGTTAGGGTTATGGTTAAGGTTCGGGTTCGGGTTCGGGTTAGGATTAGGTTTCGGGTTCGGTTTAGAGTTAGGGTTCGGGTTAGGGTTCGGGTTCGGGTTAGGGTTAGGTGTTAGGGTTCGGGTTAGGGTTAGGGTTAGGGTTCGGGTTAGGTTTAGGGTTAGGGTTAGGGTTAGGTTTCGGTTTAGGGTTAGGGTTAGGGTTAGGGTTCGTGTTAGGGTTAGGGTTAGGGTTCGGGTTAGGGTTCGGGTTAGGGTTAGGTTTAGGGTTCGTGTTAGAGTTCGGGTTAGGGTTCGGGTTAGGGTTCGGGTTAGGCTTAGGGTTCGGGATCGGGTTAGGGTTAGGGTTCGGGTTAGGGTTAGGGTTAGATTTCGGTTTAGGGTTCGGGTTCGGGTTAGGGTTAGGGTTAGGGTTTGGGTTAGGGTTATGGTTAGGGAGAGGGTTAGGGTTCGGGTTCGGGTTAGGGTTAGGGTTCGGGTTAGTGTTCGGGTTAGGGTTCGGGTTAGGGTTCGGGTTAGGTTTCGGGTTAGGGTTAGGGTTAGGGTTCGTGTTAGGGTTCGGGTTAGGTGTCGGGTTAGGGTTACGGTTAGGGTTAGGGTTCGGGTTCGTGTTAGGTTTAGTGTTAGGGTTAGAGTTAGGGTTAGGGTTCGGGTTCGGGGTTAGGGTTATTGTTAGGGTTCGTGTTAGGGATCGGGTTAGGGTTAGAATTCGGGTAAGGGCTTAGGGTTCGGGTTCGGGTTAGGGTTAGGGTTAGTGTTCCGGTTAAGGTTAGGGTTAGGGTTCGGGTTAGGGTTAGGTTTAGGTTTAGGGTTAGCGTTCGGGTTAAGGTTAGGGTTAGGGTTCGGGTTAGGGTTCGGGTTAGGGTTAGGTTTAGGGTTAGGGTTCGGGTTAGGGTTAGGGTTCGGGTTAGGTTTAGGGTTAGGGTTAGGGTTGGGGTAGGGTTAGGGTTTGGGTTAGGGTTAGGGTTAGGGTTCGGTTTAGGTTTAGGGTTAGGGTTCGGGTTAGGGTTAGGGTTAGGGTTCGGGTTAGGTTTCGGGTTAGGGTTAGGGTTAGGGTTCGGGTAAGGGTTCGGGTTAGGGTTACTGTTCGGGTTAGGGTTAGGGTTAGGGTTCGGGTTAGTGTAGGGTTAGGGTTAGGGTTCGGGTTAGGGTTAGGGTTAGGGTTCGGGTTAGGGTTAGGTTTAGGTTTAGGGTTCGGGTTAGGGTTAGGGTTCGGGTTAGGTTTAGGGTTAGGGTTAGGGTTGGGGTAGGGTTAGGGTTTGGGTTAGGGTTAGGGTTAGGGTTCGGTTTAGGTTTAGGGTTAGGGTTCGGGTTAGGGTTAGGGTTAGGGTTCGGGTTAGGGTTCGGGTTAGGGTTAGGGTTAGGGTTCGGGTAAGGGTTCGGGTTAGGGTTACTGTTCGGGTTAGGGTTAGGGTTAGGGTTCGGGTTAGTGTAGGGTTAGGGTTAGGGTTCGGGTTAGGGTTAGGGTTAGGGTTCGGGTTTGGGTTAGGTTTAGGGTTCGGGTTAGTGTTCGGGTTAGGGTTCGGGTTAGGGTTCGGGTTAGGTTTCGGGTTAGGGTTAGGGTTCGGGTTCGGGTTAGGGTTAGGGTTCGGGTTAGGGTTAGGGTTAGGTTTCGGTTTAGGGTTCGGTTTCGGGTTAGGGTTAGGGTTAGGGTTCGGGTTAGGGTTATGGTTAGGGTTAGGGTTAGGGTTAGGTTTGGGGTTCGGGTTAGGTTTAGGGTTAGGGTTAGTTTTAGGGATAGGGTTAGGTTTAGGGTTAGGGTTCGGGTTAGGGTTAGGGTTAAGGTTAGGGTTAGGGTTCGGGTTAGGGTTAGGGTTAGTGTTCGGGTTAGGGTTAGGGTTAGGGTTAGGTTTCGGGTTAGGGTTAGGGTTAAGGTTAGGGTTAGGGTTAGGGTTCGGGTTAGGGTTAGGGTTAGGGTTATTGTTAGGGTTCGGGTTAGGGTTAGGGTTCGGGTTAGGGTTAGGGTTAAGGTTAGGTATAGGGTTAGTGTTAGGGTTAGGGTTAGGCGTTAGGGTTATTGTTAGGGTTCGGGTTAGGGTTAGGGTTCGGGTTAGTGCTAGGGTTCGGGTTAGGGTTAGGGTTATTTTTAGGGTTAGGTTTAGGGTTCGGGTTAGGGTTAGGGTTAGGGTTCGGGTTAGGGTTCAGGTTAGGGTTCGGGTTCGGGATAGGGTTCGGTTAGGTTTCAGGTTAGGGTTGGGGTTAGGGTTAGGGTTAGGTTTAGGGTTAGGGTTCGGGTTAGGTTTAGGGTTAGGGTTAGGGTTAGGGTTCGGGATATTGTTAGGGTTAGTGTTCGAGTTAGGGTTAGGGTTCGGGTTAGGGTTAGGGGTTAGTTTTAGGGTTAGGGTTAGGGTTAGGGCTAGTGTTCGGGTTAGGGTTAGGGTTAGGGTTAGGGTTCGGGTTCGGGATAGGGTTCGGTTAGGTTTCGGGTTAGGGTTGAGGTTAGGGTTAGGGTTAGGTTTAGGGTTAGGGTTCGGGTTAGGTTTAGGGTTATGGTTAGTGTTAGGGTTCGGGTTAGGTTTAGCGTTATGGTTTGGGTTTGGGTTCGGGGTAAGGTTAGGGTTCGGTTTAGGGTTCGGTTTCGGGTTCGGGTTAGGGGTTAGAGTTAGGGTTAGGGTTAGGTTTAGGGTTCGGGTTAGGGTTAGGGTTCGGGTTAGGGTTCGGGTTTGGGTTAGGTATCGGGTAAGGTCTTAGGGTTCGGTTTCGGGTTAGGGTTAGGGTTAGGGTTCCGGTTAGGGTTAGGGTTAGGGTTCGGGTTAGGGTTAGGGTTAGGGTTAGGTTTCGAGTTAGGGTTAGGTTTAGGGTTCGGGTTAGGGTTCGGGTTCGGTTTAGGGTTAGGTTTAGGGTTCGGGTTAGGGTTAATTTTAGGTTAGGTTTCGGGTTAGGGTTAGGGTTAGGGTTCGGGTTAGGGTTAGGGTTAGGGTTAGGGTTCGGGTTAGGGTTCGGGTTAGGGTTCGGGTTAGGGTTAGGGTTAGGGTTAGGGTTAGGGATCGGTTTAGGGTATTGTTTCAGGTTAGGGCTAGGGTTCGGGTTAGGGTTATGGTTAGGGTTCGGGTTCGGGTTTGGGTTAGGATTAGGGTTCGGGTTCGGTTTAGGGTTAGGGTTCGGGTTAGGGTTCGGGTTCGGGTTAGGGTTAGGGGTTAGGGTTCGGGTTAGGGTTAGGGTTCGGTTTCGGTTTAGGTTTAGGGTTCGGTTTAGGGTTAGGGTTAGATTTCGGTTTAGGGTTCGGGTTCGGGTTAGGGTTAGTGTTCGGGTTAGGGTTAGAGTTAGGTTTCGGTTTAGGGTTCGGGTTCGGGTTAGGGTTAGGGTTAGGGTTCGTGTTAGGGTTATGGTTAGGGTTAGGGTTAGGGTTAGGTTTAGGGTTCGGGTTAGGTTTAGGGTTAGGGTTAGGTTTAGGGATAGGTTTAGGTTTAGGGTTAGGGTTCGGGTTAGGGTTAGGGTTAGGGTTAGGGTTCGGGTTAGGGTTAGGGTTAGTGTTCGAGTTAGGGTTAGGGTTCGGGTTAGGGTTAGGTGTTAGGGTTAGGGTTTGGGTTAGGGTTAGGGATAGTGTTCGGGTTAGGGTTAGGGTTAGGGTTAGGTTTCGGGTTAGGTTTAGGGTTAAGGTTAGGGTTAGGGTTAGGGTTCGGGTTAGGTTTAGGGTTATGGTTTGGGTTCGGGTTGGGGGTAAGGTTAGGGTTCGGGTTCGGGTTCGGGTTTGGGATAGGGGTTAGGTTTAGGGTTAGTGTTAGGGTTAGGGTTCGGGTTCGGTTTAGGGTTAGGGTTAGGGTTAGGGTTCGGGTTAGGGTTTGGGTTAGGGTTAGGGTTAGGGTTCGGGTTAGGGTTAGGGCTAGGGTTCGGGTTAGTGTTCGAGTTAGGGTTCAGGTTCAGGTTAGGGTTCGGGTTCGGGTTAGGGTTAGGGATAGGGTTCGGATTAGGGTTAGGGTTAGGGTTAGGGTTAGGGTAAGTGTTCGGGTTAGGGTTCGGGTTAGGTTTAGGGTTAGGGTTAGTTTTAGGTTTAGGGTTAGGTTTATGGTTAGGGTTCGGGTTCGGGTTAGGGTTAGGGTTAGGGTTCGGGTTCGGGTTACGTTTTAGGGTTAGGTTTAGGGTTAGGGTTAGGGTTAGGGTTAGGGGTTAGGGTTAGTGTTAGGTTTCGGGTTAGGGTTAGGGTTCGGGTTAGGGTTAGGGTTCGGGTTCGGGTTAGGGTTATTTTTAGGGTTAGGGTTATGGTTCGGGTTAGGGTTCGGGTTAGGGTTAGGGTTAGGGTTCGGGTTAGGATTAGGGGTAGGGTTAGGGTTAGGGTTAGGGTTAGGTTTCGGGTTATGGTTAGGGTTAGGGTTCGGGTTCGGGTTAGGGTTAGGGTTAGGTTTCGAGTTAGTGTTCGGGTTAGGGTTAGGGATAGGATTCGGGTTAGGGTTAGGGTTAGTTTTCGGGTTAAGGTTAGGGTTCGGGTTAGGGTTAGGTTTAGGTTTCGGGTTAGGGTTAGGGTTAGGGTTCGGGTTAGGGTTAGGGTTCGGGTTTGGGTTAGGGTTAGGTTTTGGGTTCGGGTTAGAGTTCAGGTTTGGGTTAGGGTTTGGGTTAGGGTTAGGGTTACGGTTAGGGTTCGGGTTAGGGTTAGTGTTCGGGATCGGGTTCGGGTTAGGGTTAGGGTTTGGGTTAGGTTTAGGGTTCGGTTTAGGGTTAGGGTTAGGGTTCGGGTTAGGGTTAGGGTTAGGGTTAGGATTAGGGTTAGGATTCGAGTTAGGGTTCGGGTTCGGGTTAGGGTTAGGTTTCGGGTTAGGGTTAGGGTTAGGGTTAGGGTTAGGGTTAGGTTTAGGGTTAGGGTTCGGGTTAGGGTTAG
The DNA here is from genome assembly GCA_032313775.1 of Urocyon cinereoargenteus. Classification (NCBI taxonomy): domain Eukaryota; kingdom Metazoa; phylum Chordata; class Mammalia; order Carnivora; family Canidae; genus Urocyon; species Urocyon cinereoargenteus. The sequence goes on from JAVLSZ010000035.1 coordinate 2,738,787, forward strand.
GTTAGGGTTAGGGTTAGGGTTAGGGTTCGGGTTAGGGTTAGGGTTAGTGTTCGAGTTAGGGTTAGGGTTCGGGTTAGTGCTAGGGTTCGGGTTAGGGTTAGGGTTATTTTTAGGGTTAGGTTTAGGGTTCGGGTTAGGGTTAGGGTTAGGGTTCGGGTTAGGGTTCAGGTTAGGGTTCGGGTTCGGGATAGGGTTCGGTTAGGTTTCGGGTTAGGGTTGGGGTTAGGGTTAGGGTTAGGTTTAGGGTTAGGGTTCGGGTTAGGTTTAGGGTTAGGGTTAGGGTTAGGGTTCGGGATATTGTTAGGGTTAGTGTTCGAGTTAGGGTTAGGGTTCGGGTTAGGGTTAGGGGTTAGTTTTAGGGTTAGGGTTAGGGTTAGGGCTAGTGTTCGGGTTAGGGTTAGGGTTAGGGTTCGGGTTCGGGATAGGGTTCGGTTAGGTTTCGGGTTAGGGTTGAGGTTAGGGTTAGGGTTAGGTTTAGGGTTAGGGTTCGGGTTAGGGTTAGGGTTATGGTTAGTGTTAGGGTTCGGGTTAGGTTTAGCGTTATGGTTTGGGTTTGGGTTCGGGGTAAGGTTAGGGTTCGGTTTAGGGTTCGGTTTCGGGTTCGGGTTAGGGGTTAGAGTTAGGGTTAGGGTTAGGTTTAGGGTTCGGGTTAGGGTTAGGGTTCGGGTTAGGGTTCGGGTTTGGGTTAGGTATCGGGTAAGGTCTTAGGGTTCGGTTTCGGGTTAGGGTTAGGGTTAGGGTTCCGGTTAGGTTTAGGGTTAGGGTTCGGGTTAGGGTTAGGGTTAGGGTTAGGGTTAGGGTTAGGGTTCGGGTTAGGGTTCGGGTTAGGGTTCGGGTTAGGGTTATGGTTAGGGTTAGGGTTAGGGATCGGTTTAGGGTTATGTTTCGGGTTAGGGCTAGGGTTCGGGTTAGGGTTATGGTTAGGGTTCGGGTTCGGGTTTGGGTTAGGATTAGGGTTCGGGTTCGGTTTAGGGTTAGGGTTCGGGTTAGGGTTCGGGTTCGGGTTAGGGTTAGGGGTTAGGGTTCGGGTTAGGGTTAGGGTTCGGTTTCGGTTTAGGTTTAGGGTTCGGTTTAGGGTTAGGGTTAGATTTCGGTTTAGGGTTCGGGTTCGGGTTAGGGTTAGTGTTCGGGTTAGGGTTAGAGTTAGGTTTCGGTTTAGGGTTCGGGTTCGGGTTAGGGTTAGGGTTAGGGTTCGTGTTAGGGTTATGGTTAGGGTTAGGGTTAGGGTTAGGTTTAGGGTTCGGGTTAGGTTTAGGGTTAGGGTTAGGTTTAGGGATAGGTTTAGGTTTAGGGTTAGGGTTCGGGTTAGGGTTAGGGTTAGGGTTAGGGTTCGGGTTAGGGTTAGGGTTAGTGTTCGAGTTAGGGTTAGGGTTCGGGTTAGGGTTAGGTGTTAGGGTTAGGGTTTGGGTTAGGGTTAGGGATAGTGTTCGGGTTAGGGTTAGGGTTAGGGTTAGGTTTCGGGTTAGGTTTAGGGTTAAGGTTAGGGTTAGGGTTAGGGTTCGGGTTAGGTTTAGGGTTATGGTTTGGGTTCGGGTTGGGGGTAAGGTTAGGGTTCGGGTTCGGTTTAGGGTTCGGGTTCGGGTTTGGGATAGGGGTTAGTTTTAGGGTTAGTGTTAGTGTTAGGGTTAGGGTTCGGGTTCGGTTTAGGGTTAGGGTTAGGGTTAGGGTTCGGGTTAGGGTTCGGGTTAGGGTTAGGGTTAGGGTTCGGGTTAGGGTTAGGGCTAGGGTTCGGGTTAGTGTTCGAGTTAGGGTTCAGGTTCAGGTTAGGGTTCGGGTTCGGGTTAGGGTTAGGGATAGGGTTCGGATTAGGGTTAGGGTTAGGGTTAGGGTTAGGGTAAGTGTTCGGGTTAGGGTTCGGGTTAGGTTTAGGGTTAGGGTTAGTTTTAGGTTTAGGGTTAGGTTTATGGTTAGGGTTCGGGTTCGGGTTAGGGTTAGGGTTAGGGTTCGGGTTCGGGTTACGTTTTAGGGTTAGGTTTAGGGTTAGGGTTAGGGTTAGGGTTAGGGGTTAGGGTTAGTGTTAGGTTTCGGGTTAGGGTTAGGGTTCGGGTTAGGGTTAGGGTTCGGGTTCGGGTTAGGGTTATTTTTAGGGTTAGGGTTATGGTTCGGGTTAGGGTTCGGGTTAGGGTTAGGGTTAGGGTTCGTGTTAGGATTAGGGGTAGGGTTAGGGTTAGGGTTAGGGTTAGGTTTCGGGTTATGGTTAGGGTTAGGGTTCGGGTTCGGGTTAGGGTTAGGGTTAGGTTTCGAGTTAGTGTTCGGGTTAGGGTTAGGGATAGGATTCGGGTTAGGGTTAGGGTTAGTTTTCGGGTTAAGGTTAGGGTTCGGGTTAGGGTTAGGTTTAGGTTTCGGGTTAGGGTTAGGGTTAGGGTTCGGGTTAGGGTTAGGGTTCGGGTTTGGGTTAGGGTTAGGTTTCGGGTTCGGGTTAGGGTTCAGGTTTGGGTTAGGGTTTGGGTTAGGGTTAGGGTTACGGTTAGGGTTCGGGTTAGGGTTAGTGTTCGGGATCGGGTTCGGGTTAGGGTTAGGGTTTGGGTTAGGGTTAGGGTTCGGTTTAGGGTTAGGGTTAGGGTTCGGGTTAGGGTTAGGGTTAGGGTTAGGATTAGGGTTAGGATTCGAGTTAGGGTTCGGGTTCGGGTTAGGGTTAGGTTTCGGGTTAGGGTTAGGGTTAGGGTTAGGGTTAGGTTTAGGGTTAGGGTTCGGGTTAGGGTTAGGTTAGGGTTAGGGTTAGGGTTAGGGTTCGGATTAGGGTTAGGGTTAGTGTTCGAGTTAGGGTTAGGGTTCGGGTTAGGGTTTGGATTTAGGGTTAGGGTTAGGGTTAGGGTTAGTGTTCGGTTTAGGGTTAGGGTTAGGGTTAGGGTTAGGGTTAGGGTTCGGATTCGGGGTTAGCGTTAGGCTTAGGGTTCGGGTTAGGTTTCGGGTTAGGTTTAGGATTCGGGTAAAGGCTTAGGGTTCGGGTTCGGTTTAGGGTTAGGGTTAGGGTTCCGGTTAGGTTTAGGGTTAGTGTTCGGTTTAGGGTTAGGGTTAGGGTTAGAGTTAGGGTTCGGGTTAGGCTTAGGGTTAGGGTTCGGGTTAGGGTTCGGGTTAGGGTTAGGGTTAGGGTTAGGGTTCGGGTTAGGGTTAGGGTTCGGGTTAGGTTTAGGGTTAGGGTTAGGGTTCTGGTTAGGGTTAGGGTTAGGGTTAGGGTTAGGGTTCGGGTTAGGGTTTGGGTTCGGGTTAGGGTTCGGGTTCGATTTAGGGTTAGGGTTAGGTTTCGGGTTAGGGTTACGGTTAGGGTTAGGGTTCGGGTTAGGCTTAGGGTTAGGGTTCGGGTTAGGGTTCGGGTTAGGGTTAGGGTTAGCGTTCGGGTTAGGGTTCGGGTTAGGGTTCGGGTTTGGGATAGGGTTCGGTTAGGTTTCGGGTTAGGGTTGGGGTTAGGGTTAGGGTTAGGGTTAGGGTTAGGGTTAGGGTTCGGGTTAGGCTTAGGGTTAGGGTTAGTGTTAGGGTTCGGGTTATTGTTAGGGTTAGTGTTCGAATTAGGGTTAGGGTTCGGGTTAGGGTTAGGGGTTAGTGTTAGTGTTAGGGTTAGGGTTAGGGTTAGTGTTCGGGTTAGGGTTAGGGTTACGGTTAGGGTTCGGGTTAGGGTTAGGGTTATGGTTAGTGTTAGGGTTCGGGTTAGGTTTAGCGTTATGGTTTGGGTTTGGGTTCGGGGTAAGGTTAGGGTTCGGGTTCGGTTTAGGGTTCGGGTTCGGGTTCGGGTTAGGGGTTAGAGTTAGGGTTAGCGTTAGGTTTAGGGTTCGGGTTAGGGTTAGGGTTCGGGTTAGGGTTCGGGTTTGGGTTAGGTATCGGGTAAGGTTTAGGGTTCGGGTTCGGGTTAGGGTTAGGGTTCGGGTTCCGGTTAGGGTTAGGGTTAGGTTTCGGGTTAGGGTTAGGGTTAGGGTTAGGGTTAGGTTTCGGGTTAGGGTTAGGGTTAGGGTTCGGGTTAGGGTTCGGGTTAGTGTTAGGGTTAGGGTTAGGGTTCAGGTTAGGGTTAGGGTTAGGGTTAGGGTTACAGTTAGGGTTCGGGTTCGGGTTAGGTTTCGGGTTCGGTTTAGTGTTAGGGTTCGGGTTAGGGATCGGGTTAGTGTTAGGGTTCGGGTTAGGGTTCGGGTTAGGTTTAGGGTTAGGGTTAGGGTTCGGGTTAGGGTTAGGGTTAGGGTTCGGGTTAGGGTTCGGGTTAGGGTTAGGGTTAGGGTTAGGGTTAGGGTTCGGTTTAGGGTTATGGTTCGGGTTAGGGCTAGGGTTCGGGTTAGGGTTATGGTTAAGGTTCGGGTTAGGGTTCGGGTTAGGATTAGGTTTCGGGTTCGGTTTAGGGTTAGGGTTCGGGTTAGGGTTCGGGTTCGGGTTAGGGTTAGGGGTTAGGGTTCGGGTTAGGGTTAGGGTTAGGGTTCGGGTTAGGTTTAGGGTTAGGGTTAGGGTTCGGGTTCGGTTTAGGGTTAGGGTTAGGGTTCGGGTTAGGGTTCGGGTTAGGGTTCGGGTTAGGGTTAGGGTTCGGGATCGGGTTAGGGTTAGGGTTCGGGTTAGGGTTAGGGTTAGATTTCGGTTTAGGGTTCGGGTTCGGGTTAGGGTTAGGTTTAGGGTTCGGGTTAGGGTTATGGTTAGGGAGAGGGTTAGGTTTAGGGTTCGGGTTAGGGTTAGTTTTCGGGTTAGGGTTAGGGTTAGTTTTAGTGTTAGGGTTCGGGTAAGGGTTAGGGTTTGGGTTAGGGTTAGTGTTCGGGTTAGGGTTAGGGTTAGTGTTCGAGTTAGGGTTAGGGTTAGGGTTAGGTTTCGGGTTAGGGTTAGGGTTAGGGTTAGGGTTAGGGTTCGGGTTAGGGTTAGGGTTATGGTTTGGGTTCGGGTTCGGGGTAAGGTTAGGGTTTGGGTTCGGGTTAGGGTTCGGGTTCGGGTTCGGGTTAGGGGTTAGGGTTAGGGTTAGTGTTAGGGTTAGGGTTCGGTTTCAGGTTAGGGCTGGATTAGGGTTAGGGTTCGGGTTAGGGTTTGGGTTCGGGTTAGGGTTCGGGTTCGGGTTCGGATAGGGGTTAGGGTTAGGGTTAGTGTTAGGGTTAGGGTTCGGTTTCAGGTTAGGGTTAGGATTAGGGTTAGGGTTCGGGTTAGGGTTTGGGTTAGGGTTAGGGTTAGGGTACGGGTTAGTGTTAGGGCTAGGGTTTGGGTTAGGGTTCGGGTTAGAGTTCGGTTTCGGGTTAGGGTTCGGGTTCGGGTTAGGGTTAGGGTTAGGGTTCGGATTAGGGTTAGGGTTAGGGTTAGGGTTAGGGTTAGGGTTAGTGTAAGGGTTAGTGTTAGGGTTAGGGCTAGGGTTAGGGTTAGGGTTAGGGTTAGGTTTAGTGTTAGGGTTCGGGTTCGGGTTAGGGTTAGGGTTAGGGTTAGGGTTCGGGTTAGGGTTAGGGTTCGGGTTAGGGTTAGGGTTAGGGTTAGGTTTAGGTTTAGGGTTAGGGTTTGGGTTAGGGTTAGGGTTAGGTTTCGGGTTAGGGTTAGGTTTAGGGTTAGGGTTAGGGTTAGTGTTCGGGTTAGGGTTAGGGATAGGATTCGGGTTAGGGTTAGGTTTAGGGTTCGGGTTAGGGTTAGGGTTCGGTTTAGGGTAAGGTTTAGGTTTCGGGTTAGGGTTAGTGTTAGGGTTCGGGTTAGGGTTAGGGTTCGGGTTCGGGTTTGGGTGAGGGTTCGGGTTCCGGGTTAGTGTTCGGGTTCAGGTTTGGGTTAGGGTTCGGGTTAGGGTTAGGGCTAGGTTTCGGGTTAGGGTACGGGTTAGGGTTAGTGTTAGGGTTCGGGTTAGGTTTCGGGTTAGGGTTCGGGTTAGGGTTCGGGTTAGGTTTCGGGTTATGGTTAGGGTTCGGGTTAGGGTTAGGTTTAGGGTTCGGGTTAGGATTCGGGTCCGGGTTAGGGTTCGGGTTCGGGTCAGAGTTCGGGTTAGGTTTAGGGTTAGGTTAGGGTTAGGGTTCGGGTTCGGGTTAGGGTTAGGGTTAGGGTTCGGATTAGGGTTAGGGTTAGGGTTAGGGTTAGGTTTTGGGTTAGGGTTCGGGTTAGGGTTAGGGTTAGGGTTAGTGTTCGGTTTAGGGTTCGTGTTAAGGTTCGGGTTAGGGTTAGGGATAGGGTTCGGGTTAGGGTTCGTGTTAGAGTTCGGGTTAGGTGTCGGGTTAGGGTTACGGTTAGGGTTAGGCTTCGGGTTCGGGTTAGGGTTATCGTTAGGGTTAGAGTTAGGTTTAGGGTTCGGGTTCGGGGTTAGGGTTAGGGTTATGGTTCGGGTTAGGGTTCGGGTTATGTTTAGGATTCGGGTAAGGGCTTAGGGTTCGGGTTCGGGTTAGGGTTAGGGTTAGGGTTCCGGTTAGGGTTAGGGTTAGGGTTCGGGTTAGGGTTAGGGTTAGGGTTAGGTTTAGGGTTCGGGTTAGGGTTAGGGTTAGGGTTCGGGTTAGGGTTAGGGTTCGGGTTAGGGTTAGGGTTAGGTTTAGGGTTAGGGTTAGGGTTCGGGTTAGGTTTCGGGTTAGGGTTAAGTTTAGGGTTCGGGTTAGGGTTAGGGTTAGGGTTAGTGTTCGGGTTATGGTTAGGGTTAGGGTTCGGGTTAGGGTTAGGGTTAGGTTTCGGGTTCGGGTTCGGGTTAGGGTTAGGGTTCTGGTTAGTGTTCGGGTTAGGGTTCGGGTTCGGGTTAGGGTTAGGTTTCGGGTTATGGTTAGGGTTATGGTTACGGTTAGGGTTATGTTTAGGGTTAGGTTTCGTGTTAGGGTTAGGTTAGGGTTAGGGTTAGGGTTAGGGTTCGGATTAGGGTCAGGGTTAGTGTTCGAGTTAGGGTTAGAGTTCGGGTTAGGGTTAGGAGTTAGGGTTAGGGTTAGGGTTAGGGTTACTGTTCGGGTTAGGGTTAGGGTTAGTGTTAGGGTTCGGATTCGGGTTTAGCGTTAGGTTTAGGGTTCGGGTTAGGGTTCGGGTTAGGTTTAGGATTCGGGTAAAGGCTTAGGGTTCGGGTTCGGTTTAGGGTTAGGGTTAGGGTTCCGGTTAGGGTTAGGTTTAGGGTTCGGGTTAGGGTTAGGGTTAGGGTTAGTTTTAGGGTTCGGGTTAGAGTTCGGGTTAGCGTTCGGGTTAGGTTTCGGGTTAGGGTTAGGGTTCGGGATCGGATTAGGGTTAGGGTTCGGGTTAGGTTTAGGGTTAGATTTCGGTTTAGGGTTCGGGTTCGGGTTAGGGTTAGGGTTAGGGTTCGGGTTAGGGTTATGGTTAGGGTTAGGGTTAGGTTTAGGGTTCGGGTTAGGGTTAGGTTTCGGGTTAGGGTTAGGGTTAGTTTTAGGGTTAGGGTTCGGGTTAGGGTTAGGGTTTGGGTTAGGGTTAGGGTTCGGGTTAGGGTTAGGGTTAGTGTTCGAGTTAGGGTTAGGGTTCGTGTTAGGGTTAGGGTTTAGGGTTAGGGTTTGGGTTAGGGTTAGGGTTAGTGTTCGGGTTAGGGTTAGGGTTAGGGTTAGGTTTCGGGTTAGGGTTAGGGTTAGGGTTAGGGTTCGGGTTAGGGTTAGGGTTATGGTTTGGGTTCGGGTTCGGGGTAAGGTTAGGGTTTGGGTTCGGGTTAGGGTTCGGGTTCGGGTTCGGGATAGGGGTTAGGGTTAGGGTTAGTGTTAGGGTTAGGGTTCGGTTTCAGGTTAGGGTTAGGATTAGGGTTAGGGTTCGGGTTAGGGTTCGGGTTCGGGTTAGGTTTAGGTTTCGGGTTAGGGTTAGGGTTAGGGTTCGGGTTAGGGTTAGCGTTCGGGTTCGAGTTTGGGTGAGGGTTCGGGTTCCGGGTTAGTGTTCGGGTTCGGGTTTGGGTTAGGGTTCGGGTTAGGGTTAGGGCTAGGGTTCGGGTTAGGGTACGGGTTAGGGTTAGTGTTAGGGTTCGGGTTAGTTTTCGGGATAGGGTTCGGGTTAGGGTTCGTGTTAGGGTTAGGTTTCGGGTTAGGGTTAGGGTTATGGTTACGGTTAGGGTTATGTTTAGGGTTAGGTTTCGTGTTAGGGTTAGGTTAGGGTTAGGGTTAGGGTTAGGGTTCGGGTTAGGGTTAGGGTTAGTGTTCGAGTTAGGGTTAGGGTTCGGGTTAGGGTTAGGGTTAGGGTTAGGGTTAGTGTTCGGGTTACGGTTAGGGTTAGGGTTAGGGTTCGGATTCGGGGATAGCGTTAGGGTTACTGTTCGGGTTAGGGTTCGGGTTAGGTTTAGGATTCGGGTAAAGGCTTAGGGTTCGGGTTCGGTTTAGGGTTAGGGTTAGGGTTCCGGTTAGGGTTAGGGTTAGGGTTCGGGTTAGGGTTAGGTTTAGGGTTAGGCTTAGGGTTCGGGTTAGGTTTAGGGTTAGGGTTCGGGTTAGGGTTCTGGTTAGGGTTAGGGTTAGGTTTTGGGTTCGGTTTAGGGTTAGGTTTCGGGTTAGGGTTAGGTTTAGGTTTAGGGTTAGGGTTAGGGTTCGGATTAGGGTTTGGTTTCGGGTTAGGGTTCGGGTTCGATTTAGGGTTAGGGTTAGGGTTCGGGTTAGGGTTAGGGTTAGGGTTAGGGTTAGGGTTCGGTTTAGGGTTAGGGTTAGGGTTCGGTTTAGGGTTCGGGTTAGGGTTAGGGTTAGGGTTCGGGTTAGGGTTCGGGTAGGGTTCGGGTTCGGGATAGGGTTCGGTTAGGGTTCGGGTTAGGGTTGGGGTTAGGGTTAGGGTTAGGTTTAGGGTTAGGGTTCGGGTTAGGGTTAGGGTTAGGGGTTAGTGTTAGTGTTAGGGTTAGGGTTAGGGCTAGTGTTCAGGTTAGGGTTAGGGTTAGGGTTAGCGTTGGGGTTAGGGTTAGGGTTATGGTTACTGTTAGGGTTCGGGTTAGGGTTAGCGTTATGGTTTGGGTTCGGGTTCGGGGTAAGGTTAGGGTTCGGGTTCGGTTTAGGGTTCGGGTTCGGGTTCGGGTTAGGGGTTAGAGTTAGGGTTAGGGTTAGGTTAGGGTTCGGGTTAGGGTTATGGTTCGGGTTAGGGTTCGGGTTTGGGTTAGGTATCGGGTAAGGGCTTAGGGTTCGGGTTCGGGTTAGGGTTAGGTTTAGGGTTCCCGTTAGGGTTAGGGTTAGGGTTCGGGTTCGGGTTAGGGTTAGGGTTCGGGTTAGGGTTAGGGTTAGATTTCGGTTTAGGGTTCGGGTTCGGGTTAGGGTTAGGGTTAGGGTTCGGGTTAGGGTTATGTTTAGGGTTAGGGTTAGGGTTAGGTTTAGGGTTCGGGTTAGGGTTAGGTTTCGGGTTAGGGTTAGGGTTAGGTTTAGGGTTAGGGTTCGGGTTAGGGTTAGGGTTTGGGTTAGGTTTAGGGTTCGTGTTAGGGTTAGGGTTAGTGTTCGAGTTAGGGATAGGGTTCGTGTTAGGGTTAGGAGTTAGGGTTAGGGTTTGTGTTAGGGTTAGGGTTAGTGTTCGGGTTAGGGTTAGGGTTAGGGTTAGGTTTCGGGTTAGGGTTAGGGTTAGGGTTAGGGTTCGGGTTAGGGTTAGGTTTATGGTTTGGGTTCGGGTTCGGGGTAAGGTTAGGGTTCGGTTTCGGGTTAGGGTTCGGGTTCGGGTTCGGGATAGGGGTTAGGGTTAGGGTTAGTGTTAGGGTTAGGGTTCGGTTTCGGGTTAGCGTTAGGGTTAGGGTTAGGGTTCGGGTTAGGGTTTGGGTTAGGGTTAGGTTTAGGGTTCGGGTTAGTGTTAGGGCTAGATTTCCGATTCGGGTTCGGGTTAGGGTTCGGGTTCGGGTTAGGTTTAGGGTTAGGGTTCGGGTTCGGGTTAGGGTTAGGTTTAGGGTTAGGGTTAGGGTTAGGGATAGGATTCGGGTTAGGGTTAGGGTTAGGGTTCGGGTTAGGGTTAGGGTTCGGGTTAGGTTTGGTTTAGGGTTCGGGTTAGGGTTAGGGTTAGGGTTCGGGTTAGGTTTAGGGTTCGGGTTCGTGATAGGGTTAGGGTTCGGTTTCGGGTTAGGTTTCCGGTTTGGGTTAGGGTTTGGATTAGGGTTAAGTTTACGGTTAGGGTTCGGGTTAGGGTTAGTGTTCGGGTTCGGGTTCGGTTTAGGTTTAGGGTTCGGGTTCGGGTTAGGGTTCGTGTTAGGGTTAGGGTTAGGGTTCGGGTTAGGTTTAGGGTTAGGGTTAGTGTTAGGTTTAGGGTTCGGATTAGGGTTAGGGGTAGGGTTCGTGTTAGGGTTAGAGGTTAGGGTTAGGGTTTGGGTTAGGGTTAGGGTTCGTGTTCGGGTTAGGGTTAGGGTTAGGGTTAGGGTTCGGGTTAGGGTTAGGGTTAGGGTTAGGGTTAGGGTTAGGGTTAGGGTTCCTGTTAGGGTTAGGTTTATGGTTCGGGTTAGGGTTCGGGTTAGGGTTAGGGTTAGGGTTAGGGTTCGGATTAGGGTTAGGGTTAGTGTTCGAGTTAGGGGTAGGGTTCAGGTTAGGGTTAGGGGTTAGGGTTAGGGTTTGGGTTAGGTTTAGGGTTAGTGTTCGGGTTAGGTTTAGGGTTAGGGTTAGGTTTCGTGTTAGGGTTAGGGTTAGGATTAGGGTTAGGGTTCGGGTTAGGGTTAGGTTTATGGTTTGGGTTCGGGTTCGGGCTAAGGTTAGGGTTCCGGTTCGGGTTAGGGTTCGGGTTCGGGTTCGGGATAGGGGTTAGGGTTAGGGTTAGTGTTAGGGTTAGGGTTCGGGTTCGGGTTAGGGTTAGGTTTAGGGTTAGGGTTCGGGTTAGGGTTTGGGTTAGGGTTAGGGTTAGGGTTCGGGTTAGGGTTAGGGTTCGGGTTAGGGTTAAGTTTAGGTTTAGGTTTAGGGTTAGGGTTCGGGTTAGGGTTCGGGTTAGGGTTAGGGTTAGGGTTCGGGTTAGGGTTTGGGTTAGAGTTAGGGTTAGGGTTCGGGTTAGGGTTAGGGTTAGGGTTCGGGTTAGGGTTAGGGTTAGGGTTCGGGTTAGGGTTAGGGTTAGGTTTAGGGTTCGGTTTAGGGTTAGGGTTAGGGTTCGTGTTAGGGTTAGGGTTAGGGTTAGGGTTCGGGTTAGTGTTCGGGTTAGGGTTAGGGATAGGATTCGGGTGAGGGTTAGGGTTAGGGTTCGGGTTAGCGTTAGGGTTCGGGTTAGGGTTAGGTTTAGGGTTCGGGTTAGGGTTAGGGTTAGGGTTCGGGTTCGGGTTAGGGTTCGGGTTAGTGTTATGGTTAGGGTTAGGTTTAGGGTTAGGTTTAGGGTTCGGGTTCGGGTTAGGGTTAGGTTTAGGGTTAGGGTTAGGTTTAGTGTTAGGGTTCGGGTTAGGATTAGGGTTAGGGTTCGAGTTAGTTTTAGGGTTCGGGT
>JAVLSZ010000035.1:2757500-2762500 GCA_032313775.1 Urocyon cinereoargenteus
CGTTAGGGTTAGGATTCGGATTAGGGTTCGGTTTAGGTTTCGGGTTAGGGTTCGGGTTAGGGTTCGGGTTAGGGTTCGGTTTAGGGTTAGGGTTCGAGTTAGGGTTAGGGTTAGTGTTCGGGTTAGGGTTAGGGTTAGGGTTAGGGTTCGGGTTAGGGTTAGGGGTAGGTTTCGGGTTAGGGTTCGGGTTAGGGTTAGGGTTCGGGTTAGGGTTCGGGTTAGGGTTAGGGTTCGGGTTAGGGTTAGGTTTAGGGTTAGGGTTCGGGTTAGGTTTAGGGTTATGGTTTGGGTTCGGGTTCGGGGTAAGGTTAGGGTTCGTGTTCGGGTTAGGTTTCGGGTTCGGGTTCGTGATAGGGGTTAGGGTTAAGGTTAGTGTTAGGGTTAGTGTTCGGGTTCGGGTTCGAGTTAGGGTTAGGTTTAGACTTCAGGTTAGGGTTTGGGTTAGGGTTAGGGTTAGGGTTCGGGTTAGGGTTAGGTCTAGGGTTCGGGTTAGGGTTCGGGTTAGGGTTCGGGTTCGGGTTAGGGTTCGGGTTCGGGTTAGGGTTAGGGTTAGGGTTCGGAATAAGGTAAGGGTTAGGGTTAGGGTAAGGGTTAGGGTTCGGGTTAGGGTTCGGGTTAGCGTTAGGGTTAGGGTTAGGGTTAGGTTTAGGGTTAGGGTTCGGGTTCGGGTTAGGGTTAGGGTTAGGGTTAGGGTTCGGGTTAGGGTTTGGGTTAGGGTGAGGGTTAGGGTTCGGGTTAGGGTTAGGGCTAGGGTTCGGGTTAGGGTTCGGGTTAGGGTTCGGGTTAGGGTTCGGGTTCGGGTTAGGGTTAGGGTTAGGGTTCGGAATAGGGTTAGGGTTAGGGTTAGGGTAAGGGTTAGGGTTCGGGTTAGGGTTCAGGTTAGGGTTAGGGTTAGGGTTAGGTTTAGGGTTAGGGTTCGGTTTCGGGTTAGGGTTAGGGTTAGGGTTAGGGTTCGGGTTCGGGTTACGTTTTAGGGTTAGGTTTAGGGTTAAGGTTAGGGTTAGGGTTAGGGGTTAGGGTTAGGGTTAGGGTTAGGGTTCGGGTTAGGGTTAGGGTTCGGGTTAGGGTTAGGGTTAGGTTTAGGGTTAGGGTTAGGTTTCAGGTTCGGGTTCGGGTTAGGGTTAGGGTTAGGGTTCGGGTTAGGGTTAGGTTTAGGGTTAGGGTTAGGGTTCGGTTAGGGTTAGGGTTAGGGTTCGCATTAGGGTTAGGTTTAGGTTTCGGTTTAGGGTTCGGGTTCAGGTTAGGGTTAGGGTTAGGGTTCGGGTTAGGGTTATGGTTAGGGTTAGGGTTAGGGTTAGGTTTAGGGTTCGGGTTAGGGTTAGGGTTAGGGTTAGGGTTAGGGTTTGGTTTAGGGTTAGGTTTCGGGTTAGGGTTAGGGTTAGGTTTAGGGTTCGGGTTAGGGTTAGGGTTAGTGTTCGAGGTAGGGTTAGGGTTCGGGTTAGGGTTAGGGGTTAAGGTTAGGGTTTGGGTTAGGGTTAGGTTTAGTGTTCGGGTTAGGGTTAGGGTTAGGGTTAGGGTTCGGGTTAGGGTTAGGGTTAGGGTTAGGGTTTGGGTTCGGATTAGGCTTAGGTTTAGGGTTAGGGTTAGGGTTAGGGTTCGGGTTAGGGTTCGGGTTAGGGTTAGGGTTAGGTTTAGGGTTATGGTTAGGTTTAGGGTTAGGGTTCGGGTTCGGGTTAGGGTTAGGGTTAGGTTTAGGGTTCGGGTTAGGGTTACGTTTTAGGGTTAGGTTTAGGGTTAGGGTTAGGGTTAGGGTTAGGGGTTAGGGTTAGGTTTAGGGTTAGGGTTAGGGTTAGGGTTAGGGTTCGGGTTAGGGTTAGGGTTCGGGTTAGGGTTAAGGTTAGGTTTAGGGTTAGGGTTAGAATTCGGGTTAGGGTTCGGGTTAGGGTTAGGGTTAGGGTTCGGGTAAGGTTTAGGGTTAGGGTTAGGGTTAGGGTTCAGGTTAGGGTTAGGGTTAGGGTTCGGGTTAGGTTTAGGGTTAGGGTTCGGGTTAGGGTTAGGGTTAGGGTTAGGTTTCGGGTTAGTGTTCGGTTTAGTGTTACGATAGGATTTGGGTTAGGGTTCGGGTTAGGGTTCGGGTTAGCGTTAGGGTTCGGGTTAGGGTTAGGTTTAGGTTTCGGGTTAGGGTTAGGGTTAGGGTTCGGGTTAGGGTTTGGGTTCGGGTTCGGGTTAGGGTTAGGGTTCGGGTTCGGGTTAGGGTTCGGATTTGGGTTAGGGTTTGGGTTAAGGTTAGGTTTACGGTTAGGTTTCGGGTTAGGGTTAGTGTTCGGGTCGGGTTCGGGTTAGAGTTAGGGTTCGGGTTAGGGTTAGGGTTCGGGTTAGGGTTAGGGTTAGGGTTCGGGTTCGGGTAAGGGTTAGGGTTAGTGTTAGGTTTAGGGTTCGGATTAGGGTTAGGGGTAGGGTTCGGGTTAGGGTTCGGGTTCGGGTTAGGGTTAGTGTTAAGTTTAGAGTTAGGGTTCGGGTTAGGGTTAGGTGTAGGGTTAGGTTTAGGGGTTATGGTTAGTGTTAGTGTTCGGGTTAGGTTTAGGGTTAGGTTTCGGGTAAGGTTCGGGTTAGGGTTAGGATTCGGGTAAGGGGTTAGGGGTCGGGTTCGGGTTAGGGTTAGTGTTAGGGTTCCGGTTAGGGTTAGGGTTCGGGTTAGATTTAGGGTTAGGTTTAGGGTTAGGGTTAGGGTTCGGGTTCGGGTTAAGGTTAGGGTTAGGTTTAGGGTTAGGGTTAGGGTTCGAGTTAGGGTTAGGGTTCGGGTTAGGGTTAGGGGTTAGGGTTAGCGTTAGGGTTAGGTTTAGGGTTCGGGTTAGGGTTAGGTTTAGGGTTAGGGTTCGGGTTAGGGTTAGGCTTAGGGTTAGGGTTAAGGTTCGGGTTAGGGTTACGGTTAATCTTTTGGGTTGGGGTTCGGGGTAGGGTTAGGTTTCGGGTTCGGGTTAGGGTTGGGGTTCGGGTTAGGGGTTAGGGTTCGGGTTAGGGTTAGGGTTAGGGTTCGGGTTAGGGTTAGGGTTAGGGTTAGGATTAGGGTTAGGTTTCGGGTTAGGGTTTGGGGTAGGGTTATGGTTACGATTCGGGTTAGGGTTAGGGTTAGGGTTCGGGTAAGGGTTCAGTTTTGCGTTAGGGTTAGGATTCGGATTAGGGTTCGGTTTAGGTTTCGGGTTAGGGTTCGGGTTAGGGTTCGGGTTAGGGTTCGGTTTAGGGTTAGGGTTCGAGTTAGGGTTAGGGTTAGTGTTCGGGTTAGGGTTAGGGTTAGGGTTAGGGTTCGGGTTAGGGTTAGGGGTAGGTTTCGGGGTGGGTTCGGGTTAGGGTTAGGGTTCGGGTTAGGGTTCGGGTTAGGGTTAGGGTTCGGGTTAGGGTTAGGTTTAGGGTTAGGGTTCGGGTTAGGTTTAGGGTTATGGTTTGGGTTCGGGTTCGGGGTAAGGTTAGGGTTCGTGTTCGGGTTAGGTTTCGGGTTCGGGTTCGTGATAGGGGTTAGGGTTAAGGTTAGTGTTAGGGTTAGTGTTCGGGTTCGGGTTCGAGTTAGGGTTAGGTTTAGAGTTCGGGTTAGGGTTTGGGTTAGGGTTAGGGTTAGGGTTCGGGTTAGGGTTAGGGTTAGGGTTCGGAATAGGGTAAGGGTTAGGGTTAGGGTAAGGGTTAGGGTTCGGGTTAGGGTTCGGGTTAGGGTTAGGGTTAGGGTTAGGGTTAGGTTTAGGGTTAGGGTTCGGGTTCGGGTTAGGGTTAGGGTTAGGGTTAGGGTTCGGGTTCGGGTTACGTTTTGGGGTTAGGTTTAGGTTTAGGGTTAGGGTTAGGGTTAGGGGTTAGGGTTAGGGTTAGGGTTAGGGTTCGGGTTAGGGTTAGGGTTCGGGTTAGGGTTAGGGTTAGGTTTAGGGTTAGGGTTAGGTTTCGGATTAGGGTTCGTGTTAGGGTTAGGGTTAGGGTTCGGGTTAGGGTTAGGGTTACGGTTAGGGTTAGGGTTCTGGTTAGGGTTAGGTTTAGGTTTCGGGTTAGGGTTAGGGTTAGGGTTCGGGTTAGGGTTAGGGTTAGTGTTAGGGTTCGGGTTAGGGTTAGGGTTAGGGTTCGGAATAGGGTTAGGGTTAGGGTTAGGGTAAGGGTTAGGGTTCGGGTTAGGGTTCAGGTTAGGGTTAGGGTTAGGGTTAGGTTTAGGGTTAGGGTTCGGGTTCGGGTTAGGGTTAGGGTTAGGGTTAGGGTTAGGGTTCGGGTTCGGGTTACGTTTTAGGGTTAGGTTTAGGGTTAGGGTTAGGGTTAGGGTTAGGGGTTAGGGTTAGGGTTAGGGTTAGGGTTAGGGTTCGGGTTAGGGTTAGGGTTCGGGTTAGGGTTAGGGTTAGGTTTAGGGTTAGGGTTAGTTTTCAGGTTAGGGTTCGGGTTAGGTTTAGAGTTAGGGTTCGGGTTAGGGTTAGGTTTAGGGTTAGGGTTAGGGTTCGGTTAGGGTTAGGGTTAGGGTTCGGGTTAGGGTTAGGTTTAGGTTTCGGTTTAGGGTTCGGGTTCGGGTTAGGGTTAGGTTTAGGGTTCGGGTTAGGGTTATGGTTAGGGTTAGGGTTAGGGTTAGGTTTAGTGTTCGGGTTAGGGTTAGGGTTAGGGTTAGGGTTAGCGTTCGGGTTAGGGTTAGGGTTAGGGTTCGGAATAGGGTTAGGGTTAGGTTTAGGGTAAGGGTTAGGGTTCGGGTTAGGGTTCAGGTTAGGGTTAGGGTTAGGGTTAGGTTTAGGGTTAGGGTTGGGGTTCGGGATAGGGTTAGGGTTAGGTTTAAGGTTCGGGTTCGCGTTACGTTTTAGGGTTAGGTTTAGGGTTAGGGTTAGGGTTAGGGTTAGGCGTTAGGGTTAGGGTTAGGGTTAGGGTTCGGGTTAGGGTTAGGGTTCGGGTTAGGGTTAGGGGTTAGGTTTAGGGTTAGGGTTAGGGTTAGGGTTCGGGTTAGGGTTAGGTTTAGGGTTAGGGTTCGGGTTAGGGTTAGGCTTAGGTTTAGGGTTAAGGTTCGGGTTAGGGTTACGGTTAATCTTTTGGGTTGGGGTTCGGGGTAGGGTTAG
>JAVLSZ010000035.1:2770000-2775000 GCA_032313775.1 Urocyon cinereoargenteus
GTTAGGTTTAGTGTTCGGGTTAGGGTTAGGGTTAGGTTTCGGGTTAGGGTTAGGGTTAGTGTTAGGGTTCGGGTTAGGGTTAGGGTTATGTTTTGGGTTCGGGTTCGGGGTAAGGTTAGGGTTCGGTTTCGGGTTAGGGTTCGGGTTCGGGTTCGTGATAGGGGTTAGGGTTAGGGTTAGTGTTAGAGTTAGGGTTCGGGTTCGGGTTAGGTTTAGGGTTAGGGTTAGGGTTCGGGTTAGGGTTTGGGTTAGGGTTAGGGTTAGGGTTCGGGTTAGGGTTAGGGCTATGGTTCGGGTTAGGGTTCGGGTTAGGGTTCGGGTTCGGGTTAGGGTTCGGGTTCGGGTTAGGGTTAGGGTTAGGCTTCGGATTAGGGTTAGGGTTAGGGTTAGGGTAAGGGTTAGGGTTCGGGTAGGGTTCTGGTTAGGGTTAGGGTTAGGTTAGGGTTAGGGTTAGGTTTAGGGTTAGGGTTCGGGTTCGGGTTAGGGTTAGGGTTAGGGTTAGGGTTCAGGTTAGGGTTAGGGTTAGGATTCGGTTTAGGGTTCGGGTTAGGGTTAGGGTTCGGGTTAGGGTTCGGGTTAGGGTTAGGGTTCGGGTTAGGGTTAGGGTTAGGGTTAGGGTTCGGGTTAGGGTTAGGGTTAGGGTTATGGTTCGGGTTAGGGTTAGGGTTAGTGTTCGAGTTAGGGTTAGGTTTCGGGTTAGGGTTAGGGTTTAGGGTTAGGGTTTGGGATAGGGTTAGGGTTAGGGTTAGGGTTAGGGTTCGGGTTAGAGTTAGGGTTCGGGTTAGGGTTAGGGTTAGGGTTAGGGTTAGGTTTAGGTTTCGGGTTAGGGTTCGGGTTCAGGTTAGGGTTAGGGTTCGGGTTAGGGTTAGGGTTAGGGTTAGGCTTAGGGTTAGGGTTAGGGTTCGGGGTAAGGTTAGGGTTCGTGTTCGGGTTAGGGTTCGGGTTCGGGTTCGTGATAGGGGTTAGGGTTAGGGTTAGTGTTAGGGTTAGGGTTCGGGTTCGGGTTCGAGTTAGGGTTAGGGTTAGGGTTCGGGTTAGGGTTAGGGTTAGGGTTCGGAATAGGGTTAGGGTTAGGGTTAGGGTAAGGGTTAGGGTTCGGGTAAGGGTTCGGGTTAGGGTTAGGGTTAGGGTTAGGGTTAGGTTTAGGGTTAGGGTTCGGGTTCGGGTTAGGGTTAGGGTTAGGGTTAGGGTTCGGGTTCGGGTTAGTGTTCGGGTTAGGGTTAGGGATAGGATTCGGGTTAGGGTTAGTGTTAGGGTTCGGGTTAGTGTTAGGGTTCGGGTTAGGGTTCGGTTTAGGTTTAGGGTTAGGGTTAGGTTTCGGATTAGGTTCGGGTTAGGGTTAGGGTTAGGGTTCGGGTTAGGGTTAAGGTTAGGGTTAGGGTTAGGGTTCGGGTTAGGGTTAGGTTTAGGTTTCGGGTTAGGGTTAGGGTTAGGGTTAGGGTTCGGGTTAGTGTTCGGGTTAGGGTTAGGGATAGGATTCGGGTTAGGGTTAGTGTTAGGGTTCGGGTTAGTGTTAGGGTTCGGGTTAGGGTTAGGTTTAGTGTTCGGGTTAGGGTTAGGGTTAGGTTTCGGGTTAGGGTTAGGGTTCGGGTTCGGGTTAGGGTTAGGGTTCGGGTTCGGGTTAGGGTTCGGGTTTGGGTTAGGGTTTGGGTTAGGGTTAGGTTTACGGTTAGGGTTCGGGTTATGGTTAGTGTTCGGGTTCGGGTTCGGGTTAGGGTTAGGGTTCGGGTTAGGGTTAGGGTTTGGGTTAGGGTTAGGTTAGGGTTCGGGTTAGGGTTAGGGTTAGGGTTAGGGTTAGGTTTAGGTTTCGGATTAGGGTTAGGGGTAGGGTTCGGGTGCGGGTTCGGGTTCGGGTTAGGGTTAGTGTTAAGGTTAGGGTTAGGGTTCGAGTTAGGGTTAGGGTTATGGTTAGGGTTAGGGGTTAGGGTTAGTGTTAGGATTCGGGTTCGGGTTAGGGTTAGGGTTCGGGTAAGGTTCGGGTTAGGGTTAGTATTCGGGTAAGGGGTTAGAGTTCGGTTTAGGGTTAGGGTTAGGGTTAGGTTTCGGGTTCGGGTTACGTTTTAGGGTTAGGTTTAGGGTAAGGGTTAGGGTTCGGGTTAGGGTTAGGGTTAGGGTTCGGGTTCGGGTTAGGGTTCGGGTTCGGGTTATGGTTAGGGTTCGGGTTCGGTTTAGGGTTCGGGTTTGGGTTAGGGTTTGTGTTAGGGTTAGGTTTACGGTTAGCGTTTGGGTTAGGGTTAGTGTTCGAGTTAGGGTTAGGGTTCGGGTTAGGGTTAGGGGTTAGGGTTAGGGTTTGGGTTAGGGTTAGGTTTAGTGTTCGGGTTAGGGTTAGGGTTAGGTTTCGGGTTAGGGTTAGGGTTAGGGTTAGGGTTAGGGTAAGGGTTAGGGTTAGGGTTATGGTTTGGGTTCGGGTTCGGGGTAAGGTTAGGGTTCGGTTTCGGGTTAGGGTTCGGGTTCGGGTTCGTGATAGGGGTTAGGGTTAGGGTTAGTGTTAGAGTTAGGGTTCGGGTTCGGGTTAGGTTTAGGGTTAGGGTTAGGGTTCGGGTTAGGGTTTGGGTTCGGGTTAGGGTTAGGGTTCGGGTTAGGGTTAGGGCTATGGTTCGGGTTAGGGTTCGGGTTAGGGTTCGGGTTCGGGTTAGGGTTCGGGTTCGGGTTAGGGTTAGGGTTAGGGTTCGGATTAGGGTTAGGGTTAGGGTTAGGGTTAGGGTAAGGGTTAGGGTTCGGGTAGGGTTCTGGTTAGGGTTAGGTTTAGGGTTAGGGTTAGGGTTAGGTTTAGAGTTAGGGTTCGGGTTCGGGTTAGGGTTAGGGTTAGGGTTAGGGTTCGGGTTCGGGTTACGTTTTAGGGTTAGGTTTAGGGTTAGGGTTAGTGTTATGGTTAGGGGTTAGGGTTAGGGTTAGGGTTAGGGTTAGGGTTAGGGTTCGGTTTAGGGTTAGGGTTCGGGTTAGGGTTAGGGTTAGGTTTAGGGTTAGGGTTAGGTTTCGGGTTAGGGTTCGGGTTAGGGTTAGGTTTAGGGTTCGGGTTAGGGTTCGGGTTCGGGTTAGGGTTCGGGTTCGGGTTAGGGTTAGGGTTAGGTTTAGGGTTAGGGTTAGGGTTCGGGTTAGGGTTAGGGCTATGGTTCGGGTTAGGGTTCGGGTTAGGGTTCGGGTTCGGGTTAGGGTTCGGGTTCGGTTTAGGGTTAGGGTTAGGGTTCGGATTAGGGTTAGGGTTAGGGTTAGGGTAAGGGTGAGGGTTCGGGTAGGGTTCTGGATAGGGTTAGGGTTAGGGTTAGGGTTAGGTTTAGGGTTAGGGTTCGGGTTCGGGTTAGGGTTAGGGTTAGGGTTAGGGTTAGGGTTCGGGTTCGGGTTAGGGTTAGGATTCGGTTTAGGGTTCGGGTTAGGGTTAGGGTTCGGGTTAGGGTTCGGGTTAGGGTTAGGGTTCGGGTTAGGGTTAGGGTTAGGGTTAGCGTTCGGGTTAGGGTTAGGGTTAGGGTTAGGGTTCGGGTTAGGGTTAGTGTTAGTGTTCGAGTTAGGGTTAGGTTTCGGGTTAGGTTTAGGGTTTAGGGTTAGGGTTTGGGATAGGGTTAGGGTTAGGGTTAGGGTTAGGGTTCGGGTTAGAGTTAGGGTTCGGGTTAGGGTTAGGGTTAGGGTTAGGGTTAGATTTAGGTTTCGGGTTAGGGTTCGGGTTCGGGTTAGGGTTAGGGTTCGGGTTAGGGTTAGGGTTAGGGTTAATGTTAGGGTTCGGGGTAAGGTTAGGGTTCGAGTTCGGGTTAGGGTTCGGGTTCGGGTTCGTGATAGGGGTTAGGGTTAGGGTTAATGTTAGGGTTAGGGTTCGGGTTCGGGTTCGAGTTAGGTTTAGGGTTAGGGTTCGGGTTAGGGTTAGGGTTAGGGTTCGGAATAGGGTTAGGGTTAGGGTTAGGGTAAGGGTTAGGGTTCGGGTAAGGTTTCGGGTTAGGGTTAGGGTTAGGTTTAGGGTTAGGTTTAGGGTTAGGGTTCGGGTTCGGGTTTGGTTTAGGGTTAGGGTTAGGGTTCGGGTTCGGATTACGATTTGGGGTTAGGTTTAGGGTTAGGGTTAGTGTTAGGGTTAGGGGTTAGGGTTAGGGTTAGGGTTAGGGTTTGTGTTAGGGTTAGGGTTCGGGTTAGTGTTAGGGTTAGGTTTAGGGTTAGGGTTAGGTTTCGGATTAGGGTTCGGGTTAGGGTTAGGGTTAGGGTTCGGGTTAGGGTTAGGGTTAGTGTTAGGGTTAGGGTTCGGGTTAGGGTTAGGTTTAGGTTTCGGGTTAGGGTTAGGGTTAGGGTTCGGGTTAGGGTTAGGGTTAGGTTTCGGGTTAGTGTTCGGGTTAGGGTTAGGGATAGGATTCGGGTTAGGGTTAGTGTTAGGGTTCGGGTTAGTGTTAGGGTTCGGGTTAGGGTTAGGTTTAGTGTTCGGGTTAGGGTTAGGGTTAGGTTTCGGGTTAGGGTTAGGGTTCGGGTTCGGGTTAGGGTTAGGGTTCGGGTTCGGGTTAGGGTTCGGGTTTGGGTTAGGGTTTGGGTTAGGGTTAGGTTTACGGTTAGGGTTCGGGTTAGGGTTAGTGTTCGGGTTCGGGTTCGGGTTAGGGTTAGGGTTCGGGTTAGGGTTAGGGTTTGTGTTAGGGTTAGGTTAGGGTTCGGGTTAGGGTTAGGGTTAGGGTTAGGGTTAGGTTTAGGTTTCGGATTAGGGTTAGGGGTAGGGTTAGGGTGCGGGTTCGGGATCGGGTTAGGGTTAGTGTTAAGGTTAGGGTTAGGGTTCGAGTTAGGGTTAGGGTTATGGTTAGGGTTAGGGGTTAGGGTTAGTGTTAGGGTTCGGGTTCGGGTTAGGGTTAGGGTTCGGGTAAGGTTCGGGTTAGGGTTAGTATTCGGGTAAGGGGTTAAGGTTCGGTTTAGGGTTAGGGTTAGGGTTAGGTTTCCGGTTAGGGTTAGGGTTCGGGTTAGAGTTAGGGTTAGGTTTAGGGTTAGGGTTAGGGTTCGGGTTAGGGTTAGGGTTAGGGTTCGGGTTCGGGTTAGGGTTCGGG
>JAVLSZ010000035.1:2780000-2787500 GCA_032313775.1 Urocyon cinereoargenteus
TTCGGGTTCGTGTTAGGGTTAGGGTTAGGGTTCGGATTAGGGTTAGGGTTAGGGTTAGGGTAAGGGTTAGGGTTCGGGTTGGGTTCTGGTTAGGGTTAGGGTTAGGGTTAGGGTTAGGGTTAGGTTTAGGGTTAGGGTTCGGGTTCGGGTTAGGGTTAGGGTTAGGGTTAGGGTTCGGGTTCGGGTTACGTTTTAGGGTTAGGTTTAGGGTTAGGGTTAGGGTTAGGGTTAGGGGTTAGGGTTAGGGTTAGGGTTAGGGTTAGGGTTCGGTTTAGGGTTAGGGTTCGGGTTAGGGTTAGGGTTAGGTTTAGGGTTAGGGTTAGGTTTCGGGTTAGGGTTCGGGTTAGGGTTAGGTTTAGGGTTCGGGTTAGGGTTAGGGTCAGGGTTAGGTTTAGGGTTCGGGTTAGGGTTAGGGTTAGGTTTCGGGTTAGGTTTAGGGTTAGGGTTCGGGTTAGTGTTCGGGTTAGGGTTAGGGATAGGATTCGGGTTAGGGTTAGGGTTAGGGTTCGGGTTAGGGTTAGGGTTCGGGTTAGGGTTAGGTTTAGGTTTCGGGTTAGGGTTAGGGTTAGGGTTCGGGTTAGGGTTAGGGTTCGGGTTAAGGTTATGGTTAGGGTTAGGGTTAGGGTTAGGTTTAGGTTTCGGGTTCGGGTTAGGGTTAGGGTTAGGGTTAGGGTTAGGGTTAGGTTTAGGGTTAGTGTTCGGGTTAGGGTTAGGTTTAGTGTTAGGGTTAGGGTTAGGGTTAGGGTTCGGGTTAGGGTTAGGGTTAGTGTTCGAGTTAGTTTTAGGGTTCGGGTTAGGGTTAGGTGTTAGGGTAAGTGTTTGGGTTAGGATTAGGGTTAGTGTTCGGGTTAGGGTTAGGGTTAGGGTTCGGATTAGGGTTAGGGTTAGTGTTCGAGTTAGGGTTAGGGTTCGGGTTAGGGTTAGGGGTTAGGGTTAGGTTTTGGGTTAGGTTTAGAGTTAGTGTTCGGGTTAGGGTTAGGGTTAGGGTTAGGGTTAGGGTTAGGGTTAGGGTTCGGGTTAGGGTTAGGGTTAGGGTTAGGGTTAGGGTTAGGGTTAGGGTTAGGTTTCGGGTTAGGGTTAGGGTTAGGCTTAGGGTTAGGGTTCGGGTTAGGGTTAGGGTTATGGTTTGGGTTCGGGTTCGGGGAAGGTTGGGGTTCGGGTTCGGGTTACAGTTCGGGTTCGGGTTCGGGATAGGGGTTAGTGTTAGGGTTAGTGTTAGGTTTAGGGTCCGAGTTCGGGTTAGGGTTAGCGTTAGGGGTTAGGGTTAGGGTTAGGGTTCGGGTTAGGTTTAGGGTTAGGGTTCTGGTTAGGGTTAGGGTTCGGGTTTGGGTTAGGGTTCAGGTTTGGGTTAGGGTTTGGGTTAGGGTTAGGGTTACGGTTAGGGTTCGGGTTAGGGTTAGTTTTCGGGTTCGGGTTCGGGTTAGGGTTAGGGTTCGGGTTAGGTTAGGGTTTGGTTTAGGGTTAGGAATAGGGTTCGGGTTAGGGTTAGGGTTATAGTTTGGTTTAGGGTTCGGATTAGGGTTAGGGGTAGGGTTCGGGTCAGGGTTCGGGTTCGGGTTAGGGTTAGTGTTAAGGTTAGGGTTAGGGTTCGGGTTAGGGTTAGGGTTAGGGTTAGGGTTAGGGTTCGGGTTCGGGTTACGTTTTAGGGTTAGGTTTAGGGTTAGCGTTAGGGTTAGGGTTAGGGGTTAGGGTAAGGGTTAGGGTTAGGGTTAGGGTTAGGGTTCGGGTTAGGGTTAGGGTTAGTGTTCGAGTTAGGGTTAGGGTTCGGGTTAGGGTTAGGTTTTAGGGTTAGGGTTTGGGTTAGGGTTAGGGTTAGTGTTCGGGTTAGGGTTAGGGTTAGGTTTCGGGTTAGGGTTAGGGTTAGAGTTAGGTTTCGGGTTAGGGTTAGGGTTCAGGTTAGGGTTAGGGTTAGGGTTAGGGTTCGGGTTAGGGTTAGGGTTATGGTTTGGGTTCGGGTTCGGGGTAAGGTTAGGGTTCGGTTTCGGGTTAGGGTTCGGGTTCGGGTTCGTGATAGGGGTTAGGGTTAGGGTTAGTGTTAGGGTTAGGGTTCGGGTTCGGGTTAGGGTTAGGGTTAGGGTTAGGGTTCGGGTTAGGGTTTGGGTTAGGGTTAGGGTTTGGGTTCAGGTTAGCGATAGGCCTAGGGTTCGGGTTAGGGTTCGGGTTAGGGTTCGGGTTCGGGTTAGGGTTCGGGTTCGTGTTAGGGTTAGGGTTAGGGTTCGGAATAGGGTTAGGGTTAGGGTTAGGGTAAGGGTTAGGGTTCGGGTTAGGGTTCGTGTTAGGGTTAGGTTTAGTGTTAGGGTTAGGGTTAGGGTTAGGTTTAGGGTTAGGGTTCGGGTTCGGGTTAGGGTTAGGGTTAGGGTTGGGGTTCGGGTTCGGGTTACGTTTTAGGGTTAGGTTTAGGGTTAGAGTTAGGGTTAGGGTTAGGGGTTAGGGTTAGGGTTAGGGTTAGGGTTAGGGTTAGGGTTAGGGTTCGGGTTAGAGTTAGGGTTCGGGTTAGGGTTAGGGTTAGGGTTAGGGTTAGTTTTAGGTTTCGGTTTAGGGTTCGGGTTCGGGTTAGGGTTAGGGTTCGGGTTAGGGTTAGGGTTAGGGATAGGGTTAGGGTTCGGGTTAGGGTTAGGGTTAGGGTTACGGTTCGGGTTAGGGTTAGGGTTAGGGTTCGGGTAAGGTTCGGGTCAGGGTTAGGATTCGGGTAAGTGGTTAGGGTTCGGGTTCTGGTTAGGGTTAGTGTTAGGGTTCCCGTTAGGGTTAGGGTTAGGGTTCGGGTTAGAGTTAGGTTTAGGTTTAGGGTTAGGGTTAGGGTTCGGGTTAGGGTTAGGGTTAGGGTTCGGGTTAGGGTTAGGGTTCGGGTTAGGGTTAGGGTTAGGTTTAGGGTTAGGGTTAGGTTTCGGGTTAGGGTCGGGTTAGGGTTAGGGTTAGGTTTAGGGTTAGGGTTAGGGTTCAGGTTAGGTTTAGGGTTAGGGTTCGGGATCGGGTTAGGGTTCGGGTTCGGGTTAGGGTTAGGGTTAGGGATAGGGTTCGGGTTAGTGTTCGGGTAAGGTTTAGGGATAGGATTCGGGTTAGGGTTAGGGTTAGGGTTCGGGTTAGGTTTAGGGTTCGGGTTAGGGTTAGGTTTAGGTTTCGGGTTAGGGTTAGGGTTAGGGTTCGGGTTAGGGTTAGGGTTCGGGTTCGGGTTAGGGTTAGGGTTCGGGTTCGGGTTAGGGTTCGGTTTTGGGTTAGGGTTTGGGTTAGGGTTAGGGTTACGGTTCGGGTTCGGGTTAGGGTTAGTGTTCGGGTTCGGTTTCGGGTTAGGGTTAGGGTTCGGGTTACGTTTAGGGTTCGGGTTAGGTTTAGGGTTAGGATTCGGTTTAGGGTTAGGGTTAGGGTTAGGTTTAGGGTTCGGATTAGGGTTAGTGCTAGGGTTCGGGTTAGGGTTCGGGTTCGGGTTTGGGATAGTGTTAATGTTAGGGTTAGGGTTCGGGTTAGGGTTAGGGTTAGGGTTAGGGTTAGGGTTCGGGTTCGGGTTACGTTTTAGGGTTAGGTTTAGGGTTAGCGTTAGGGTTAGGGTTAGGGGTTAGGGTAAGGGTTAGAGTTAGGGTTAGGGTTAGGGTTCGGGTTAGGGTTAGGGTTAGTGTTCGAGTTAGGGTTAGGGTTCGGGTTAGGGTTAGGGTTTAGGGTTAGGGTTTGGGTTAGGGTTAGGGTTAGTGTTCGGGTTAGGGTTAGGGTTAGGTTTCGGGTTAGGGTTAGGGTTAGATTTAGGTTTCGGGTTAGGGTTAGGTTTCGGGTTAGGGTTCGGGTTCGGGTTAGGGTTAGGTTTCGGGTTAGGGTTAGGGTTAGGGTTAGGTTTAGGGTTCGGGTTAGGGTTAGGGTTAGGGTTAGGGTTCGGGTTAGGGTTAGGGTTAGGGTTCGGGTAAGGTTCGGGTTAGGGTTAGGATTCGGGTAAGTGGTTAGTGTTCGGGTTCTGGTTAGGGTTAGGGTTAGGGTTCCCGTTAGGGTTAGGGTTAGGGTTCGGGTTAGAGTTAGGTTTAGGTTTAGGGTTAGGGTTAGGGTTCGGGTTAGGGTTAGGGTTAGGGTTCGGGTTAGGGTTAGGGTTCGGGTTCGGGTTAGGGTTAGGGCTCGGGTTCGGGTTAGGGTTCGGGTTTGGGTTAGGGTTTGGGTTAGGGTTAGGTTTACGGTTAGGTTTCGGGTTAGGGTTAGGGTTCGGGTTAAGGTTAGGGTTCGGGTTAGGTTTAGGTTAGGGTTCGGGTTAGGGTTAGGGTTAGGGTTAGGCTTAGGTTTCGGATTAGGGTTAGGGGTAGGGTTCGGGTTAGGGTTCGGGTTCGGGTTAGGGTTAGTGTTAAGGTTAGGGTTAGGGTTAGGGTTAGGGTTAGGGTTAGGGGTTAGGTTTAGGGTTAGGGTTCGGGTTAGGGTTAGGGTTAGGGTTCGGGTAAGGTTCGGGTTAGGGTTAGGATTCGGGTAAGGGGTTAGGGTCGGGTTCGGGTTAGGGTTAGGGTTAGGGTTCCGGTTAGGGTTAGGGTTAGGGTTCGGGTTAGGGTTAGGGTTCGGGTTAGGGTTAGGGTTAGGGTTAGCGTTCGGGTTAGGGTTAGGGTTAGGGTTAGGGTTCGGGTTAGGGTTAGTGTTAGTGTTCGAGTTAGGGTTAGGTTTCGGGTTAGGTTTAGGGTTTAGGGTTAGGGTTTGGGATAGGGTTAGGGTTAGGGTTAGGGTTAGGGTTCGGGTTAGAGTTAGGGTTCGGGTTAGGGTTAGGGTTAGGGTTAGGGTTAGATTTAGGTTTCGGGTTAGGGTTCGGGTTCGGGTTAGGGTTAGGGTTCGGGTTAGGGTTAGGGTTAGGGTTAATGTTAGGGTTCGGGGTAAGGTTAGGGTTCGAGTTCGGGTTAGGGTTCGGGTTCGGGTTCGTGATAGGGGTTAGGGTTAGGGTTAATGTTAGGGTTAGGGTTCGGGTTCGGGTTCGAGTTAGGTTTAGGGTTAGGGTTCGGGTTAGGGTTAGGGTTAGGGTTCGGAATAGGGTTAGGGTTAGGGTTAGGGTAAGGGTTAGGGTTCGGGTAAGGTTTCGGGTTAGGGTTAGGGTTAGGTTTAGGGTTAGGTTTAGGGTTAGGGTTCGGGTTCGGGTTTGGTTTAGGGTTAGGGTTAGGGTTCGGGTTCGGATTACGATTTGGGGTTAGGTTTAGGGTTAGGGTTAGTGTTAGGGTTAGGGGTTAGGGTTAGGGTTAGGGTTAGGGTTTGTGTTAGGGTTAGGGTTCGGGTTAGTGTTAGGGTTAGGTTTAGGGTTAGGGTTAGGTTTCGGATTAGGGTTCGGGTTAGGGTTAGGGTTAGGGTTCGGGTTAGGGTTAGGGTTAGTGTTAGGGTTAGGGTTCGGGTTAGGGTTAGGTTTAGGTTTCGGGTTAGGGTTAGGGTTAGGGTTCGGGTTAGGGTTAGGGTTAGGTTTCGGGTTAGTGTTCGGGTTAGGGTTAGGGATAGGATTCGGGTTAGGGTTAGTGTTAGGGTTCGGGTTAGTGTTAGGGTTCGGGTTAGGGTTAGGTTTAGTGTTCGGGTTAGGGTTAGGGTTAGGTTTCGGGTTAGGGTTAGGGTTCGGGTTCGGGTTAGGGTTAGGGTTCGGGTTCGGGTTAGGGTTCGGGTTTGGGTTAGGGTTTGGGTTAGGGTTAGGTTTACGGTTAGGGTTCGGGTTAGGGTTAGTGTTCGGGTTCGGGTTCGGGTTAGGGTTAGGGTTCGGGTTAGGGTTAGGGTTTGTGTTAGGGTTAGGTTAGGGTTCGGGTTAGGGTTAGGGTTAGGGTTAGGGTTAGGTTTAGGTTTCGGATTAGGGTTAGGGGTAGGGTTAGGGTGCGGGTTCGGGATCGGGTTAGGGTTAGTGTTAAGGTTAGGGTTAGGGTTCGAGTTAGGGTTAGGGTTATGGTTAGGGTTAGGGGTTAGGGTTAGTGTTAGGGTTCGGGTTCGGGTTAGGGTTAGGGTTCGGGTAAGGTTCGGGTTAGGGTTAGTATTCGGGTAAGGGGTTAAGGTTCGGTTTAGGGTTAGGGTTAGGGTTAGGTTTCCGGTTAGGGTTAGGGTTCGGGTTAGAGTTAGGGTTAGGTTTAGGGTTAGGGTTAGGGTTCGGGTTAGGGTTAGGGTTAGGGTTCGGGTTCGGGTTAGGGTTCGGGTTCGGGTTATGGTTAGGGTTCGGGTTCGGTTTAGGGTTCGGGTTTGGGTTAGGGTTTGTGTTAGGGTTAGGTTTACGGTTAGCGTTTGGGTTAGTGTTTGTGTTCGAGTTAGGGTTAGGGTTCGGGTTAGGGTTAGGGGTTAGGGTTAGGGTTTGGGTTAGGGTTAGGTTTAGTGTTCGGGTTAGGGTTAGGGTTAGGTTTCGGGTTAGGGTTAGGGTTATGGTTTGGGTTCGGGTTCGGGGTAAGGTTAGGGTTCGGTTTCGGGTTAGGGTTCGGGTTCGGGTTCGTGATAGGGGTTAGGGTTAGGGTTAGTGTTAGAGTTAGGGTTCGGGTTCGGGTTAGGTTTAGGGTTAGGGTTAGGGTTCGGGTTAGGGTTTGGGTTAGGGTTAGGGATAGGGTTCGGGTTAGGGTTAGGGCTATGGTTCGGGTTAGGGTTCGGGTTAGGGTTCGGGTTCGGGTTAGGGTTCGGGTTCGTGTTAGGGTTAGGGTTAGGGTTCGGATTAGGGTTAGGGTTAGGGTTAGGGTAAGGGTTAGGGTTCGGGTTGGGTTCTGGTTAGGGTTAGGGTTAGGGTTAGGGTTAGGGTTAGGTTTAGGGTTAGGGTTCGGGTTCGGGTTAGGGTTAGGGTTAGGGTTAGGGTTCGGGTTCGGGTTACGTTTTAGGGTTAGGTTTAGGGTTAGGGTTAGGGTTAGGGTTAGGGGTTAGGGTTAGGGTTAGGGTTAGGGTTAGGGTTCGGTTTAGGGTTAGGGTTCGGGTTAGTGTTAGGGTTAGGTTTAGGGTTAGGGTTAGGTTTCGGGTTAGGGTTCGGGTTAGGGTTAGGTTTAGGGTTCGGGTTAGGGTTAGGGTCAGGGTTAGGTTTAGGGTTCGGGTTAGGGTTAGGGTTAGGTTTCGGGTTAGGTTTAGGGTTAGGGTTCGGGTTAGTGTTCGGGTTAGGGTTAGGGATAGGATTCGGGTTAGGGTTAGGGTTAGGGTTCGGGTTAGGGTTAGGGTTCGGGTTAGGGTTAGGTTTAGGTTTCGGGTTAGGGTTAGGGTTAGTGTTCGGGTTAGGGTTAGGGTTCGGGTTAAGGTTATGGTTAGGGTTAGGGTTAGGGTTAGGTTTAGGTTTCGGGTTCGGGTTAGGGTTAGGGTTAGGGTTAGGGTTAGGGTTAGGTTTAGGGTTAGTGTTCGGGTTAGGGTTAGGTTTAGTGTTAGGGTTAGGGTTAGGGTTAGGGTTCGGGTTAGGGTTAGGGTTAGTGTTCGAGTTAGTTTTAGGGTTCGGGTTAGGGTTAGGTGTTAGGGTAAGTGTTTGGGTTAGGATTAGGGTTAGTGTTCGGGTTAGGGTTAGGTTTAGGGTTCGGATTAGGGTTAGGGTTAGTGTTCGAGTTAGGGTTAGGGTTCGGGTTAGGGTTAGGGGTTAGG
>JAVLSZ010000035.1:2792500-2832500 GCA_032313775.1 Urocyon cinereoargenteus
TTAGTTTTCGGGTTCGGGTTCGGGTTAGGGTTAGGGTTCGGGTTAGGTTAGGGTTTGGTTTAGGGTTAGGAATAGGGTTCGGGTTAGGGTTAGGGTTATAGTTTGGTTTAGGGTTCGGATTAGGGTTAGGGGTAGGGTTCGGGTCAGGGTTCGGGTTCGGGTTAGGGTTAGTGTTAAGGTTAGGGTTAGGGTTCGGGTTAGGGTTAGGGTTAGGGTTAGGGTTAGGGTTCGGGTTCGGGTTACGTTTTAGGGTTAGGTTTAGGGTTAGCGTTAGGGTTAGGGTTAGGGGTTAGGGTAAGGGTTAGGGTTAGGGTTAGGGTTAGGGTTCGGGTTAGGGTTAGGGTTAGTGTTCGAGTTAGGGTTAGGGTTCGGGTTAGGGTTAGGTTTTAGGGTTAGGGTTTGGGTTAGGGTTAGGGTTAGTGTTCGGGTTAGGGTTAGGGTTAGGTTTCGGGTTAGGGTTAGGGTTAGAGTTAGGTTTCGGGTTAGGGTTAGGGTTCAGGTTAGGGTTAGGGTTAGGGTTAGGGTTCGGGTTAGGGTTAGGGTTATGGTTTGGGTTCGGGTTCGGGGTAAGGTTAGGGTTCGGTTTCGGGTTAGGGTTCGGGTTCGGGTTCGTGATAGGGGTTAGGGTTAGGGTTAGTGTTAGGGTTAGGGTTCGGGTTCGGGTTAGGGTTAGGGTTAGGGTTAGGGTTCGGGTTAGGGTTTGGGTTAGGGTTAGGGTTTGGGTTCAGGTTAGCGATAGGCCTAGGGTTCGGGTTAGGGTTCGGGTTAGGGTTCGGGTTCGGGTTAGGGTTCGGGTTCGTGTTAGGGTTAGGGTTAGGGTTCGGAATAGGGTTAGGGTTAGGGTTAGGGTAAGGGTTAGGGTTCGGGTTAGGGTTCGTGTTAGGGTTAGGTTTAGTGTTAGGGTTAGGGTTAGGGTTAGGTTTAGGGTTAGGGTTCGGGTTCGGGTTAGGGTTAGGGTTAGGGTTGGGGTTCGGGTTCGGGTTACGTTTTAGGGTTAGGTTTAGGGTTAGAGTTAGGGTTAGGGTTAGGGGTTAGGGTTAGGGTTAGGGTTAGGGTTAGGGTTAGGGTTAGGGTTCGGGTTAGAGTTAGGGTTCGGGTTAGGGTTAGGGTTAGGGTTAGGGTTAGTTTTAGGTTTCGGTTTAGGGTTCGGGTTCGGGTTAGGGTTAGGGTTCGGGTTAGGGTTAGGGTTAGGGATAGGGTTAGGGTTCGGGTTAGGGTTAGGGTTAGGGTTACGGTTCGGGTTAGGGTTAGGGTTAGGGTTCGGGTAAGGTTCGGGTCAGGGTTAGGATTCGGGTAAGTGGTTAGGGTTCGGGTTCTGGTTAGGGTTAGTGTTAGGGTTCCCGTTAGGGTTAGGGTTAGGGTTCGGGTTAGAGTTAGGTTTAGGTTTAGGGTTAGGGTTAGGGTTCGGGTTAGGGTTAGGGTTAGGGTTCGGGTTAGGGTTAGGGTTCGGGTTAGGGTTAGGGTTAGGTTTAGGGTTAGGGTTAGGTTTCGGGTTAGGGTCGGGTTAGGGTTAGGGTTAGGTTTAGGGTTAGGGTTAGGGTTCAGGTTAGGTTTAGGGTTAGGGTTCGGGATCGGGTTAGGGTTCGGGTTCGGGTTAGGGTTAGGGTTAGGGATAGGGTTCGGGTTAGTGTTCGGGTAAGGTTTAGGGATAGGATTCGGGTTAGGGTTAGGGTTAGGGTTCGGGTTAGGTTTAGGGTTCGGGTTAGGGTTAGGTTTAGGTTTCGGGTTAGGGTTAGGGTTAGGGTTCGGGTTAGGGTTAGGGTTCGGGTTCGGGTTAGGGTTAGGGTTCGGGTTCGGGTTAGGGTTCGGTTTTGGGTTAGGGTTTGGGTTAGGGTTAGGGTTACGGTTCGGGTTCGGGTTAGGGTTAGTGTTCGGGTTCGGTTTCGGGTTAGGGTTAGGGTTCGGGTTACGTTTAGGGTTCGGGTTAGGTTTAGGGTTAGGATTCGGTTTAGGGTTAGGGTTAGGGTTAGGTTTAGGGTTCGGATTAGGGTTAGTGCTAGGGTTCGGGTTAGGGTTCGGGTTCGGGTTTGGGATAGTGTTAATGTTAGGGTTAGGGTTCGGGTTAGGGTTAGGGTTAGGGTTAGGGTTAGGGTTCGGGTTCGGGTTACGTTTTAGGGTTAGGTTTAGGGTTAGCGTTAGGGTTAGGGTTAGGGGTTAGGGTAAGGGTTAGAGTTAGGGTTAGGGTTAGGGTTCGGGTTAGGGTTAGGGTTAGTGTTCGAGTTAGGGTTAGGGTTCGGGTTAGGGTTAGGGTTTAGGGTTAGGGTTTGGGTTAGGGTTAGGGTTAGTGTTCGGGTTAGGGTTAGGGTTAGGTTTCGGGTTAGGGTTAGGGTTAGATTTAGGTTTCGGGTTAGGGTTAGGTTTCGGGTTAGGGTTCGGGTTCGGGTTAGGGTTAGGTTTCGGGTTAGGGTTAGGGTTAGGGTTAGGTTTAGGGTTCGGGTTAGGGTTAGGGTTAGGGTTAGGGTTCGGGTTAGGGTTAGGGTTAGGGTTCGGGTAAGGTTCGGGTTAGGGTTAGGATTCGGGTAAGTGGTTAGTGTTCGGGTTCTGGTTAGGGTTAGGGTTAGGGTTCCCGTTAGGGTTAGGGTTAGGGTTCGGGTTAGAGTTAGGTTTAGGTTTAGGGTTAGGGTTAGGGTTCGGGTTAGGGTTAGGGTTAGGGTTCGGGTTAGGGTTAGGGTTCGGGTTCGGGTTAGGGTTAGGGCTCGGGTTCGGGTTAGGGTTCGGGTTTGGGTTAGGGTTTGGGTTAGGGTTAGGTTTACGGTTAGGTTTCGGGTTAGGGTTAGGGTTCGGGTTAAGGTTAGGGTTCGGGTTAGGTTTAGGTTAGGGTTCGGGTTAGGGTTAGGGTTAGGGTTAGGCTTAGGTTTCGGATTAGGGTTAGGGGTAGGGTTCGGGTTAGGGTTCGGGTTCGGGTTAGGGTTAGTGTTAAGGTTAGGGTTAGGGTTAGGGTTAGGGTTAGGGTTAGGGGTTAGGTTTAGGGTTAGGGTTCGGGTTAGGGTTAGGGTTAGGGTTCGGGTAAGGTTCGGGTTAGGGTTAGGATTCGGGTAAGGGGTTAGGGTCGGGTTCGGGTTAGGGTTAGGGTTAGGGTTCCGGTTAGGGTTAGGGTTAGGGTTCGGGTTAGGGTTAGGGTTCGGGTTCGGGTTAGGGTTAGGTTTCGGGTTAGGGTTAGGGTTAGGGTTCGGGTTAGGGTTAGGGTTAGGGTTCGTGTTAGGGTTAGGGTTCGGGTTCGGGTTAGGGTTAGGGTTCGGGTTCGGGTTAGGGTTCAGGTTTGGGTTAGGGTTTGGGTTAGGGTTAGGGTTACGGTTAGGGTTCGGGATAGGGTTAGTTTTCGGGTTCGGGTTCGGGTTAGGGTTAGGGTTCGGGTTAGGTTAGGGTTTGGGTTAGGGTTAGGATTAGGGTTCGGGTTAGGGTTAGGGTTAGAGTTTGGTTTAGGGTTCGGATTAGGGTTAGGGGTAGGGTTCGGGTCAGGGTTCGGGTTCGGGTTAGGGTTAGTGTTAAGGTTAGGGTTAGGGTTCGGGTTAGGGTTAGGGTTAGGTTTCGGGTAAGGTTCGGATTAAGGTTAGGATTCGGGTAAGGGGTTAGGGTTCGGGTTCGGGTTCGGGTTAGGGTTAGGGTTCCGGTTAGGGTTAGGGTTAGGGTTCGGGTTAGAGTTAGGGTTAGGTTTAGGGTTAGGGTTAGGGTTCGGGTTAGGGTTAGGGTTAGTGTTCGGTTTAGGGTTAGGTTTAGGGTTCGAGTTAGGGTTAGGGTTCCGGTTAGGTTTAGGGGTTAGAGTTAGGGTTAGGGTTAGGGTTAGGGTTCGGGTTAGGGTTAGGGGTTAGGGTTCGGGTTAGGGTTAGGGTTAGGGTTCGTGTTCGGGTTCGGGTTTGGGTTAGGTTTCGGGTTCGGGTTAGGGTTCGGGTTCGGGTAGGGTTCGGGTTCGGCTTAGGGTTAGGTGTTAGTGTTCAGGTTAGGGGTAGGTTTAGGGTTCGGGTTAGGGTTCGGGTTAGGGTTAGGGTTAAGGTTGGTGTTAGGGTTAGGGTTAGGGTTAGGGTTAGGGTTCGGGTTCGGGTTAGGGTTAGGGTTCGGTTTAGGGTTAGGGTTCGGGTTAGGGTTAGGGTTAAGTTTCGGGTTAGGGTTAGGGGTAGGTTTCGGGTTAGGGTTCGGGTGAGGGTTACGGTTAGTTTTAGGGTTAGGGTTAGGGTTCGGGTTAGGGTTAGGGTTAGGGTTAGGGTTAGGGGTTAGGGTTAGGGTTAGTTTTCGGGTTAGGGTTCGGGTTAGGGTTCGGGTTAGGGTTCGGGTTATGGTTAGGTTTAGGGTTAGTGTTCGGGTTAGGTTTAGGGTTAGGGTTCGGGTTAGGGATCGGGTTAGGGTTAGTGTTAGTGTTAGGGTTCGGTTTAGCTTTAAGGTTAGGGTTAGGGTTAGGGTTAGGGTTCAGGTTAGGGTTCGGGTTAAGGTTCCGGTTAGGGTTAGGGTTAGGGTTAGGGTTAGGGTTCGTGTTAGGGTTCGGGTAAGGGGTCGGGTTAGTTTTAGGGTTACGGTTAGGGTTCGGGTTCGGGGTTAGGGTTAGGTTTAGGGTTAGGGTTAGGGTTAGGGTTAGGGTTAGGGTTCGGGTTAGGGTTCGGGTTAGGGTTAGGGTTAGGGTTCGGGTTCGGGTTAGGGTTAGGGTTCTGGTTAGGGTTCGGGTTAAGGTTAGTGTTAGGGTTAGGGTTCGGGTTAGGGTTAGGTTTAGGGTTCGGGTTAGGGTTCGGGTTAGGGTTCGGGTTAGGGTTAGGGTTAGGGTTCGGGTTAGGGTTCGGGTTAGGTTTAGGGTTCGGGTTAGGTTTAGGGTTCGGGATAGGGTGCGGGTTCGGGTTAGGGTTCGGCTCTGTTAAGGGTTAGGGTTAGGGTTCGGGTTCGGGTTAGGGTTAGGGTTAGGGTTAGGGTTAGGTTTAGGGTTCGGGGTAGGGTTAGGTTTAGGGTTAGGGTTAGGGTTCGGGTAAGGGTTAGGGTTAGGGTTCGGGTTAGGGTTCGGGTTAGGGTTCGGGTAAGGGTTCGGGTTAGGATTAGGGTTAGGGTTCGGGTTAGGGTTAGGGTTCGGGTCAGCGTTAGGGTTCGGGTTAGGGTTAGGGTTTGGGTTCGGGTTCGGTTTCGGGTTATGGTTAGGGTGTGGGTTCGGGTTAGGGTTAGGGGTTAGGGTTCCGGTTAGGGTTAGGGTTAGGGTTCGGTTTAGGGTTAGGGTTCGGTTTAGGGTTAGGTTTAGGGTTCGGGTTAGGGTTAGGGTTAGGGTTCGGGTTAGGGTTAGGGTTCGGGTTCGGGTTAGGGTTAGGGTTCGGGTTCTGGTTAGGGTTCGGTTTTGGGTTAGGGTTTGGTTTAGGGTTAGGTTACGGTTAGGGTTCGGGTTAGGGTTAGTGTTCGGGTTCGGGTTCGGGTTAGGGTTAGGGTTCGGGTTAGGGTTAGGGTTCGGGTTAGGGTTAGGGTTAGGGTTCGTGTTAGGGTTAGGGTTAGGGTTAGGGTTAGGTTTAGGGTTCGTATTAGGGTTAGGGGTAGGGTTCGGGTTAGGGTTAGTGTTAAGGTTAGGGTTAGGGTTCGGGTTAGGGTTAGGGTTAGGGTTAGGGGTTAGTGTTAGTGTTAGGGTTCGGGTTAGGGTTAGGGTTAGGGTTCGGTTTAGGGTTAGGTTTAGGGTTCGAGTTAGGGTTAGGGTTCCGGTTAGGTTTAGGGGTTAGAGTTAGGGTTAGGGTTAGGGTTAGGGTTCGGGTTAGGGTTAGGGGTTAGGGTTCGGGTTAGGGTTAGGGTTAGGGTTCGTGTTCGGGTTCGGGTTTGGGTTAGGTTTCGGGTTCGGGTTAGGGTTCGGGTTCGGGTAGGGTTCGGGTTCGGCTTAGGGTTAGGTGTTAGTGTTCAGGTTAGGGGTAGGTTTAGGGTTCGGGTTAGGGTTCGGGTTAGGGTTAGGGTTAAGGTTGGTGTTAGGGTTAGGGTTAGGGTTAGGGTTAGGGTTCGGGTTCGGGTTAGGGTTAGGGTTCGGTTTAGGGTTAGGGTTCGGGTTAGGGTTAGGGTTAAGTTTCGGGTTAGGGTTAGGGGTAGGTTTCGGGTTAGGGTTCGGGTGAGGGTTACGGTTAGTTTTAGGGTTAGGGTTAGGGTTCGGGTTAGGGTTAGGGTTAGGGTTAGGGTTAGGGGTTAGGGTTAGGGTTAGTTTTCGGGTTAGGGTTCGGGTTAGGGTTCGGGTTAGGGTTCGGGTTATGGTTAGGTTTAGGGTTAGTGTTCGGGTTAGGTTTAGGGTTAGGGTTCGGGTTAGGGATCGGGTTAGGGTTAGTGTTAGTGTTAGGGTTCGGTTTAGCTTTAAGGTTAGGGTTAGGGTTAGGGTTAGGGTTCAGGTTAGGGTTCGGGTTAAGGTTCCGGTTAGGGTTAGGGTTAGGGTTAGGGTTAGGGTTCGTGTTAGGGTTCGGGTAAGGGGTCGGGTTAGTTTTAGGGTTACGGTTAGGGTTCGGGTTCGGGGTTAGGGTTAGGTTTAGGGTTAGGGTTAGGGTTAGGGTTAGGGTTAGGGTTCGGGTTAGGGTTCGGGTTAGGGTTAGGGTTAGGGTTCGGGTTCGGGTTAGGGTTAGGGTTCTGGTTAGGGTTCGGGTTAAGGTTAGTGTTAGGGTTAGGGTTCGGGTTAGGGTTAGGTTTAGGGTTCGGGTTAGGGTTCGGGTTAGGGTTCGGGTTAGGGTTAGGGTTAGGGTTCGGGTTAGGGTTCGGGTTAGGTTTAGGGTTCGGGTTAGGTTTAGGGTTCGGGATAGGGTGCGGGTTCGGGTTAGGGTTCGGCTCTGTTAAGGGTTAGGGTTAGGGTTCGGGTTCGGGTTAGGGTTAGGGTTAGGGTTAGGGTTAGGTTTAGGGTTCGGGGTAGGGTTAGGTTTAGGGTTAGGGTTAGGGTTCGGGTAAGGGTTAGGGTTAGGGTTCGGGTTAGGGTTCGGGTTAGGGTTCGGGTAAGGGTTCGGGTTAGGATTAGGGTTAGGGTTCGGGTTAGGGTTAGGGTTCGGGTCAGCGTTAGGGTTCGGGTTAGGGTTAGGGTTTGGGTTCGGGTTCGGTTTCGGGTTATGGTTAGGGTGTGGGTTCGGGTTAGGGTTAGGGGTTAGGGTTCCGGTTAGGGTTAGGGTTAGGGTTCGGTTTAGGGTTAGGGTTCGGTTTAGGGTTAGGTTTAGGGTTCGGGTTAGGGTTAGGGTTAGGGTTCGGGTTAGGGTTAGGGTTCGGGTTCGGGTTAGGGTTAGGGTTCGGGTTCTGGTTAGGGTTCGGTTTTGGGTTAGGGTTTGGTTTAGGGTTAGGTTACGGTTAGGGTTCGGGTTAGGGTTAGTGTTCGGGTTCGGGTTCGGGTTAGGGTTAGGGTTCGGGTTAGGGTTAGGGTTCGGGTTAGGGTTAGGGTTAGGGTTCGTGTTAGGGTTAGGGTTAGGGTTAGGGTTAGGTTTAGGGTTCGTATTAGGGTTAGGGGTAGGGTTCGGGTTAGGGTTAGTGTTAAGGTTAGGGTTAGGGTTCGGGTTAGGGTTAGGGTTAGGGTTAGGGGTTAGTGTTAGTGTTAGGGTTCGGGTTAGGGTTAGGGTTAGGGTTCGGGTACGGTTCGGATTAGGGTTAGGATTCGGGTAAGGGGTTAGGGTTAGGGTTCGGGTTCGGGTTAGGGTTAGGGTTCCGGTTAGGGTTAGGGTTAGGGTTCGGTTTAGAGTTAGGGTTAGGTTTAGTGTTAGCGTTAGGGTTAGGGTTAGGGGTTAGGGTAAGGGTTAGGGTTAGGGTTAGGGTTCGAGTGAGGGTTAGGGTTCGGGTTAGGGTTAGGGTTTAGGGTTAGGGTTTGGGTTAGGGTTAGGGTTAGTGTTCGTGTTAGGGTTAGGGTTAGGGTTAGGGTTAGGGTTAGGGTTCGGGTTAGGGTTAGGGTTATGGTTTGGGTTCGGTTTCGGGGTAAGGTTAGGGTTCGGGTTCGGGTTAGGGTTCGGGTTCGGGTTCGTGATAGGGGTTAGGGTTAGGGTTAGTGTTAGGGTTAGGGTTCGGGTTCGGGTTCGGGTTAGGGTTAGGGTTAGGGTTCGGGTTAGGGTTTGGGTTAGGGTTAGGGTTAGGGTTCGGGTTAGGGTCAGGGCTAGGGTTCGGGTTACGGTTCGGGTTAGGGTTCGGGTTCGGGTTAGGGTTCGGGTTCGTGTTAGGGTTAGGGTTAGGGTTCGGAATAGGGTTAGGGTTAGGGTTAGGGTAAGGGTTAGGGTTCGGGTTAGGGTTCGGGTTAGGGTTAGGGTTAGGGTTAGGGTTAGGTTTAGGGTTAGGGTTGGGATTCGGGTTAGGGTTAGGGTTAGGGTTAGGGTTCGGGTTCGGGTTACGTTTTAGGGTTAGGTTTAGTGTTAGGGTTAGGGTTAGGGTTAGGGGTTAGGGTTAGGGTTAGGGTTAGGGTTAGGGTTCGGTTTAGGGTTAGGGTTCGGGTTAGGGTTAGGGTTAGGGTTAGGGTTAGGGTTAGGGTTAGGTTTCGGGTTAGGGTTCGGGTTCGGGTTAGGTTTAGGGTTCGGGTTAGGGTTAGGGTTAGGGTTAGGGTTCGGGTTAGGGTTAGGGTTAGGGTTAAGGTTCGGGTTAGGGTTAGGGTTAGGGTTAGGGTTCGGGTTAGGGTTAGGGTTAGGGTTCGTGTTCGGGTTCTGGTTTGGGTTAGGTTTCGGGTTCGGGTTAGGGTTAGGGTTCGGGTTAGGTTTAGGGTTCGGGTTAGGTTTAGGGTTAGGGTTCGGGTTAGGGTTAGGGTTAGGGTTAGGTTTAGGGTTCGGATTAGGGTTAGTGCTAGGGTTCGGGTTAGGGTTCGGGTTCGGGTTTGGGATAGTGTTAATGTTAGGGTTAGGGTTCGGGTTAGGTTTAGGGTTAGGGTTAGGGTTAGGGTTCGGGTTCGGGTTACGTTTTAGGGTTAGGTTTAGGGTTAGCGTTAGGGTTAGGGTTAGGGGTTAGGGTAAGGGTTAGAGTTAGGGTTAGGGTTAGGGTTCGGGTTAGGGTTAGGGTTTAGGGTTAGGGTTTGGGTTAGGGTTAGGGTTAGTGTTCGGGTTAGGGTTAGGGTTAGGTTTCGGGTTAGGGTTAGGGTTAGAGTTAGGTTTCTGGTTAGGGTTAGGGTTCGGGTTAGGGTTAGGGTTAGGGTTCGGGTTAGGGTTAGGGTTATGGTTTGGGATCGGGTTCGGGGTAAGATTAGAGTTCGTTTTCGGGTTAGGGTTCGGGTTCGGGTTCGTGATAGGGGTTAGGGTTAGGGTTAGTGTTAGGGTTAGGGTTAGGGTTCGGGTTCGGGTTAGGGTTAGGGTTAGGTTTAGGGTTCGGGTAAGGGTTTGGGTTAGGGTTAGGGTTAGGGTTCAGGTTAGCGTTAGGGCTAGGGTTCGGGTTAGGGTTCGGGTTAGGGTTCGGGTTCGGGTTAGGGTTCGGGGTCGTGTTAGGGTTAGGGTTAGGGTTCGGAATAGGGTTAGGGTTAGGGTTAGGGTAAGGGTTAGGGTTCGGGTTAGGGTTCGGGTTAGGGTTAGGTTTAGGGTTAGGGTTAGGGTTAGGGTTAGGTTTAGGGTTAGGTTTCGGGTTCGGGTTAGGGTTAGGGTTAGGGTTCGGGTTCGGGTTACGTTTTAGGGTTAGGTTTAGGGTTAGAGTTAAGGTTAGGGTTAGGGGTTAGGGTTAGGGTTAGGGTTAGGGTTAGGGTTAGGGTTAGGGTTCGGGTTAGAGTTAGGGTTCGGTTTAGGGTTAGGGTTAGGGTTAGGGTTAGGTTTAGGTTTCGGGTTAGGGTTCGGGTTCGGGTTAGGGTTAGGTTTCGGGTTAGGGTTAGGGTTAGGGTTAGGTTTAGGGTTCGGGTTAGGGTTAGGGTTAGGGTTAGGGTTCGGGTTAGGGTTAGGGTTAGGGTTCGGGTAAGGTTCGGGTTAGGGTTAGGATTCGGGTAAGTGGTTAGTGTTCGGGTTCTGGTTAGGGTTAGGGTTAGGGTTCCCGTTAGGGTTAGGGTTAGGGTTCGGGTTAGAGTTAGGTTTAGGTTTAGGGTTAGGGTTAGGGTTCGGGTTAGGGTTAGGGTTAGGGTTCGGGTTAGGGTTAGGGTTCGGGTTCGGGTTAGGGTTAGGGTTCGGGTTCGGGTTAGGGTTCGGGTTTGGGTTAGGGTTTGGGTTAGGGTTAGGTTTACGGTTAGGTTTCGGGTTAGGGTTAGGGTTCGGGTTCTGGTTCGGGTTAGGGTTAGGGTTCGGGTTAAGGTTAGGGTTCGGGTTAGGTTTAGGTTAGGGTTAGGGTTAGGGTTAGGTTTAGGGTTAGGGGTTAGGTTTAGGGTTAGGGTTCGGGTTAGGGTTAGGGTTAGGGTTCGGGTAAGGTTCGGGTTAGGTTTAGGATTCGGGTAAGGTTCGGATTAAGGTTAGGATTCGGGTAAGGGGTTAGGGTTCGGGTTCGGGTTCGGGTTAGGGTTAGGGTTCCGGTTAGGGTTAGGGTTAGGGTTCGGGTTAGAGTTAGGGTTAGGTTTAGGGTTAGGGTTAGGGTTCGGGTTAGGGTTAGGGTTAGTGTTCGGTTTAGGGTTAGGTTTAGGGTTCGAGTTAGGGTTAGGGTTCCGGTTAGGTTTAGGGGTTAGAGTTAGGGTTAGGGTTAGGGTTAGGGTTCGGGTTAGGGTTAGGGGTTAGGGTTCGGGTTAGGGTTAGGGTTAGGGTTCGTGTTCGGGTTCGGGTTTGGGTTAGGTTTCGGGTTCGGGTTAGGGTTCGGGTTCGGGTAGGGTTCGGGTTCGGCTTAGGGTTAGGTGTTAGTGTTCAGGTTAGGGGTAGGTTTAGGGTTCGGGTTAGGGTTCGGGTTAGGGTTAGGGTTAAGGTTGGTGTTAGGGTTAGGGTTAGGGTTAGGGTTAGGGTTCGGGTTCGGGTTAGGGTTAGGGTTCGGTTTAGGGTTAGGGTTCGGGTTAGGGTTAGGGTTAAGTTTCGGGTTAGGGTTAGGGGTAGGTTTCGGGTTAGGGTTCGGGTGAGGGTTACGGTTAGTTTTAGGGTTAGGGTTAGGGTTCGGGTTAGGGTTAGGGTTAGGGTTAGGGTTAGGGGTTAGGGTTAGGGTTAGTTTTCGGGTTAGGGTTCGGGTTAGGGTTCGGGTTAGGGTTCGGGTTATGGTTAGGTTTAGGGTTAGTGTTCGGGTTAGGTTTAGGGTTAGGGTTCGGGTTAGGGATCGGGTTAGGGTTAGTGTTAGTGTTAGGGTTCGGTTTAGCTTTAAGGTTAGGGTTAGGGTTAGGGTTAGGGTTCAGGTTAGGGTTCGGGTTAAGGTTCCGGTTAGGGTTAGGGTTAGGGTTAGGGTTAGGGTTCGTGTTAGGGTTCGGGTAAGGGGTCGGGTTAGTTTTAGGGTTACGGTTAGGGTTCGGGTTCGGGGTTAGGGTTAGGTTTAGGGTTAGGGTTAGGGTTAGGGTTAGGGTTAGGGTTCGGGTTAGGGTTCGGGTTAGGGTTAGGGTTAGGGTTCGGGTTCGGGTTAGGGTTAGGGTTCTGGTTAGGGTTCGGGTTAAGGTTAGTGTTAGGGTTAGGGTTCGGGTTAGGGTTAGGTTTAGGGTTCGGGTTAGGGTTCGGGTTAGGGTTCGGGTTAGGGTTAGGGTTAGGGTTCGGGTTAGGGTTCGGGTTAGGTTTAGGGTTCGGGTTAGGTTTAGGGTTCGGGATAGGGTGCGGGTTCGGGTTAGGGTTCGGCTCTGTTAAGGGTTAGGGTTAGGGTTCGGGTTCGGGTTAGGGTTAGGGTTAGGGTTAGGGTTAGGTTTAGGGTTCGGGGTAGGGTTAGGTTTAGGGTTAGGGTTAGGGTTCGGGTAAGGGTTAGGGTTAGGGTTCGGGTTAGGGTTCGGGTTAGGGTTCGGGTAAGGGTTCGGGTTAGGATTAGGGTTAGGGTTCGGGTTAGGGTTAGGGTTCGGGTTCGGGTTAGGGTTAGGGTTCGGGTTCGGGTTAGGGTTCGGGTTTGGGTTAGGGTTTGGGTTAGGGTTAGGTTTACGGTTAGGTTTCGGGTTAGGGTTAGGGTTTGGTTTAGGGTTAGGTTACGGTTAGGGTTCGGGTTAGGGTTAGTGTTCGGGTTCGGGTTCGGGTTAGGGTTAGGGTTCGGGTTAGGGTTAGGGTTCGGGTTAGGGTTAGGGTTAGGGTTCGTGTTAGGGTTAGGGTTAGGGTTAGGGTTAGGTTTAGGGTTCGTATTAGGGTTAGGGGTAGGGTTCGGGTTAGGGTTAGTGTTAAGGTTAGGGTTAGGGTTCGGGTTAGGGTTAGGGTTAGGGTTAGGGGTTAGTGTTAGTGTTAGGGTTCGGGTTAGGGTTAGGGTTAGGGTTCGGTTTAGGGTTAGGTTTAGGGTTCGAGTTAGGGTTAGGGTTCCGGTTAGGTTTAGGGGTTAGAGTTAGGGTTAGGGTTAGGGTTAGGGTTCGGGTTAGGGTTAGGGGTTAGGGTTCGGGTTAGGGTTAGGGTTAGGGTTCGTGTTCGGGTTCGGGTTTGGGTTAGGTTTCGGGTTCGGGTTAGGGTTCGGGTTCGGGTAGGGTTCGGGTTCGGCTTAGGGTTAGGTGTTAGTGTTCAGGTTAGGGGTAGGTTTAGGGTTCGGGTTAGGGTTCGGGTTAGGGTTAGGGTTAAGGTTGGTGTTAGGGTTAGGGTTAGGGTTAGGGTTAGGGTTCGGGTTCGGGTTAGGGTTAGGGTTCGGTTTAGGGTTAGGGTTCGGGTTAGGGTTAGGGTTAAGTTTCGGGTTAGGGTTAGGGGTAGGTTTCGGGTTAGGGTTCGGGTGAGGGTTACGGTTAGTTTTAGGGTTAGGGTTAGGGTTCGGGTTAGGGTTAGGGTTAGGGTTAGGGTTAGGGGTTAGGGTTAGGGTTAGTTTTCGGGTTAGGGTTCGGGTTAGGGTTCGGGTTAGGGTTCGGGTTATGGTTAGGTTTAGGGTTAGTGTTCGGGTTAGGTTTAGGGTTAGGGTTCGGGTTAGGGATCGGGTTAGGGTTAGTGTTAGTGTTAGGGTTCGGTTTAGCTTTAAGGTTAGGGTTAGGGTTAGGGTTAGGGTTCAGGTTAGGGTTCGGGTTAAGGTTCCGGTTAGGGTTAGGGTTAGGGTTAGGGTTAGGGTTCGTGTTAGGGTTCGGGTAAGGGGTCGGGTTAGTTTTAGGGTTACGGTTAGGGTTCGGGTTCGGGGTTAGGGTTAGGTTTAGGGTTAGGGTTAGGGTTAGGGTTAGGGTTAGGGTTCGGGTTAGGGTTCGGGTTAGGGTTAGGGTTAGGGTTCGGGTTCGGGTTAGGGTTAGGGTTCTGGTTAGGGTTCGGGTTAAGGTTAGTGTTAGGGTTAGGGTTCGGGTTAGGGTTAGGTTTAGGGTTCGGGTTAGGGTTCGGGTTAGGGTTCGGGTTAGGGTTAGGGTTAGGGTTCGGGTTAGGGTTCGGGTTAGGTTTAGGGTTCGGGTTAGGTTTAGGGTTCGGGATAGGGTGCGGGTTCGGGTTAGGGTTCGGCTCTGTTAAGGGTTAGGGTTAGGGTTCGGGTTCGGGTTAGGGTTAGGGTTAGGGTTAGGGTTAGGTTTAGGGTTCGGGGTAGGGTTAGGTTTAGGGTTAGGGTTAGGGTTCGGGTAAGGGTTAGGGTTAGGGTTCGGGTTAGGGTTCGGGTTAGGGTTCGGGTAAGGGTTCGGGTTAGGATTAGGGTTAGGGTTCGGGTTAGGGTTAGGGTTCGGGTCAGCGTTAGGGTTCGGGTTAGGGTTAGGGTTTGGGTTCGGGTTCGGTTTCGGGTTATGGTTAGGGTGTGGGTTCGGGTTAGGGTTAGGGGTTAGGGTTCCGGTTAGGGTTAGGGTTAGGGTTCGGTTTAGGGTTAGGGTTCGGTTTAGGGTTAGGTTTAGGGTTCGGGTTAGGGTTAGGGTTAGGGTTCGGGTTAGGGTTAGGGTTCGGGTTCGGGTTAGGGTTAGGGTTCGGGTTCTGGTTAGGGTTCGGTTTTGGGTTAGGGTTTGGTTTAGGGTTAGGTTACGGTTAGGGTTCGGGTTAGGGTTAGTGTTCGGGTTCGGGTTCGGGTTAGGGTTAGGGTTCGGGTTAGGGTTAGGGTTCGGGTTAGGGTTAGGGTTAGGGTTCGTGTTAGGGTTAGGGTTAGGGTTAGGGTTAGGTTTAGGGTTCGTATTAGGGTTAGGGGTAGGGTTCGGGTTAGGGTTAGTGTTAAGGTTAGGGTTAGGGTTCGGGTTAGGGTTAGGGTTAGGGTTAGGGGTTAGTGTTAGTGTTAGGGTTCGGGTTAGGGTTAGGGTTAGGGTTCGGGTACGGTTCGGATTAGGGTTAGGATTCGGGTAAGGGGTTAGGGTTAGGGTTCGGGTTCGGGTTAGGGTTAGGGTTCCGGTTAGGGTTAGGGTTAGGGTTCGGTTTAGAGTTAGGGTTAGGTTTAGTGTTAGCGTTAGGGTTAGGGTTAGGGGTTAGGGTAAGGGTTAGGGTTAGGGTTAGGGTTCGAGTGAGGGTTAGGGTTCGGGTTAGGGTTAGGGTTTAGGGTTAGGGTTTGGGTTAGGGTTAGGGTTAGTGTTCGTGTTAGGGTTAGGGTTAGGGTTAGGGTTAGGGTTAGGGTTCGGGTTAGGGTTAGGGTTATGGTTTGGGTTCGGTTTCGGGGTAAGGTTAGGGTTCGGGTTCGGGTTAGGGTTCGGGTTCGGGTTCGTGATAGGGGTTAGGGTTAGGGTTAGTGTTAGGGTTAGGGTTCGGGTTCGGGTTCGGGTTAGGGTTAGGGTTAGGGTTCGGGTTAGGGTTTGGGTTAGGGTTAGGGTTAGGGTTCGGGTTAGGGTCAGGGCTAGGGTTCGGGTTACGGTTCGGGTTAGGGTTCGGGTTCGGGTTAGGGTTCGGGTTCGTGTTAGGGTTAGGGTTAGGGTTCGGAATAGGGTTAGGGTTAGGGTTAGGGTAAGGGTTAGGGTTCGGGTTAGGGTTCGGGTTAGGGTTAGGGTTAGGGTTAGGGTTAGGTTTAGGGTTAGGGTTGGGATTCGGGTTAGGGTTAGGGTTAGGGTTAGGGTTCGGGTTCGGGTTACGTTTTAGGGTTAGGTTTAGTGTTAGGGTTAGGGTTAGGGTTAGGGGTTAGGGTTAGGGTTAGGGTTAGGGTTAGGGTTCGGTTTAGGGTTAGGGTTCGGGTTAGGGTTAGGGTTAGGGTTAGGGTTAGGGTTAGGGTTAGGTTTCGGGTTAGGGTTCGGGTTCGGGTTAGGTTTAGGGTTCGGGTTAGGGTTAGGGTTAGGGTTAGGGTTCGGGTTAGGGTTAGGGTTAGGGTTAAGGTTCGGGTTAGGGTTAGGGTTAGGGTTAGGGTTCGGGTTAGGGTTAGGGTTAGGGTTCGTGTTCGGGTTCTGGTTTGGGTTAGGTTTCGGGTTCGGGTTAGGGTTAGGGTTCGGGTTAGGTTTAGGGTTCGGGTTAGGTTTAGGGTTAGGGTTCGGGTTAGGGTTAGGGTTAGGGTTAGGTTTAGGGTTCGGATTAGGGTTAGTGCTAGGGTTCGGGTTAGGGTTCGGGTTCGGGTTTGGGATAGTGTTAATGTTAGGGTTAGGGTTCGGGTTAGGTTTAGGGTTAGGGTTAGGGTTAGGGTTCGGGTTCGGGTTACGTTTTAGGGTTAGGTTTAGGGTTAGCGTTAGGGTTAGGGTTAGGGGTTAGGGTAAGGGTTAGAGTTAGGGTTAGGGTTAGGGTTCGGGTTAGGGTTAGGGTTTAGGGTTAGGGTTTGGGTTAGGGTTAGGGTTAGTGTTCGGGTTAGGGTTAGGGTTAGGTTTCGGGTTAGGGTTAGGGTTAGAGTTAGGTTTCTGGTTAGGGTTAGGGTTCGGGTTAGGGTTAGGGTTAGGGTTCGGGTTAGGGTTAGGGTTATGGTTTGGGATCGGGTTCGGGGTA
Organism: Urocyon cinereoargenteus; assembly: GCA_032313775.1. Lineage (NCBI taxonomy): Eukaryota > Metazoa > Chordata > Mammalia > Carnivora > Canidae > Urocyon > Urocyon cinereoargenteus. The sequence goes on from JAVLSZ010000035.1 coordinate 2,808,172, forward strand.
AGATTAGAGTTCGTTTTCGGGTTAGGGTTCGGGTTCGGGTTCGTGATAGGGGTTAGGGTTAGGGTTAGTGTTAGGGTTAGGGTTAGGGTTCGGGTTCGGGTTAGGGTTAGGGTTAGGTTTAGGGTTCGGGTAAGGGTTTGGGTTAGGGTTAGGGTTAGGGTTCAGGTTAGCGTTAGGGCTAGGGTTCGGGTTAGGGTTCGGGTTAGGGTTCGGGTTCGGGTTAGGGTTCGGGGTCGTGTTAGGGTTAGGGTTAGGGTTCGGAATAGGGTTAGGGTTAGGGTTAGGGTAAGGGTTAGGGTTCGGGTTAGGGTTCGGGTTAGGGTTAGGTTTAGGGTTAGGGTTAGGGTTAGGGTTAGGTTTAGGGTTAGGTTTCGGGTTCGGGTTAGGGTTAGGGTTAGGGTTCGGGTTCGGGTTACGTTTTAGGGTTAGGTTTAGGGTTAGAGTTAAGGTTAGGGTTAGGGGTTAGGGTTAGGGTTAGGGTTAGGGTTAGGGTTAGGGTTAGGGTTCGGGTTAGAGTTAGGGTTCGGTTTAGGGTTAGGGTTAGGGTTAGGGTTAGGTTTAGGTTTCGGGTTAGGGTTCGGGTTCGGGTTAGGGTTAGGTTTCGGGTTAGGGTTAGGGTTAGGGTTAGGTTTAGGGTTCGGGTTAGGGTTAGGGTTAGGGTTAGGGTTCGGGTTAGGGTTAGGGTTAGGGTTCGGGTAAGGTTCGGGTTAGGGTTAGGATTCGGGTAAGTGGTTAGTGTTCGGGTTCTGGTTAGGGTTAGGGTTAGGGTTCCCGTTAGGGTTAGGGTTAGGGTTCGGGTTAGAGTTAGGTTTAGGTTTAGGGTTAGGGTTAGGGTTCGGGTTAGGGTTAGGGTTAGGGTTCGGGTTAGGGTTAGGGTTCGGGTTCGGGTTAGGGTTAGGGTTCGGGTTCGGGTTAGGGTTCGGGTTTGGGTTAGGGTTTGGGTTAGGGTTAGGTTTACGGTTAGGTTTCGGGTTAGGGTTAGGGTTCGGGTTCTGGTTCGGGTTAGGGTTAGGGTTCGGGTTAAGGTTAGGGTTCGGGTTAGGTTTAGGTTAGGGTTAGGGTTAGGGTTAGGTTTAGGGTTAGGGGTTAGGTTTAGGGTTAGGGTTCGGGTTAGGGTTAGGGTTAGGGTTCGGGTAAGGTTCGGGTTAGGTTTAGGATTCGGGTAAGGGGTTAGGGTCGGGTTCGGGTTAGGGTTAGGGTTAGGGCTCCGGTTAGGGTTAGGTTTAGGGTTCGGGTTAGGGTTAGGGTTCGGGTTCGGGTTAGGGTTAGGGTTCGGGTTAGGGTTAGGTTTAGGGTTCGGGTTAGGGTTAGGGTTAGGGTTCGTGTTAGGGTTAGGGTTCGGGTTCGGGTTAGGGTTAGGGTTCGGGTTCGGGTTAGGGTTCAGGTTTGGGTTAGGGTTTGGGTTAGGGTTAGGGTTACGGTTAGGGTTCGGGTTAGGGTTATTTTTCGGGTTCGGGTTCATGTTAGGGTTAGGGTTCGGGTTAGGTTAGGGTTTGGGTTAGGGTTAGGATTATGGTTCGGGTTAGGGTTAGGGTTAGAGTTTGGTTTAGGGTTCGGATTAGGGTTAGGGGTAGGGTTCGGGTCAGGGTTCGGGTTCGGGTTAGGGTTAGTGTTAAGGTTAGGGTTAGGGTTCGGGTTAGGGTTAGGGTTAGGTTTCGGGTAAGGTTCGGATTAAGGTTAGGATTCGGGTAAGGGGTTAGGGTTCGGGTTCGGGTTCGGGTTAGGGTTAGGGTTCCGGTTAGGGTTAGGGTTAGGGTTCGGGTTAGAGTTAGGGTTAGGTTTAGGGTTAGGGTTAGGGTTCGGGTTAGGGTTAGGGTTAGTGTTCGGTTTAGGGTTAGGTTTAGGGTTCGAGTTAGGGTTAGGGTTCCGGTTAGGGTTAGGGGTTAGAGTTAGGGTTAGGGTTAGGGTTAGGGTTCGGGTTAGGGTTAGGGGTTAGGGTTCGGGTTAGGGTTAGGGTTAGGGTTCGTGTTCGGGTTCGGGTTTGGGTTAGGTTTCGGGTTCGGGTTAGGGTTCGGGTTCGGGTAGGGTTCGGGTTCGGCTTAGGGTTAGGTGTTAGTGTTCAGGTTAGGGGTAGGTTTAGGGTTCGGGTTAGGGTTCGGGTTAGGGTTAGGGTTAAGGTTGGTGTTAGGGTTAGGGTTAGGGTTAGGGTTAGGGTTCGGGTTCGGGTTAGGGTTAGGGTTCGGGTTAGGGTTAGGGTTCGGGTTAGGGTTAGGGTTAAGGTTCGGGTTAGGGTTAGGGTTAGGGTTAGGGTTAGGTTTCGGATTAGGGTTAGGGGTAGGTTTCGTGTTAGGGTTCGGGTGAGGGTTACGGTTAGTTTTAGGGTTAGGGTTAGGGTTCGGGTTAGGGTTAGGGTTAGGGTTAGGGTTAGGTGTTAGGGTTAGGGTTAGGTTTCGGGTTAGGGTTCGGGTTAGGGTTCGGGTTAGGGTTCGGGTTATGGTTAGGGTTAGGGTTAGTGTTCGGGTTAGGTTTATGGTTAGGGTTCGGGTTAGGGATCGGGTTAGGGTTAGTGTTAGTGTTAGGGTTCGGTTTAGCTTTAACGTTAGGGTTAGGGTTAGGGTTAGGGTTCAGGTTAGGGTTCGGGTTAAGGTTCCGGTTAGGGTTAGGGTTAGGGTTAGGGTTAGGGTTCGTGTTAGGGTTCGGGTAAGGGGTCGGGTTAGTTTTAGGGTTACGGTTAGGGTTCGGGTTCGGGGTTAGGGTTAGGTTTAGGGTTAGGGTTAGGGTTAGGGTTAGGGTTAGGGTTAGGGTTCGGGTTAGGGTTCGGGTTAGGGTTAGGGTTAGGGTTCGGGTTCGGGTTAGGGTTAGGGTTCTGGTTAGGGTTCGGGTTAAGGTTAGGGTTAGGGTTAGGGTTCGGGTTAGGGTTAGGGTACGGGTTAGGGTTAGGGTTAGGGTTAGGCTTCCGGTTAGGGTTTGGGTTAGTGTTAGGGTTAGGGTTCGGGTTAGGGTTAGGTTTAGGGTTCGGGTTAGGGTTCGGGTTAGGGTTCGGGTTAGGGTTAGGGTTAGGGTTCGGGTTAGGGTTCGGGTTAGGTTTAGGGTTCGGGTTAGGTTTAGGGTTCGGGATAGGGTTCGGGTTCGGGTTAGGGTTCGGCTCTGTTAAGGGTTAGGGTTAGGGTTCGGGTTCGGGTAAGGGTTAGGGTTAGGGTTAGGGTTAGGTTTAGGGTTCGGGGTAGGGTTAGGTTTAGGGTTAGGGTTAGGGTTCGGGTAAGGGTTAGGGTTAGGGTTCGGGTTAGGGTTCGGGTTAGGGTTCGGGTAAGGGTTAGGGTTAGGATTAGGGTTAGGGTTCGGGTTAGGGTTAGGGTTCGGGTTAGCGTTAGGGTTCGGGTTAGGGTTAGGGTTTGGGTTCGGGTTCGGGTTCGGGTTATGGTTAGGGTGTGGGATCGGGTTAGGGTTAGGGGTTAGGGTTCCGGTTAGGGTTAGTGTTAGGGTTCGGGTTAGGGTTAGGTTTCGGTTTAGGATTAGGTTTAGGGTTCGGGTTAGGGTTAGGGTTAGGGTTCGGGTTAGGGTTAGGGTTCGTTTTCGGGTTAGGGTTAGGGTTCGGGTTCTGGTTAGGGTTCGGTTTTGGGTTAGGGTTTGGTTTAGGGTTAGGTTACGGTTAGGGTTCGGGTTAGGGTTAGTGTTCGGGTTCGGGTTCGGGTTAGGGTTAGGGTTCGGGTTAGGGTTAGGGTTCGGGTTAGGGTTAGGGTTAGGGTTCGTGTTAGGGTTAGGGTTAGGGTTAGGGTTAGGTTTAGGGTTCGTATTAGGGTTAGGGGTAGGGTTCGGGTTAGGGTTAGTGTTAAGGTTAGGGTTAGGGTTCGGGTTAGGGTTAGGGTTAGGGTTAGGGGTTAGTGTTAGTGTTAGGGTTCGGGTTAGGGTTAGGGTTAGGGTTCGGGTACGGTTCGGATTAGGGTTAGGATTCGGGTAAGGGGTTAGGGTCGGGTTTGGGTTCGGGTTAGGGTTAGGGTTCCGGTTAGGGTTAGGGTGAGGGTTCGGTTTAGAGTTAGGGTTAGGTTTAGTGTTAGCGTTAGGGTTAGGGTTAGGGGTTAGGGTAAGGGTTAGGGTTAGGGTTAGGATTAGGGTTAAGGTACGGGTTAGGGTTAGGGTTAGGGTTAGGGTTAGAGGTAGGGTACGGGTTAGGGTTAGGGTTAGGTTTAGGGTTAGGGTTAGGGTACGGTTTAGGGTTAGGGTTAGGGTAAGGGTTAGTGGTAGGGTACGGGTTAGGGTTAGGGTACGGGTTAGGGTTAGGGTTAGGGTACGGGTTAGGGTTAGGGTTAGGGTTAGGGTTAGGGTTAAGGTTAGGGTTAGGGTACGGGTTAGGGTTAGCGTTAGGGTTAGTGGTAGGGTTAGCGTACGGGTTAGGGTTAGGGTTCGGGTTAGGGTTAGGGTACGGTTTAGGGTTAGGGTTCGGGTTAGGGTTAGGGTTAGGGTTAGGGTGAGGGTTAGGGTTCGGGTTAGGGTTAGGCTTAGGGTTAGGGTTAGGGTTCGGGTTAGGGTTATGGTTATGGTTTGGGATCGGGTTCGGGTTCGGGTTAGGGTTCGGGTTCGGGTTAGGGTTCGGGTCGGGTAGGGGTTATGGTTCGGGTTAGGGTTAGTGTTAGGGTTCGTGTTCGGGTTCGGGTTTGGGTTAGGTTTCGGGTTCGGGTTAGGGTTCGGGTTCGGGTTAGGGTTCGGGTTCGGGTTAGCGTTAGGTGTTAGTGTTCAGGTTAGGGGTAGGGTTAGGGTTCGGGTTAGGGTTCGGGTTAGGGTTAGGGTTAAGGTTGGTGAGGGTTAGGGTTAGGGTTAGGGTTAGGGTTCGGGTTCGGGTTCGGGTTAGGGTTCGGGTTAGGGTTAGTGTTAGGGTTAGGGTTAAGGTTCGGGTTAGGGTTAGGGTTAGGGTTAGGTTTAGGGTTCGGGTTAGGGTTAGGGTTAGGGTTAGGGTTAGGGTTCGGGTTCGGGTTCGGGTTAGGGTTCGGGTTAGGGTTAGGGTTCGGGTTCGGGTTAGGGTTAGGGTTCGGGTTAGGGTTAGGTTTAGGGTTCGGGTTAGGGTTAGGGTTAGGGTTCGTGTTAGGGTTAGGGTTCGGGTTCGGGTTAGGGTTAGGGTTCGGGTTCGGGTTAGGGTTCAGGTTTGGGTTAGGGTTTGGGTTAGGGTTAGGGTTACGGTTAGGGTTCGGGTTAGGGTTAGTTTTCGGGTTCGGGTTCGGGTTAGGGTTAGGGTTCGGGTTAGGTTAGGGTTTGGGTTAGGGTTAGGATTAGGGTTCGGGTTAGGGTTAGGGTTAGAGTTTGGTTTAGGGTTCGGATTAGGGTTAGGGGTAGGGTTCGGGTCAGGGTTCGGGTTCGGGTTAGGGTTAGTGTTAAGGTTAGGGTTAGGGTTCGGGTTAGGGTTAGGGTTAGGTTTCGGGTAAGGTTCGGATTAAGGTTAGGATTCGGGTAAGGGGTTAGGGTTCGGGTTCGGGTTCGGGTTAGGGTTAGGGTTCCGGTTAGGGTTAGGGTTAGGGTTCGGGTTAGAGTTAGGGTTAGGTTTAGGGTTAGGGTTAGGGTTCGGGTTAGGGTTAGGGTTAGTGTTCGGTTTAGGGTTAGGTTTAGGGTTCGAGTTAGGGTTAGGGTTCCGGTTAGGGTTAGGGGTTAGAGTTAGGGTTAGGGTTAGGGTTAGGGTTCGGGTTAGGGTTAGGGGTTAGGGTTCGGGTTAGGGTTAGGGTTAGGGTTCGTGTTCGGGTTCGGGTTTGGGTTAGGTTTCGGGTTCGGGTTAGGGTTCGGGTTCGGGTAGGGTTCGGGTTCGGCTTAGGGTTAGGTGTTAGTGTTCAGGTTAGGGGTAGGTTTAGGGTTCGGGTTAGGGTTCGGGTTAGGGTTAGGGTTAAGGTTGGTGTTAGGGTTAGGGTTAGGGTTAGGGTTAGGGTTCGGGTTCGGGTTAGGGTTAGGGTTCGGGTTAGGGTTAGGGTTCGGGTTAGGGTTAGGGTTAAGGTTCGGGTTCGGGTTAGGGTTAGGGTTAGGGTTAGGTTTCGGATTAGGGTTAGGGGTAGGTTTCGTGTTAGGGTTCGGGTGAGGGTTACGGTTAGTTTTAGGGTTAGGGTTAGGGTTCGGGTTAGGGTTAGGGTTAGGGTTAGGGTTAGGTGTTAGGGTTAGGGTTAGGTTTCGGGTTAGGGTTCGGGTTAGGGTTCGGGTTAGGGTTCGGGTTATGGTTAGGGTTAGGGTTAGTGTTCGGGTTAGGTTTAGGGTTAGGTTTCGGGTTAGGGATCGGGTTAGGGTTAGTGTTAGTGTTAGGGTTCGGTTTAGCTTTAACGTTAGGGTTAGGGTTAGGGTTAGGGTTCAGGTTAGGGTTCGGGTTAAGGTTCCGGTTAGGGTTAGGGTTAGGGTTAGGGTTAGGGTTCGTGTTAGGGTTCGGGTAAGGGGTCGGGTTAGTTTTAGGGTTACGGTTAGGGTTCGGGTTCGGGGTTAGGGTTAGGTTTAGGGTTAGGGTTAGGTTTAGGGTTAGGGTTAGGGTTAGGGTTCGGGTTAGGTTTCGGGTTAGGGTTAGGGTTAGGGTTCGGGTTCGGGTTAGGGTTAGGGTTCTGGTTAGGGTTCGGGTTAAGGTTAGGGTTAGGGTTAGGGTTCGGGTTAGGGTTAGGGTACGGGTTAGGGTTAGGGTTAGGGTTAGGCTTCCGGTTAGGGTTTGGGTTAGTGTTAGGGTTAGGGTTCGGGTTAGGGTTAGGTTTAGGGTTCGGGTTAGGGTTCGGGTTAGGGTTCGGGTTAGGGTTAGGGTTAGGGTTCGGGTTAGGGTTCGGGTTAGGTTTAGGGTTCGGGTTAGGTTTAGGGTTCGGGATAGGGTTCGGGTTCGGGTTAGGGTTCGGCTCTGTTAAGGGTTAGGGTTAGGGTTCGGGTTCGGGTAAGGGTTAGGGTTAGGGTTAGGGTTAGGTTTAGGGTTCGGGGTAGGGTTAGGTTTAGGGTTAGGGTTAGGGTTCGGGTAAGGGTTAGGGTTAGGGTTCGGGTTAGGGTTCGGGTTAGGGTTCGGGTAAGGGTTAGGGTTAGGATTAGGGTTAGGGTTCGGGTTAGGGTTAGGGTTCGGGTTAGCGTTAGGGTTCGGGTTAGGGTTAGGGTTTGGGTTCGGGTTCGGGTTCGGGTTATGGTTAGGGTGTGGGATCGGGTTAGGGTTAGGGGTTAGGGTTCCGGTTAGGGTTAGGGTTAGGGTTCGGGTTAGGATTAGGGTTAGGGTTCGGTTTAGGGTTAGGTTTAGGGTTCGGGTTAGGGTTAGGGTTAGGGTTCGGGTTAGGGTTAGGGTTCGGGTTCGGGTTAGGGTTAGGGTTCGGGTTCTGGTTAGGGTTCGGTTTTGGGTTAGGGTTTGGTTTAGGGTTAGGTTACGGTTAGGGTTCGGGTTAGGGTTAGTGTTCGGGTTCGGGTTCGGGTTAGGGTTAGGGTTCGGGTTAGGGTTAGGGTTCGGGTTAGGGTTAGGGTTAGGGTTCGTGTTAGGGTTAGGGTTAGGGTTAGGGTTAGGGTTAGGTTTAGGGTTCGTATTAGGGTTAGGGGTAGGTTTCGGGTTAGGGTTAGTGTTAAGGTTAGGGTTAGGGTTCGGGTTAGGGTTAGGGTTAGGGTTAGGGGTTAGTGTTAGTGTTAGGGTTCGGGTTAGGGTTAGGGTTAGGGTTCGGGTACGGTTCGGATTAGGGTTAGGATTCGGGTAAGGGGTTAGGGTTCGGGTTCGGGTTCGGGTTAGGGTTAGGGTTCCGGTTAGGGTTAGGGTTAGGGTTCGGTTTAGAGTTAGGGTTAGGTTTAGTGTTAGCGTTAGGGTTAGGGTTAGGGGTTAGGGTAAGGGTTAGTGTTAGGGTTAGGTTTAGGGTTCGGGTTAGGGTTAGGGTTAGTGTTCGAGTTAGGGTTAGGGTTCGGGTTAGGGTTAGGGTTAGGGTTAGGTTTAGGTTTCGGATTAGGGTTAGGGGTAGGGTTCGGGTCAGGTTTCGGGTTCGGGTTAGGGTTAGTGTTAAGGTTAGGGTTAGGGTTAGGGTTAGGGTTAGGGTTAGGGTTAGGGGTTAGGTTTAGGGTTAGGGTTCGGGTTAGGTTTAGGGTTAGGGTTCGGGTTAGGGTTAGGTTCCGGGTTCGGGTTAGGGTTCGAGTTTGGGTTAGGGTTTGGTTTAGGGATAGGGTTACGGTTAGGGTTCGGGTTAGGGTTAGTTTTCGGGTTCGGGTTCGGGTTAGGGTTAGGGTTCGGGTTAGGGTTAGGGTTTGGGTTAGGGTTAGGATTAGGGTTCGGGTTAGGGTTAGGGTTAGGGTTAGCTTTAGGGTTCGGATTAGGGTTAGGGGTAGGGTTCGGGTCAGGGTTCGGGTTCGGGTTAGGGTTAGTGTTAAGGTTAGGGTGAGGGTTCGGGTTAGGGTTAGGGTTAGGGTTAGGGGTTAGGGTTATGGTTAGGGTTCGGGTTAGGGTTAGGTTTAGGTTTCGGGTAAGGTTCGGATTAGGGTTAGGATTCGGGTAAGGGGTTAGTGTTCGGGTTCGGGTTCGGGTTAGGGTTAGGGTTCCGGTTAGGTTTAGGGTTAGGGTTCGGGTTAGAGTTAGGGTTAGGTTTAGGGTTAGGGTTAGGGTTCGGTTTAGGGTTAGGGTTAGGGTTCGGTTTAGGGTTAGGGTTAGAGTTCGAGTTAGGGTTAGGGTTCCGGTTAGGTTTAGGGGTTAGGGTTAGGGTTAGGGTTAGGGTTAGGGTTAGGGTTCGGGTTAGGGTTAGGGTTAGGGTTAGGGTGAGGGTTAGGGTTCGGGTTAGGGTTAGGCTTAGGGTTAGGGTTAGGGTTCGGGTTAGGGTTATGGTTATGGTTTGGGATCGGGTTCGGGTTCGGGTTAGGGTTCGGGTTCGGGTTAGGGTTCGGGTCGGGTAGGGGTTATGGTTCGGGTTAGGGTTAGTGTTAGGGTTCGTGTTCGGGTTCGGGTTTGGGTTAGGTTTCGGGTTCGGGTTAGGGTTCGGGTTCGGGTTAGGGTTCGGGTTCGGGTTAGCGTTAGGTGTTAGTGTTCAGGTTAGGGGTAGGGTTAGGGTTCGGGTTAGGGTGCGGGTTAGGGTTAGGGTTAAGGTTGGTGAGGGTTAGGGTTAGGGTTAGGGTTAGGGTTCGGGTTCGGGTTCGGGTTAGGGTTCGGGTTAGGGTTAGTGTTAGGGTTAGGGTTAAGGTTCGGGTTAGGGTTAGGGTTAGGGTTAGGGTTAGGGTTAGGGTTAGGGTTCGGATTAGGGTTAGGGGTAGGTTTCGGGTTAGGGTTCGGGTGAGGGTTACGGTTAGTTTTAGGGTTAGGGTTAGGGTTCGGGTTAGGGTTAGGGTTAGGGGTTAGGGTTAGGGTTAGGTTTCGGGTTAGGGTTCGGGTTAGGGTTCGGGTTAGGGTTCGGGTTATGGTTAGGGTTAGGGTTAGGGTTCGGGTTAGGTTTAGGGTTAGGGTTCGGGTAGGGTTCGGGTTAGGGTTAGTGTTAGGGTTAGGGTTCGGTTTAGCTTTAGGGTTAGGGTTAGGGTTAGGGTTCAGGTTAGGGTTCGGGTTAAGGTTCCGGTTAGGGTTAGGGTTAGGGTTAGGGTTAGGGTTAGGGTTCGTGTTAGGTTTCGGGTAAGGGGTCGGGTTAGTTTTAGGGTTAGGGTTAGGGTTCGGGTTCGGGTTAGGGGTAGGGTTTGGGTTCGGGTTAGGGTTCGGGTTAGGGTTCGGGTTAGGGTTAGGGTTAGGGTTAGGGTTAGGGTTCGGGTTCGGGGTTAGGGTTAGGGTGAGGGTTCGGGTTAGGGTTCGGGTTAGGGTTAGGATTCGGGTATGAGCTTAGGGTTCGGTTTCGGGTTAGGGTTAGGGTTAGAGTTCCGGTTAGGGTTAGGGTTAGGGTTCGGGTTAGGATTAGGGTTAGGGTAAGGGTTAGGGTTCGGGTTAGGGTTAGGGTTAGGGTTCGGGATAGGGTTCGGGTTAAGTTTAGGGTTAGGGTTAGGGTTCGGGTTAGGGTTAGGGTACGGGTTAGGGTTAGGGTTAGAGTTAGGGTTCCGGTTATGGTTTGGGTTAGGGTTAGGGTTAGGGTTCGGGTTAGGGTTAGGTTTAGGTTTCGGGTTAGGGTTCGGGTTAGGGTTCGGGTTAGGGTTAGGGTTAGGGTTTGGGTTAGGGTCGGGTTAGGGTTAGGGTTCGGGTTAGGTTTAGGGTTCGTGTTAGGGTTCTGGTTCGGGTTAGGGTTCGGGCTCTGTTAAGGGTTAGGTTTAGGGTTCGGGTTCGGGTTATGGTTAGGGTTAGGGTTAGGGTTAGGGTTCGGGTTAGGGTTAGGTTTAGGGTTAGATTTAGGGTTCGGTAAGGGTTAGCGTTAGGGTTCGGGTTAGGGTTAGGGTTAGGGTTCGGGTAAGGGTTAGGGTTAGGATTAGGGTTAGGGTTCGGGTTAGGGTTAGGGTTCGGGTTAGGGTTAGGTTTCGGGTTAGGGTTAGGGTTAGGGTTCGGGTTCAGGTTCGGGTTAGGGTTAGGGTTCGGGTTCGGGTTAGGGTTAGGGGTTAGGGTTCCGGTTAGGGTTAGGGTTCGGGTTCGGGTTAGGGTTAGGATTCCGGTTAGGGTTAGGGTTAGGGTTCGGTTTAGAGTTAGGGTTAGGTTTAGGGTTAGCGTTAGGGTTAGGGTTAGGGGTTAGGGTAAGGGTTAGGGTTAGGGTTAGGGTTAGGGTTAGGGTTCGGGTTAGGGTTAGGGTTAGTGTTCGAGTTAGGGTTAGGGTTCGGGTTAGGGTTAGGGTTTAGGGTTAGGGTTTGGGTTAGGGTTAGGGTTAGTGTTCGGGTTAGGGTTAGGGTTAGGGTTAGGTTTCGGGTTAGGGTTAGGGTTAGAGTTAGGTTTCGTGTTAGGGTTAGGGTTAGGGTTAGGGTTAGGATTAGGGTTAGGGTTCGGGTTAGGGTTAGGGTTATGGTTTGGGTTCGGTTTCGGGGTAAGGTTAGGGTTCGGGTTCGGGTTAGGGTTCGGGTTCGGGTTCGTGATAGGGGTTAGGGTTAGGGTTAGTGTTAGGGTTAGGGTTCGGGTTCGGGTTAGGGTTAGGGTTAGGGTTAGGGTTCGGGTTAGTGTTTGGGTTAGGGTTAGGGTTCGGGTTAGGGTTAGGGCTAGGGTTCGGGTTAGGGTTCCGGTTAGGGTTCGGGTTCGGGTTAGGGTTCGGTTTCGTCTTAGGGTTAGGGTTAGGGGTCGGAATAGGGTTAGGGTTAGGGTTAGGGTAAGGGTTAGGATTCGGGTTAGGGTTCGGATTAGGGTTAGGGATAGGGTTAGGGTTAGGTTTAGGGTTAGGTTTCGGGTTCGGGTTAGGGTTAGGGTTAGGGTTAGGGTTCGGGTTCGGGTTACATTTTAGGGTTAGGTTTAGGGTTAGGGTTAGGGTTAGGTTTAGGGGTTAGGGTTAGGGTTAGGGTTAGGGTTAGTGTTAGGGTTCGGGTTAGGGTTAGGGTTAGGGTTAGGGTTAGGTTTAGGGTTAGGTTTAGGTTTCGGGTTAGGGTTCGTGTTCGGGTTAGGGTTAGGGTTCGGGTTAGGGTTAGGGTTAGGGTTAGGGCTCGGGTTAGTGTTAGGGTTAGGGTTAGGGTTAGGGTTCGGGTTAGGGTTAGGGTTAGGGATCGGGTAAGGTTCGGGTGAGGGTTAGGATTCGGGTAAGGGGTTAGGGTTCGAGTTCTGGTTAGGGTTAGGGTTAGGGTTCCCGTTAGGGTTAGGGTTAGGGTTCGGGTAGAGTTAGGTTTAGGTTTAGGGTTAGGGTTAGGGTTCGGTTTAGGGTTAGGGTTAGGGTTCGGGTTAGGGTTAGGGTTCGGGTTCGGGTTAGGGTTAGAGTTCGGGTTCGGGTTAGGGTTCGGGTTTGGGTAAGGTTTTGGGTTACGGTTAGGTTTACGGTTAGGGTTCGGGTTAGGGTTAGGGTTCGGGTTAAGGTTAGGGTTCGGGTTAGGTTTAGGTTAGGGTTCGGGTTAGGGTTAGGGTTAGGGTTAGCTTTAGGTTTCGGATTAGGGTTAGGGGTAGGGATCGGGTCAGGGTTCGTGTACGGGTTAGGGTTAGTGTTAAGGTTAGGGTTAGGGTTAGGGTTAGGGTTAGGGTTAGGGTTAGGGTTAGGGGTTAGGGTTAGTGTTAGTGTTCGGGTTAGGTTTAGGGTTAGGGTTCGGGTAAGGTTCGGGTTAGGGTTAGGATTCGGGTAAGTGGTTAGGGTTCGGTTTCGGGTTAGGGTTAGTGTTAGGGTTCCGGTTAGGGTTAGGGTTAGGGTTCGGGTTAGAGTTAGGGTTAGGTTTAGGGTTAGGGTTAGGGTTCGGGTTAGGGTTAGGTTTAGGGTTCGGGTTAAGGTTAGGGTTAGGTTTCGTGTTAGGGTTAGGGTTCGGGTTCGGGTTAGGGTTAGGTTTCGGGTTCGGGTTAGGGTTCGGGTTTGGGTTAAGGTTTGGTTTAGGTTAGGGTTACGGTTAGGGTTCGGGTTAGGGTTAGTTTTCGGGTTCGGGTTCGGGTTAGGGTTAGGGTTCGGGTTAGGGTTAGGGTTTGGGTTAGGGTTAGGATTAGGGTTCGGGTTAGGGTTAGGGTTAGGGTTAGGTTTAGGGTTCGGATTAGGGTTAGGGGTAGGGTTTGGGTCAGGTTTCGGGTTCGGGTTAGGGCTAGTGTTAAGGTTAGGGTGAGGGTTCGGGTTAGGGTTAGGGTTAGGGTTAGGGGTTAGGGTTATGGTTAGGGTTCGGGTTAGGGTTAGGGTTAGGTTTCGGGTAAGGTTCGGATTAGGGTTAGGATTCGGGTAAGGGGTTAGGGTTCGGGTTCGGGTTCGGGTTAGGGTTAGGGTTCCGGTTAGGGTTAGGGTTCGGGTTAGGGTTAGGGTTAGGGTTCGTTTTAGGATTAGGGTTAGGGTTCGAGTTAGGGTTAGGGTTCCGGTTAGGGTTAGGGGTTAGGGTTAGGGTTAGGGTTAGGGTTAGGGTTAGGGTTAGGGTTCGGGTTAGGGTTAGGGTTAGGGTTAGGGTTAGGGTTAGGGTTCGGGTTAGGTTTAGGCTTAGGGTTAGGGTTAGGGTTCGGGTTAGGGTTAGGGTTATGGTTTGGGTTCGGTTTCGGGTTCGGGTTAGGGTTCGGGTTCGGGTTAGGGTTCGGGTTCGGGTTAGGGGTTATGGTTCGGGTTAGGGTTAGTGTTAGGGTTCGTGTTCGGGTTCGGGTTTGGGTTAGGTTTCGGGTTCGGGTTAGGGTTCGGGTTCGGGTTAGGGTTCGGGTTCGGGTTAGGGTTAGGTGTTAGTGTTCAGGTTAGGGGTAGGGTTAGGGTTCGGGTTAGGGTTCGGGTTAGGGTTAGGGTTAAGTTTGGCGTTAGGGTTAGGGTTACGGTTAGGGTTAGGGTTAGGGTTCGGGTTAGGGTTAGGGTTCGTGTTAGGGTTAGGGTTCGGGTTAGGGTTAGGGTTAGGGTTCGGGTTAGGGTTCGGGTTAAGGTTAGGGTTAGTGTTAGGGTTCGGGTTAGGGTTAGGGTTCGGGTTAGGGTTAGGGTTAGGGTTTGGGTTAGGGTTCGGGTTATGGTTAGGGTTAGGTTTAGGGTTCGGGTTAGGTTTAGGGTTAGGGTTCGGGTTAGGGTCGGGTTAGGGTTAGTGTTAGGGTTAGGTTTCGGTTTAGCTTTAGGGTTAGGGTTAGGGTTTGGGTTAGGGTTCAGGTTAGGGTTCGGTTTAAGGTTCCGGTTAGGGTCAGGGTTAGGGTTAGGGTTAGGGTTCGTGTTAGGGTTCGGGTAAGTGGTCGGTTTAGTTTTAGGGTTAGGGTTAGGGTTCGGGATCGGGTTAGGGGTAGGGTTTGGGTTCGGGTTAGGGTTCGGGTTAGGATTCGGCTTAGGTTTAGGGTTAGGGTTAGGGTTCGGGTTCGGGGTTAGGGTTAGGGTTAGGGTTCGGGTTAGGTTTCGGGTTAGGGTTAGGATTCGGGTATGAGCTTAGGGTTCGGTTTCGGGTTAGGGTTAGGGTTAGAGTTCCGGTTAGGGTTAGGGTTAGGGTTCGGGTTAGGATTAGGGTTAGGGTTAGGGTTAGGGTTCGGGTTAGGGTTAGGGTTAGGGTTCGGGTTCGGGTTCGGGTTAAGGTTAGGGTTAGGGTTAGGGTTCGGGTTAGTGTTAGGGTACGGGTTAGGGTTAGGGTTAGGGTTCCGGTTAGGGTTTGGGTTACGGTTAGGGTTAGGGTTCGGGTTAGGGTTAGGTTTAGGGTTCGGGTTAGGGTTCGGGTTAGGGTTCGGGTTAGGGTTAGGGTTAGGGTTCGGGTTAGGGTTCGGGTTAGGGTTAGGGTTCGGGTTAGGTTTAGGGTTCGGGTTAGGGTTCGGGTTCGGGTTAGGGTTCGGGCTCTGTTAAGAGTTAGGGTTAGGGTTCGGGTTCGGGTTAGGGTTAGGGTTAGGGTTAGGGTTAGGGTTCGGGTTAGGGTTAGGTTTAAGGTTAGGGTTAGGGTTCGGGTAAGGGTTAGGGTTAGGGTTCGGGTTAGGGTTCGGGTTAGGGTTCGGGTAAGGGTTAGGTTTAGTATTAGGGTTAGGGTTCGGGTTAGGGTTAGGGTTCGGGTTAGGGTTAGGGTTCGGATTAGGGTTAGGGTTAGGGTTCGGGTTCGGGTTCGGGTTAGGGTTCGGGTTCGGGTTAGGGTTAGGGGTTAGGGTTCCGGTTAGATTTAGGGTTAGGGTTCGGGTTAGGGTTCGGGTTAGGGTTAGGTTTAGGGTTCGGGTTAGGGTTAGGGTTAGGGTTCGGGTGAGGGTTAGGGTTCGGGTTCGGGTTAGGGTTAGGGTTCGGGTTCGGGTTAGGTTTCGGTTTTGGGTTAGGGTTTGGTTTAGGGTTAGGGTTACGGTTAGGGTTCGCGTTAGGGTTAGTGTTCAGGTTCGGGTTCGGGTTAGGGTTAGGGTTCGGGTTCGGTTTAGGGTTCGGGTTAGGGTTAGGGTGAGGGTTCGGGTTAGGGTTAGGGTTAGGGTTAGGGTTAGGGTTCGTATTAGGGTTAGGGGTAGGGTTCGTGTTAGGGTTAGTGTTAAGGTTAGGGTTAGGGTTCGGGTTAGGGTTAGGGTTAGGGTTAGGGGTTAGTGCTAGTGTTAGGGTTCGGGTTAGGGTTAGGTTAGGGTTCGGGTAAGGTTCGGATTAGGGTTAGGATTCGGCTAAGGGGTTAGGGTTCGGGTTCGGGTTCGGGTTAGGGTTAGGGTTCGGTTTAGAGTTAGGGTTAGGTTTACGTTTAGGGTTAGGGTTCGGGTTAGGGTTAGGGTTCGTGTTAGGGTTAGTGTTAGGGTTAGAGTTAGGTTTAGGGTTAGGGTTCAGGTTAGGGTTAGGGTTAGGGTTAGTGTTAGGGTTCGGATTAGGGTTAGGTTTAGGGTTAGGATTAGGTTTCGGGTTAGTGTTAGGGGTTAGGTTTAGGGTTAGGGTTCGGGTTAGGGTTCGGGTTAGGATTCGGGTTAAGGTTAGGGTTAGGTGTTAGTGTTCAGGTTAGGGGTAGGGTTAGGGTTCGGGTTAGGGTTCGGGTTAGGGTTAGGGTTAAGTTTGGGGTTAGGGATAGGGTTAGGGTTAGGGTTAGGTTTAGGGTTCGGGTTCTGGTTAGGGTTAGGGTTCTGGTTAGGGTTACGGTTCGGGTTAGTGTTAGGGTTAGGGTTCGCGTTAGGGTTAGGGTTAGGGTTAGGGTTAGTGTTCGGATTAGAGTTAGGGGTAGGGTTCGGGTTAGGGTTCGGGTTATGGTTACGGTTAGTGTTAGGGTTAGGGTTAGGGTTCGGGTTAGGGTTAGGGCTAGAGTTAGGGTTAGGGGTTAGGGTTAGGGTTAGGGTTCGGGTTAGGGTTAGGGTTAGGGTTCGGTTAGGGTTCGGTTTATGTTTAGGGTTAGGGTTAGGGTTCGGGTTAGGTTTAGTGTTAGGTTTCGGGTTAGGGTTCGGTTTAGGGTTAGTGTTAGGGTTAGGGTTCGGGTTAGGGTTAGGGTTAGGGCTAGGGTTAGGGTTAGGGTTCAGGTTAGGGTTCGGGTTAAGGTTCGGGTTCGGGTTAGGTTTAGGTTTAGGGTTAGGTTTCGTGTTAGGGTTCGGGTTAGGGGTCGGGTTAGTTTTAGGGTTAGGGTTAGGGTTCGGGTTCGGGTTAGGGGTTGGGTTTGGGTTCGGGTTAGGGTTCGGGTTAGGGTTCGTGTTAGGGTTAGGGTTAGGGTTAGGTTTCGGGTTCGGGGTTAGGGTTAGTGTTAGGGTTCGGGTTAGGGTTAGGATTCGGGTATGAGCTTAGGGTTCGGGTTCGAGTTAGGGTTAGGGTTAGGGTTCCGGTTAGGGTTAGGGTTAGGGTTCGGTTTAGGATTAGGGTTAGGGTTAGGGTTCGGGTTAGGGTTCGGGTTAGGGTTAGGGTTAGGGTTCGGGTTAGGGTTCGGGTTAGGGTTAGGGATCGGGTTAGGTTTAGGGTTCGGGATAGGGTTCGGGTTCGGGTTAGGTTTTGGGCTCTGTTAAGGGTTAGGGTTAGGGTTCGGGTTCGGTTTAGTGTTAGGGTTAGGGTTAGGGTTAGGGTTCGGGTTAGGGTTAGGTTTAGGGTTAGGGTTAGGGTTCGGGTAAGGGTTAGGGTTAGGGTTCGGGTTAGGGTTCAGGTTAGGGTTCGGGTTAGGGTTCGGGTTAGGGTTCAGGTTAGGGTTAGGGTTAGGGTTCGGGTTAGGGTTCGGGTTAGGTTTAGGGTTTGGGTTAGGTTTAGGGTTAGGGTTAGGTTTAGGGTTAGGGTTCGGGTTAGGTTTAGGGTTTTGGTTAGGTTTAGGGTTAGGGTTCGGGTTAGGTTTAGGTTTAGGGTTCGGGTTAGGGTTCGGGTTAGGGTTCGGGTTAGGGTTAGGGTTAGGGTTCGGGTTAGGGTTCGGGTTAGGGTTAGGGATCGGGTTAGTTTTAGGGTTCGGGATAGGGTTCGGTTTCGGGTTAGGTTTTGGGCTCTGTTAAGGGTTAGGGTTAGGGTTCGGGTTCGGTTTAGTGTTAGGGTTAAGGTTAGGGTTAGGTTTCGGGTTAGGGTTAGGTTTAGGGTTAGGGTTAGGGTTCGGGTAAGGGTTAGGGTTAGGCTTCGGGTTAGGGTTCGGGTTAGGGTTCGGGTAAGGGTTAGGGTTAGGATTAGGGTTAGGGTTCGTGTTAGGGTTAGGGTTCGGGTTAGGGTTAGGGTTCGGGATAGGGTTAGGGTTACGGTTCGGGTCGGGTTCGGGTTAGGGTTAGGGTTCGGGTTCGGGTTAGGTTTAGGGGTTAGGGTTCCGGTTAGGGTTAGGGTTAGGTTTCGGGTTAGGGTTAGCGTTCGGTTTAGGGTTAGGTTTAGGGTTCGGGTTATGGTGAGGGTTAGGGTTCGGGTTAGGGTTAGGGTTCGCGTTCGGGTTAGGGTTAGGGTTCGGGTTCGGGTTAGGGTTCGGTTTTGGGTAAGGGTTTGGTTTAGGGTTAGTTTTACGGTTAGGGTTCGGGTTAGGGTTAGTGTTCGGGTTCGGGTTCGGGTTAGGGTTAGGGTTCGGATTAGGGTTAGGGTTCGGGTTAGGGTTAGGGTTAGGGTTCGGGTTAGGGTTAGGGTTAAGGTTAGGTTTAGTGTTCGTATTTGGGTTAGGGGTAGGGTTCGGGTTAGGGTTAGTGTTAAGGTTAGGGTTAGGGTTCGGGTTAGGGTTAGGGTTAGTGTTAGGGTTAGGGGTTAGTGTTAGTGTTAGGGTTCGGGTTAGGGTTAGGGTTAGGGTTCGGGTAAGGTTCGGATTAGGGTTAGGATTTGGGTAAGGGGTTAGGGTTCGGGTTCGGGTTCGGGTTAGGGTTAGGGTTCCGGTTAGGATTAGGTTTAGGGTTCGGTTTACAGTTAGGGTTAGGGGTAGGGTTAGGGTTAGGGTTCGGGTTAGGGTTAGGGTTAGGGTTCGGTTTAGGGTTAGGGTTAGGGTTCGAGTTAGGGTTAGGGTTCGGGTTAGGGTTAGGGGTTAGGTTTAGGGTTAGGGTTAAGGTTAGGGTTCGGGTTAGTGTTAGGGTTAGGTTTAGGGTTAGGTTTCGGGTTACGGTTAGGCTTAGGGTTAGTGTTAGCGTTAGGCTTAGGGGTTAGGGTTAGGGTTAGGGTTAGGGTTCGGGTTAGGGTTAGGGTTCGGGTTCCGGTTAGGGTTAGGGTTCGGGTTAGGGTTAGGGTTAGGGTTAGGGTTAGGTTTCGGGTTAGGGTTAGGCTTAGGGTTAGTGTTAGCGTTAGGGTTAGGGGTTAGGGTTAGGGTTAGGGTTAGGGTTCGGGTTAGGGTTAGGGTTCGGGTTCCGGTTAGGGTTAGGGTTCGGGTTAGGGTTAGTGTTAGGGTTCGGTTTAGGGTTAGGGTTAGGGTTAGGGTTAGGTTTAGGGTTCGGATTAGGGTTAGGGTTAGGGTTCGGGTTAGGGTTAGTGTTAAGGTTAGGGTTAGGGTTCGGGTTAGGGTTAGGGTTAGGGTTAGGGTTAGGTTTCGGGTTAGGGTTAGGCTTAGGGTTAGTGTTAGCGTTAGGGTTAGGGGTTAGGGTTAGGGTTAGGGTTAGGGTTCGGGTTAGGGTTAGGGTTCGGGTTCCGGTTAGGGTTAGGGTTCGGGTTAGGGTTAGTGTTAGGGTTCGGTTTAGGGTTAGGGTTAGGGTTAGGATTCGGTTTAGGGTTCGGGTTAGGGTTAGGGTTCGGGTTAGGGTTCGGGTTAGGGTTACGGTTCGGGTTAGGGTTAGGGTTAGGGTTAGGGTTCGGGTTAGGGTTAGGGTTAGGGTTAGGGTTCAGGTTAGGGTTAGGGTTAGTGTTCGAGTTAGGGTTAGGTTTCGGGTTAGGGTTAGGGTTTAGGTTTAGGGATTGGGATAGGGTTAGGGTTAGGGTTAGGGTTAGGGTTCGGGTTAGAGTTAGGGTTCGGGTTAGGGTTAGGGTTAGGGTTATGGTTAGGTTTAGGTTTCGGGTTAGGGTTCGGGTTCGGGTTAGGGTTAGGGTTCGGGTTAGGGTTAGGGTTAGGGTTAGGGTTCGGGGTAAGGTTAGGGTTCGTGTTCTGGTTAGGGTTCGGGTTCGGGTTCGTGATAGGGGTTAGGGTTAGGGTTAGTGTTAGGGTTAGGGTTCGGGTACGGGTTCGAGTTAGGGTTAGGGTTAGGGTTCGGGTTAGGGTTAGGGTTAGGGTTCGGAATAGGGTTAGGGTTAGGGTTAGGGTAAGGGTTAGGGTTCGGGTAAGGGTTCGGGTTAGGGTTAGGGTTAGGGTTAGGTTTAGGGTTAGGGTTCGGGTTCGGGTTAGGGTTAGGGTTAGGGTTAGGGTTCGGGTTCGGGTTACGTTTTGGGGTTAGGTTTAGGGTTAGGGTTAGGGTTAGTGTTAGGGGTTAGGGTTAGGGTTAGGGTTAGGGTTCGTGTTAGGGTTAGGGTTCGGGTTAGGGTTAGGGTTAGGTTTAGGGTTAGGGTTAGGTTTCGGATTAGGGTTCGGGTTAGGGTTAGGGTTAGGGTTCGGGTTAGGGTTAGGGTTAGGTTTAGGGTTAGGGTTCGGGTTAGGGTTAGGTTTAGGTTTCGGGTTAGGGTTAGGGTTAGGGTTCGGGTTAGGGTTAGGGTTAGGGTTCGGGTTAGTGTTCGGGTTAGGGTTAGGGATAGGATTCGGGTTAGGGTTAGTGTTAGGGTTCGGGTTAGTGTTAGGGTTCGGGTTAGGGTTAGGTTTAGTGTTCGGGTTAGGGTTAGGGTTAGGTTTCGGGTTAGGGTTAGGGTTCGGGTTCGGGTTAGGGTTAGGGTTCGGGTTCGGGTTAGGGTTCGGGTTTGGGTTAGGGTTTGGGTTAGGGTTAGGTTTACGGTTAGGGTTCGGGTTAGGGTTAGTGTTCGGGTTCGGGTTCGGCTTAGGGTTAGGGTTCGGGTTAGGGTTAGGGTTTGGGTTAGGGTTAGGTTAGGGTTCGGGTTAGGGTTAGGGTTAGGGTTAGGGTTAGGTTTAGGTTTCGGATTAGGGTTAGGGGTAGGGTTCGGGTGCGGGTTCGGGTTCGGGTTAGGGTTAGTGTTAAGGTTAGGGTTAGGGTTCGAGTTAGGGTTAGGGTTATGGTTAGGGTTAGGGGTTAGGGTTAGTGTTAGGGTACGGGTTCGGGTTAGGGTTAGGGTTCGGGTAAGGTTCGGGTTAGGGTTAGTATTCGGGTAAGGGGTTAGGGTTCGGTTTAGGGTTAGGGTTAGGGTTAGGGTTCCGGTTAGGGTTAGGGTTCGGGTTAGGGTTCGGGTTTGGGTTAGGGTTTGTGTTAGGGTTAGGTTTACGGTTAGCGTTTGGGTTAGGGTTAGTGTTCGAGTTAGGGTTAGGGTTCGGGTTAGGGTTAGGGGTTAGGGTTAGGGTTTGGGTTAGGGTTCGGGTTCGGGTTAGGGTTCGGGTTCGGGTTATGGTTAGGGTTCGGGTTCGGTTTAGGGTTCGGGTTTGGGTTAGGGTTTGTGTTAGGGTTAGGTTTACGGTTAGCGTTTGGGTTAGGGTTAGTGTTCGAGTTAGGGTTAGGGTTCGGGTTAGGGTTAGGGGTTAGGGTTAGGGTTTGGGTTAGGGTTAGGTTTAGTGTTCGGGTTAGGGTTAGGGTTAGGTTTCGGGTTAGGGTTAGGGTTAGGGTTAGGGTTAGGGTTCGGGTTAGGGTTAGGGTTATGGTTTGGGTTCGGTTTCTGGGTAAGGTTAGGGTTCGGTTTCGGGTTAGGGTTCGGGTTCGGGTTCGTGATAGGGGTTAGGGTTAGGGTTAGTGTTAGAGTTAGGGTTCGGGTTCGGGTTAGGTTTAGGGTTAGGGTTAGGGTTCGGGTTAGGGTTTGGGTTAGGGTTAGGGTTAGGGTTCGGGTTAGGGTTAGGGCTATGGTTCGGGTTAGGGTTCGGGTTAGGGTTCGGGTTCGGGTTAGGGTTCGGGTTCGGGTTAGGGTTAGGGTTAGGGTTCGGATTAGGGTTAGGGTTAGGGTTAGGGTAAGGGTTAGGGTTCGGGTATGGTTCTGGTTAGGGTTAGGTTTAGGGTTAGGGTTAGGGTTAGGTTTAGGGTTAGGGTTCGGGTTCGGGTTAGGGTTAGGGTTAGGGTTAGGGTTAGGGTTAGGGTTCGGGTTAGGGTTAGGGTTAGGATTCGGTTTAGGGTTCGGGTTAGGGTTAGGGTTCGGGTTAGGGTTCGGGTTAGGGTTAGGGTTCGGGTTAGGGTTAGGGTTAGGGATAGGGTTCGGGTTAGGGTTAGGGTTAGGGTTAGGGTTCGGGTTAGGGTTAGGGTTAGTGTTCGAGTTAGGGTTAGGTTTCGGGTTAGGGTTAGGGTTTAGGGGTAGGGTTTGGGATAGGGTTAGGGTTAGGGTAAGGGTTAGGGTTCGGGTTAGAGTTAGGGTTCGGGTTAGGGTTAGGGTTAGGGTTCGGGTCGGGTTAGGGTTCGGGTTCGGGTTATGTTTAGGGTTCGGGTTCGGTTTAGGGTTCGGGTTTGGGTTAGGGTTTGTGTTAGGGTTAGGTTTACGGTTAGCGTTTGGGTTAGGGTTAGTGTTCGAGTTAGGGTTAGGGTTCGGGTTAGGGTTAGGGGTTAGGGTTAGGGTTTGGGTTAGGGTTAGGTTTAGTGTTCGGGTTAGGGTTAGGGTTAGGTTTCGGGTTAGGGTTAGGGTTAGGGTTAGGGTTAGGGTTCGGGTTAGGGTTAGGGTTATGTTTTGGGTTCGGGTTCGGGGTAAGGTTAGGGTTCGGTTTCGGGTTAGGGTTCGGGTTCAGGTTCGTTATAGGGGTTAGGGTTAGGGTTAGTGTTAGACTTAGGGTTCGGGTTCGGGTTAGGTTTAGGGTTAGGGTTAGGGTTCGGGTTAGGGTTTGGGTTAGGGTTAGGGTTAGGGTTCGGGTTAGGGTTAGGGCTATGGTTCGGGTTAGGGTTCGGGATAGGGTTCGGGTTCGGGTTAGGGTTCGGGTTCGGGTTAGGGTTAGGGTTAGGGTTCGGATTAGGGTTAGGGTTAGGGTTAGGGTAAGGGTTAGGGTTCGGGTAGGGTTCTGGTTAGGGTTAGGGTTAGGGTTAGGGTTAGGGTTAGGTTTAGGGTTAGGGTTCGGGTTCGGGTTAGGGTTAGGGTTAGGGTTAGGGTTCGGGTTAGGGTTAGGGTTAGGATTCGGATTAGGGTTCGGGTTAGGGTTAGGGTTCGGGTTAGGGTTCGGGTTAGGGTTAGGGTTCGGGTTAGGGTTAGGGTTAGGGTTAGGGTTCGGGTTAGGGTTAGGGTTAGGGTTATGGTTCGGGTTAGGGTTAGGGTTAGTGTTCGAGTTAGGGTTAGGTTTCGGGTTACGGTTAGGGTTTAGGGTTAGGGTTTGGGATAGGGTTAGGGTTAGGGTTAGGGTTAGGGTTCGGGTTAGAGTTAGGGTTCGGGTTAGGGTTAGGGTTAGGGTTAGGGTTAGGTTTAGGTTTCGGGTTAGGGTTCGGGTTCGGGTTAGGGTTAGGGTTCGGGTTAGGGTTAGGGTTAGGGTTAGGCTTAGGGTTAGGGTTAGGGTTCGGGGTAAGGTTAGGGTTCGTGTTCGGGTTAGGGTTCGGGTTCGGGTTCGTGATAGGGGTTAGGGTTAGGGTTAGTGTTAGGGTTAGGGTTCGGGTTCGAGTTAGGGTTAGGGTTAGGGTTCGGGTTAGGGTTAGGGTTAGGGTTCGGAATAGGGTTAGGGTTAGGGTTAGGGTAAGGGTTAGGGTTCGGGTAAGGGTTCGGGTTAGGGTTAGGGTTAGGGTTAGGGTTAGGTTTAGGGTTAGGGTTCGGGTTCGGTTTAGGGTTAGGGTTAGGGTTAGGGTTCGGGTTCGGGTTACGTTTTGGGGTTAGGTTTAGGGTTAGGGTTAGGGTTAGGGTTAGGGGTTACGGTTAGGGTTAGGGTTAGGGTTCGTGTTAGGGTTAGGGTTCGGGTTAGTGTTAGGGTTAGGTTTAGGGTTAGGGTTAGGTTTCGGATTAGGGTTCGGGTTAGGGTTAGGGTTAGGGTTCGGGTTAGGGTTAGGGTTAGGGTTAGGGTTCGGGTTAGGGTTAGGTTTAGGTTTCGGGTTAGGGTTAGGGTTAGGGTTAGGGTTAGGGTTCGGGTTAGTGTTCGGGTTAGGGTTAGGGATAGGATTCGGGTTAGGGTTAGTGTTAGGGTTCGGGTTAGTGTTAGGGTTCGGGTTAGGGTTAGGTTTAGTGTTCGGGTTAGGGTTAGGGTTAGGTTTCGGGTTAGGGTTAGGGTTCGGGTTCGGGTTAGGGTTAGGGTTCGGGTTCGGGTTAGGGTTCGGGTTTGGGTTAGGGTTTGGGTTAGGGTTAGGTTTACGGTTAGGGTTCGGGTTATGGTTAGTGTTCGGGTTCGGGTTCGGGTTAGGGTTAGTTTTCAGGTTAGGGTTAGGGTTTGGGTTAGGGTTAGGTTAGGGTTCGGGTTAGGGTTAGGGTTAGGGTTAGGGTTAGGTTTAGGTTTCGGATTAGGGTTAGGGGTAGGGTTCGGGTGCGGGTTCGGGTTCGGGTTAGGGTTAGTGTTAAGGTTAGGGTTAGGGTTCGAGTTAGGGTTAGGGTTATGGTTAGGGTTAGGGGTTAGGGTTAGTGTTAGGATTCGGGTTCGGGTTAGGGTTAGGGTTTGGGTAAGGTTCGGGTTAGGGTTAGTATTCGGGTAAGGGGTTAGAGTTCGGTTTAGGGTTAGGGTTAGGGTTAGGTTTCGGGTTCGGGTTACGTTTTAGGGTTAGGTTTAGGGTTAGGGTTAGGGTTCGGGTTAGGGTTAGGGTTAGGGTTCGGGTTCGGGTTAGGGTTCGGGTTCGGGTTATGGTTAGGGTTCGGGTTCGGTTTAGGGTTCGGGTTTGGGTTAGGGTTTGTGTTAGGGTTAGGTTTACGGTTAGCGTTTGGGTTAGGGTTAGTGTTCGAGTTAGGGTTAGGGTTCGGGTTAGGGTTAGGGGTTAGGGTTAGGGTTTGGGTTAGGGTTAGGTTTAGTGTTCGGGTTAGGGTTAGGGTTAGGTTTCGGGTTAGGGTTAGGGTTAGGGTTAGGGTTAGGGTAAGGGTTAGGGTTAGGGTTATGGTTTGGGTTCGGGTTCGGGGTAAGTTTAGGGTTCGGTTTCGGGTTAGGGTTCGGGTTCGGGTTCGTGATAGGGGTTAGGGTTAGGGTTAGTGTTAGAGTTAGGGTTCGGGTTCGGGTTAGGTTTAGGGTTAGGGTTAGGGTTCGGGTTAGGGTTTGGGTTAGGGTTAGGGTTAGGGTTCGGGTTAGGGTTAGGGCTATGGTTCGGGTTAGGGTTCGGGTTAGGGTTCGGGTTCGGGTTAGGGTTAGGGTTAGGGTTCGGATTAGGGTTAGGGTTAGGGTTAGGGTTAGGGTAAGGGTTAGGGTTCGTGTAGGGTTCTGGTTAGGGTTAGGGTTAGGGTTAGGGTTAGGGTTAGGTTTAGAGTTAGGGTTCGGGTTCGGGTTAGGGTTAGGGTTAGGGTTAGGGTTCGGGTTCGGGTTACGTTTTAGGGTTAGGTTTAGGGTTAGGGTTAGGGTTATGGTTAGGGGTTAGGGTTAGGGTTAGGGTTAGGGTTAGGGTTAGGGTTCTGTTTAGGGTTAGGGTTCGGGTTAGGGTTAGGGTTAGGTTTAGGGTTAGGGTTAGGTTTCGGGTTAGGGTTCGGGTTAGGGTTAGGTTTAGGGTTCGGGTTAGGGTTCGGGTTCGGGTTAGGGTTCGGGTTCGGGTTAGGTTTAGGGTTAGGTTTAGGGTTAGGGTTAGGGTTCGGGTT